>JAANDG010000241.1:0-202585 GCA_036852015.1 Pelodera strongyloides
GTATATTTGATTGGTGTTGTATGATTTGATTGTATGCATGTGAATAAAGTGATTTATCAGTTGCTGGTGATTCTCCTCTATGGGCCTTACCGAGCTGGTCAGCTTTTCTATCATCGTTCCGATTGTGCACTTTTCGTCTTTTGTTGGCCTATAGCGGCGTAGTTGGTACGTTCCCGATATTTTTCAGGTATGTTTGACGACTTTCCGGCTCTCTATTTACGTGCAGAAACCTTCATTAACAAAGATGGTTTAGTTAACGACTTGGACAATGTGGATCACTCGACTATATGGTTAGTTTTGCTTTGTATTAACTTATTCTTACTAGAGTTCATAAATGGAGTGCAGTGGTGACTGCTGGGGCACCGCCCTACCTTTGACATTTCGTCGCTTTGCTCCTACAACACTTGTTTGTCTGTTTTAGGTGTTGGTCTAGTGCACGTACGCAGTGTTCGTATGCATTTGAATCGGAGGGTTTTGCAAGCCGATAGCTTGTCGTGGGTTTTTGAATGTCTCTACTTCACGTTACATGTTTAATCACTTGAAGAGTATAGCTGAATTCTATGGTTGACTTATACATTTCATACTTTCAGACTCTATTGTTGCGTTTACTAACCGAATGAGGTAACGCTGCAATCTG
Organism: Pelodera strongyloides; assembly: GCA_036852015.1. Classification (NCBI taxonomy): domain Eukaryota; kingdom Metazoa; phylum Nematoda; class Chromadorea; order Rhabditida; family Rhabditidae; genus Pelodera; species Pelodera strongyloides. Next base: position 638 of record JAANDG010000241.1, read on the forward strand.
GATGGTAACACAACAACAAACATACAACATCGGCAAATATTTTGCTTTAGTTTGTGTTTTATTGTTTAAAGTTGTTGTTGTAATTTGTAATTAACCTTGAATTAAAGGATCGCGCGATCGCTTTTTTGTGTATGATATTCGCAGTGTGCTATGTCGTAGCCGTAGCTTTGTTTATCCTTCCAGTGTGCTTTGTATGTGGTGTGGTCTCCGCATTGGGAGCTGTTTTGCGGGTAGATTCATTCAATTTTTAGCATATTTCTACTCCTTAGCCTTCCCTCTCAATACCGTGGCTTTCAGCTCCGTTCTTCCTTCCGTAATTGGACGGCTCTGCACTCGATAAGCCCATCAATGATACGGATATCCAAGGTTGAATGGAAGTGTTGAACCGCCCAACCGCCGGCCCGACTACGTAAACCATCATGGAGTTTCTCACAACTTGCGCGTAAGTTTTATGGACCTCAATGACTTTTCAAGTGAATTCTCACGAGTTTTCTCTACATGAATCATGTAGCTGGCTGTCTTGCATGCTGTTGCTTTCAGTAGCACTCCGAACTTCGCAACAGTCGCATAAAATGGATGTTCCTGAAACGAAACTACCAACGCTCGAGCTCGTCACCTCTTCTCATTCTATTCAGACGTGTTCATCTGGCGCTTTTACTTATTGTAAGTGTTTCACTCCTTTTTACAGTCTGTATCTACTGAACTAAGCGTGGACTTGGCGCGTCGTGCTCCTTATTTTTCAGGTTTTCTGGACTTGACACGGTTGTTATTGTGGATCTTGCAAAATACTGTGTTAGCTTGCTATACTGATCCCGCATTATAACGTCGTTTTTTTTATTCCAGATCGATGCAATCGGACATCACAGTGAAACAATTCCCTGGGAATTGGGAATCAAGAATGCTTACTTCAAGATCGGTTTGAAGTCTAGTTTGGTTATTTTTGGCGTGAGCTGAGCACCTTAAATTATTGTACGATATATGTTGTACGATAGTTAAAGCTTTATTAACTTTATTGTAGATAAGTTTTAACTTTACTTGTCAGTGTGAATCATACTAATTGAACTCTGTTCGAAGATTTGCCACTTGAAAGTCTTGTTGATTTAAATTTAATGTGTATTCGTTATTGTTTATTCTCAAGTCCTTAAGCGAAATACCGGCCGCTTTTTGAAACGCATCGTGGACAACTGCATCCTTATGTATTTATGCGAAGTGGGGTCTAATTGGGGTCTATTTTTATGCTAAATTGTGCTCATTGCATATGACGCATAAGATTGTTGGTGTACTCGATGCGCTTCAAAAACGGCTGGTATTTCGCTTTAATGTTTAGTTAGATTAGCAAACTTAGTAGTTCTTGCTAGCTGTTCCGTTCATATACTCTTTTTTCTCTTACTCTAGCTGTATTTCTATTATGTCCCCTATGAACACTCATTGTGTCTCTAAACACTTATGTCCAGTCTTAATTGAATAATTCTCTATATTGTATTTATTTATATTCGTTTAGTGTTGTTTCTCTTTAGTTATTATTACGGTAAGTTCATACTGTTGTGATAGTTCTTCCTAAATAACCTAATCGTATTAATTGCATTTTTGATGTAGTTTATTGATAAAGTATTTTTATTTTGGTAGCCATTCTTATTGTGCTGTCTACAGTACCGTGTAACCGGGGGGGGGGGGTGAATCCGATATGCATTTTGTTATTCCGCAGCGAAACTACCGTAGTTTGGGAACTGCGTATCGCGTTGCGTACAGAAATAGACCGATTTAGTCCCAGTTTAGGAACGGTCTAGTGCCAATTTTAGACGGTGCTGGAGGTCGTTTATGACCGAGGCTAATTTGGTACTAGACTAGTAGGAACTTGGTACTATCGGCTTTGTGTGTATCGACGCTCTTTTCTCGCTCATTTGTCAGCATATCCAGTGCATTTTTATTTTTCATTTCTTGTTCTCTTTTTCTTGTTCAATTTCATTTCTAGTTTACTATATTTTACATTGTTCAGTATTTCTCTATTGCAGACAGAGCTTGAGGGAGGTTTGCATGCATGCTTCCCTCATTTTGAGGTCGACCGCTTTATACAGATCCTGCAATCAGATTGTCCAACCACCACAACATCTTGTCGCTCATCTCCTCCAAAATTGTAGACTATTTGGAACAACGTTCGTTACTTTAGCATTTGTTTTTGCCTAGGAAACCTGTGCACCTGCCTTCTATGATGCAGGCCGTCAGAAGTGATGTAACTCCGTTACCTTCAGAATTATATGTTTATTTATTATAAATTTCAATTCTTTAGGATGGTTTCGAGAACCGAAAAACCGTCTTCTTCTTGCGCAGAAAATCTTCTGCAAGTTCCGCTTTGTGCGCGGGGAATGACAGTCTTTGATGTCGATAAATTTAGGTTAGTTGGTTAGTTCGGATTTTTAATGGCATATATTTGTGTTATTTCCTGGCTGACTGAAGTTGAGAGGATCGAAGCTGATTTTGTGTTCGATACCTCCGATCGTGCGTGGTGGTGCATTTTATGTTGACAGTGTTAAAGGGATATGGAGCATGTGCATGGTTTACGACCGCGGTGAGTCTAGAATAATGCAAGATTAGCATATAATAGATGAGAATGCAATTATCCACCATTCTTTTCAAAAGTTCCATATCGCTTAAATCATGTTTATAATTCAGCACTTCTGTCTCATGCCCGGCCATCATGATGAGTGCTCCGGATTGCTCTGTAATTCAGAAACTTGGACTTGGAACAAAATTACTGCGGAACCTTAACGGAATCAAGGTATGAAGCTTTTGTGACATAACTACATTTTATTTGGCCTTGTGAATTATATTTTATCCCTTTCCTCGCTGCTTAAATCAGTATGTTTCATGAAACTTCTTTATCGTTGGATATTGCTACTTGATTCCGTATTCTCATAAGCTACTGATTTCATCTCACAATCTGCTGATAGATTTACACTTTTTAATTTTCACCTCGTTTCAGTGGACATAAGCTAATAACAAACTCCTACCAATGAAATTTTGTATATATATAAATTCCGAAAAATGTGAGAAAAAACGTTATTTAGCCAATAACCAGTGTAGCGGACGATGATTCGAAGCGAATAGTCCTCTTCGATCCAAACAATTTAAATGACGAAGAAAAACAAAAGGTGCTGTCCAGAATTGATGAGGCGACGGGAAAAACTCACACATTCATGTGAGTTTTAATAATATTTGTTAATCGGAAAGCATGATCCTGTGTCCCTGTGGATCAATAATAGGACAATTTTGAGCAATTACAACAGTAAGTACCATTGTACGGTTGTACCATGTGTACGATGCTACCATAATGTCCCTAATATGTGGGTGCTATTTTTTTTCTAAATCGAGCTTTCGCGACTTGCGATTCTACCATCCATTTCGTTTCGATTTTAGTTAGTCGGCCTATTTGGTTGACTGCAATAATGCGATTTGAATTTAGCATTTTTTTTCCAGCGATCATTCTTTGGAGCTCAAATACGATAACTGGGATTTGAAACGGGCGATTCGTGGCGTTCTTCCGCAAGGATATGATTTCAGGTAGGATAGGAAAATTCTTGAATGTGTTTAATGTTGGTTTAATGCACTTTCAGTCAACTGGGTAACTCTGTGTCGAGATGTAAACGTGTGTTATCACACTAATCATAATCACAGAGACCTCCTCGACTTGGTCCGTGCCTGTTTCTCCTTTTGCTAAACTACATATACAACCTTTTGTTCTTTTTTTGTATGTGAAAGTATTTATTTCAGTAGCAGTAGCTTCACACAATTTGGGGGGGCCCGTGCCTGTTTCTGCTTTTTCTAAATTACATACAACGAAAACTGGAAAAAAGGGCTCTCGGATCAAAACCAAACTATCTTAGCGCTATCGCGCTAACAAAGGATACAACCTTTTTTGTATGTGAAAGTTTTTGTTTCAGTAGTTTCACACAATCCGGCCATCTTATCCACTGTAACTTTCGCGAGGAATTGGCTCCATACAAAAAGGTGTTGGCGCAACTTATTGGTAACAAGGTGAAAAATTGCAGGTATGTTTTCGGAGTTTACGGAATCATTATCACTAATGTCAGCAGCTTTTTTATGTGAAGCGAGTTTGAGGGCATTTGAGGCCCGGGGGTATCGGTGAATCTGAAGCTGACGCATGGCGCACGAAGCCTTTTCGTGAATCGTGATATTTAAAAACCAAAACTCTGTGGACTATTGACGTTTTTATCCTAAAAAGGTTTGGAAATTTGCTTCTTCACAACAAAATCCTAGGACCTAGGATCGGTCGGGCCGTACCGTGGATATCAGATTTCAGTTTCATACAATTCGAGTCATCCACATATAGTTGTTTTATGTTCTCTGACGGTTAGTTATGGTTCCTACTCACTCACTCACTCTAACCTTACCGTTGTCTATTTAAGGACAGTTGTGAACAAGCTGGACGGGATCAATTCTGAATATCGCAACTTCCAACTTGAACTCCTCTTTGGTGAACCGGACTACATAGTTGAGGTGTCAGAGGGCGGTCTGAAATATAAATTGGATTTTAGTAAGGTTAGTTCTGATTTTAGAATCCTTGGTTTCTGAATTTACGTGAGGTATTTAGTTTTTCGTTTTGACTTTTTCAGCATGCCTTGCTTTGAACTCAAAAGTCTAATTTTTCGTTACAGTTACAATTTCATATATTTGCACGAAAATTTTGTAAAGCTGCGTAGATATTATCGGTGGTCATGGTGATATGTTTTTATTATTCCTCCTTTTGTTTTTCAGGTGTTTTGGAATTCTCGACTGGAACATGAACACCTCCGGGTTTTAAAGAAGTTGGATTCACGGAGTTTAGGTCCGTATATTTTTTTTTCGGTTTGCATTTGCGATAATCATTGGTTTGTTTTGCACGTACTTTTTTCATTTGATTTCCTTTCCGATCGTTATTTTGGTTTCTCCTCGTGTTTTCTTTTTAAATTGATTGTGACAGCTAGTAATTGATAAGGATAAGTGGCAACCTTGTCAATGATGTTTGATGTAGATATTAAATGGTCTCTTGCTGTTGACGTAGTATGTTGACGTACAATTGCAGGTTTGTCACAAGTCATGTCATAGGAACATGTCATAAGCAAACCTTGAAATTGTACTTTGAACTCCCTTGAATAAAGGTGCACGCTCTTGAAGCGTAAAAAAAAAAAAAAGGTTTTTGTACAGTACACGTAGAATCTAAATACTTTGAGTTAGCATTAACCCTGAGAACTTACTAATATCTACTTGTCTGTTCAGTATACGATGCATGTGCCGGTGTCGGACCTTTTGCCCTTCCCGCAGCGAAGAAAAAGGCAGCCCGAAAGGTGTATGCAAATGATCTGAATCCAGATAGTGTAGAATGGATGAAAACGAATGTCAAGATTAATAAGGTATGGTTTGCTTAGTCCACTAGAGGATTTTGTATTTTAGTTAGGCGGGGACCTTGCGGTCTTGGTCCGCTATACATTTGGATTGGAGTAAGTGTATTTATTAATAGTCGTAATATTATTATTTTCGTAGGCACGCATGTTGTTGTTATTGTTCAGCAGCGAGCAGCGGAACATTATACGATTCACTTAGAAATTTAGAAATTAGAAATACCATGATGCTGCTTTCTTTGCAAAAGTAAAAGATGCAATTTTCTTATTTCCTTTTCAGATTGATGATAAAAAGCTCAGCATTCATAATATGGACGCAGTTGAATTTTTGCGAGGACCGGTTGTTGAGGATTTGATGAAGGTATTGTCTATTGTCCGTTTTTTTTGATAATTAGTTTGGCAATTAGTTTGATAATATGGGAATTAGCAAGGTTAGATATTCGTAATTCTAATCCGTACTCAACTTCAAGTAACTTAGGGTAAGCTATCTTAATATTTTTGTAGCCATGTATTGACTAAAACAACAATGTTGTTATTTAAACACTTTTCCACTCGCTTACAGAATTGCAGAATGTAGTAGCATAAGGTGTTATGTTGGTTCCGAAACATGTAGATGTAGATGTAGGGTTGCAAGTTGCTATTGCAATAACTGAATCCTTTGTTAGCGCGATAGCGCTAACATAGTTTGGGTTACATCAGATACCAGAGACAGTTTCCACCCTGAACTTGTTTTTCCTTCTATTTAGGAAATTGAGCAATGCTCTGACACAGAATGGACCCCACCAAGCGGAGCTCATATTCTCATGAATTTGCCTGCATATGCAGTCAACTTTCTCCCTGCATTTAGGGTCAGTTATATAAACTTTGAAACAATTCTTTCTTTCCTGCACATACACGTGTTTCTTGTAGTTCTTGTAGTTCTGCAGCCTTTATTTAGTTCCTATTTAGTCTTTTCTCTTTTCAAAAACAAGTTTGTTGTATTTGAATTGAATATTGAAGGAATATTGAACTTGAATTATCAAAATTCTCTTACTTATCCCCACGTATAGCCTATAGCCATTTACCTACGAACCTTTTCCGTATTTTTGTGTTGTCCAGTATTTCGCTTTACGTTTTTTTTTGTATGTATTTGTTCACGCTGTATTATTTCGCTTTTGTTCTTTTCAGAATAAAGTATTCAATATATAATATATATATATATATATATATATTATATATATATATATATATATATAAAATCAAATATCAAATAATCAAATGTATTGGTGCCTGGGACTGGAGCCTCGTATCGTCTGATTTGTTATGTAATATATTAGAATTTGTTGTATTTAGGGACTTCTCTATGACAAGAATGTTGCTACTCTGCCCTTCAAAGTCAATGCATACTGTTACCTATTTGCAAAGGTTGGTTTCCTTTCTGCATTTGATTAGCTTTATGCTTTAAAATGTTATGGTGCTATGAAACCGTTGAATTTGTCCATTATGAAAAAGTAGCCCCTAGCCCCAAGCCATCTCAGAAATTTAATCTCATCTCAGAAAATGTCACGAAATGTATTCACAAACTGAGTAATTTATTGCCGATGCAGATTGCACCCTTTTCCATATTTTGTTTTCGGTCATGCGAGTTTGTACCAGAACGAGAACCATCTATATTTGTGATTATATTTTTTTTAATCAGACTAATTCATAGCCTAAGCCCGCTGACTGACTCACCGGCGAACCACCACCGGAATTAGAATATTGCATAAATTTAGAGGGTTCATGGCTGAACCACCTTCGGAATTAGCATATAAGGTATGGGAAGCCCGGAGGTGGTACGAGAAATTTATTAGAAACGTATCACGAATAGAGAAAATTACGCGAACCACCTCCGGACTCACCGGCGAGGTTTATGCCCTGGACTAATTATGCCATAATTGGCTTGTTCTAGGCACACGAAGAGGTACCAGATGAATGGTTTGAGAAACGAGCTCGAGAAATGGTTTCTGAAAAGTTGCAATGGCCTGATATCAAGGTATCTATTTTTTGTCATTGATTTTAAAAATGTTTGTTTATTGTTTATTGTGTTCGTGTTGATTCATATTCAGATCCGTTTATCCTTTGTTAGCGCGATAGCGCTAACATAGTTTGGGTTTGATCCGAGAGCCCTTTTTTCCAGTTTCCACCCTGAATTTGGTCCTAGACCAAAAATTGAAATTCTTTTGGTCTAATTAGTGAAAAGACCACATTTCATAATACCTGCGAAAATTTCAGATAAAAATAAAAAAATAAAAAAAAAAAAAAAAAAAAAAAAAAAAAAAAAAATTTGCAAAACATGCGGAAGAAATGTCTGCGCGCGTGTGTGTGTGTGCACCCCCCCCCCCCCTCCCGATCAAGAGAGAGAGAGAACCTAGCCTTGCGCGCACCCAATTAACTAACAGACGGTATTTTTGACGCTTAATTTATTGAATACTTTATTTGCAAACGAAATTATTAATCATTATAGTCTTAGTTTCATTTTTCTGTTCTTTAGTAGGTAAATAACTCTAAGTGCGCGCTAACAGTGCGCGCCGTTGAAACACTATACAACGTTTCAGGGGTATATTTATTCAGGGCAAAAGTGCTTATTGGTTACTAAATATTATTATTATTATTGTTACCAACTAGCTTTTCAAAGCGAAAATAAGTTAAGTCGTCCGGGGAAGGGGTTGTCAAATATTTTCAAAATTTTATCTAAAAATCATGAATCTCGGCTTATGGGAGCACGTACGGAATTTCTGCAAAACCAAAGCATAATTTTAAGAAACCGCAATTTGTTTGTGCAGTCTAAAATTAATTATTAATAGTAACTAAAACGTCTTATTTGCCACATGCAACCATCCGAAGTGGTTATTTCCGGTTACCTATGAACTATGAAGCCTATGAAGGGAAGTGAGGCATGATTGAAGCACATTATTGATTGATTGCCGCGAATTTTTTATTCTAATTATACTGATTTGCATGGGAATGTAGTGTTCGGAAATCAGTTCAAATCCGAATGTAGCGTTCGATTTCGAGTTAATTAACCGTTCGAGCCCATTTCAAAATATTTTTCCATATTATCCGCGGTCACAAACGATATATTGCTTGTTTTAAGAACTATATTTACCTGCAAAAAGTAATTAACCCTACAGTAAGTAATAAAGGATATATTTTTAAACTTACTCGGAAAGAAGTTTTGAAGTATTGAAATATGTATAAATGCGCCGTTTCTAAACTTCGCAATACGCGTACTCCAAACAATAACTTCCTTCAAAATGCGCCCAACAAGGTGATTTTTTGTATCGTGATGTCCGTCGAATTCAGGAGTTCATTTTCAGAACTGCTATTAAACTAGCTCAAGTCAGTATATTTGCACAATTGCTTTAATTTTTGTGCTGAAAAAGGTAGTGTTTGTTGTTTACGTTTTTCGCCATACTTAATTTGGCCGTGTTAAAATTTTCCCGAAAATTTTTTTACGAGTTTTCTATTGGGGTGCGTGCGCCTATAGACTTTCGTTCGTACTGCACTGTAGATGAGGCGAAAAATGCGAACTAGATTGTAAATGACCAAAAGGAAGCTTAATAGAAGCAAGAGTCTGGCGCCGAATGGGCGAGGTGTGCGGCGAGACTGCGAAACCCTTTTGTAATATGCAAAATAGGATGAGTGGGACACTTTTTTTGGATGGGCCTGAGCTTTTAACTGGTTTATATATAAAGGTTTATTGAGGATATGTAATTAACACATCTCAAAAGGTGACCCTAAGATACCACCCTTCACAACGCAGTATACTCACTTAAATGAGGAGGCTCACGAGAATGACGTGCTCAAATAGTTCCCTTTTATCGAAAGGTGATGGTATTAAATTCGGAAAGACATAGTTTACAAAGCAAAAGCTTTTAATTGGAAGGAGTAAATCAATATAAAACTATGAATTCTATCAAAATTTTGGATCGTAGTAAATAGTTGATTTTGAGAGTGCACATGCAAATTTGGTGCTGGCTTGCAAAATGACTTGTAAATTTGCATGCTCACTATGGAAATCAACTATTTACTACGATCCAAAATTTTGATGTAAATTAGGTCATGTGAAAAGAGGACAATATTTTATCGTGGAAAAGAGTCCTTGAATGGTAAGTTTGGGTTTCATCTTGTTTTAAATCTACGAAAAGAGGCCAATAATTTGAATAGGATTCTATAAAATGTGGACAATATAAAATATAATATCCTCCTGAGCTTGCGCTCAAATAAGGCCTTGTCATTACCCAAACTGGGGCATTTCATTAATGCAATCAGTCTTCCGATTTTTACAGAAATTAACTTCTCAGTACTAAATGTATGTGTTACTATCTGAAGCGGCTTTTAGAATAGAATAGAGTTAATAATAGGAAAACTAATGGCATAAAAGAAATGACCCAGTTTGGGTAATGAAAAGGCCTTATTTGAGCGCAAGCTCAGGAGGATATTATATTTTATATTGTCCACTTTTTATAGAATCCTATTCAAATTATTGGCCTCTTTTCGTAGATTTAAAACAAGATGAAACCCAAACTTACCATTCAAGGACTCTTTTCCACGATAAAATTCCTTTACATGTACTTCAAATGTACCATAGTATTTCTTTTTTCTTTCAATTTACTGTTTGTCTGAAACATTTAGAAGAGATACAGATACTCTGCACGTTTATAGAACGGGCCCGGGTCTTTTTTGACCTTAGCCATACTTGTAGTCTATATCTTTTTTTAAATATTGTGTTATTAATTTAGATCAACTACGCTCACCATGTACGAACAGTGTCGTCACGTAAGGAGATGTATTGTATGGAGGTAAGCTTTCACTTTATTTCCGTGCTTTTACTGGTTTGCTGCGGCTTCTTGTTCCCTAAGTTCATCTTAAATGTTATCGGTATCTTTTAATTTAGATCTTGATCCAAATAACTATTTACGGCCTTGTTCGAATGTAACTGTAACTAATGGTACTGTTCCAAAGATCATGCTTGTACTGGTTATAGTTTATTGTAAAAGTGAGAAAAAAAAACTAAGCAGATGAACTTTTTCGTATATTATAGTTACGATGTTTAGATTGACCTGCCTTTGGAACTGCTCACAGCGAAACCAACCACTGAAACTAAGACTAAGAATGGTACTACGAACGACGACAATGAAACAGAACCGCCGGAAAAGAGACAGAAAGTTTCTGATGAATCGTAAACTTAATACTTGATGCAGGTATTTTGGCAATTACATAGTATCCTTCTTTCTTAATTATTGATCCATAGGTCCATTGTTCTGGCTTCATGTTGTATTAAACATATGTATTAGGTATTGGGTTGTTTATTTATCAAATGGCTTGTTTGTTATGACATGGATAACCTACTGTTTGTTAGTTAGTTGATGTAATTATTAATTTTTCACTTTTTTTTCAAGAAGTGTATTTTGTTGTCTTGTTGTTATTGTTATTGTTGTTCTTTTTTGTTATTAGTTGTTGTTATAAGTAATAAATAGTAAGCATTGTATACTTTTGCGATTGAATGTGCATTTTATTAGTGTTAGTGTCTCGAACACATTGCGCTGTAATATCTCTATTTAGTTTATTTTGTAGTTTTTGATTATATCGTATAGTTGTAGTGTGTACTTTGGTTAATAGGTTAAGAGGTGTACGTGTTATTTTTCTTGGAAATTTTAAAATTATTATGTGTATTTCTAGTTTATTATTTCCAGGACACTTGGCTAGTAGTACTGTATGTTGACGCGGTGTGTGGCACGGGCTTGTGGGAGTTCAATCTCAAGCGCACCACTACTTGGAACAGCTACCCGGATAGATTATGTAAGGTTTAGTTTTATCCTTCTTTTTTATTGTCCATTCATTAGATTTGTAGATAAGATATTGTTTAACTTAGCAACTAAATAGTTTTGTTTGGTTATGTTTGTGAGTGAAGTGAAGTATGGATAAACGGACACGAACGACAGAACCAAGTGGTTTCTCGAGCAATAGTGGCTTATTGAGTATTAGTATGGAAACCGATAAATTTTAGCATAATTAAAATACTTCTGGTTTCTATTCATACTTGCCTTTCAGAATAGATGGGAATCTCGTCGTACTGTAGCCGCTTTGCCGAGTTTTCGCATTTACAGTTTACGAAGGAAGATCGCGGAAAGATTTGCCAATAAGTAAGTGAGTCGTATATATTTTTTCTTAATGGTTTCCGTTTTTGTATTAATATATGTTAACACAATTAGTAGTTGTTAAGCTATGCCGATTCACATATGTTGGTTTCTTGGAATTTCCTTAATTAGTAAGGACGCAAATTCTATCGCAATTTTTTATTCTAGCCATGAAAATGAATCTTCCTTTTACTTACAATTTATTAACGTGAGTCGTTTTTGTTTGTGGACGGCGTAAGTAGTAAGTAGTTTGTTCATTGTTTTCTAGTTAAATCTGGCAATTTGTGCTCGTTCTTATTGCCCGTATTGAGTGTTATTTACTTGAGGTATTCTCCAGAGCGCGTGACAGAATTGGGCCCGGATTTGGCCTGTTTGGAATGGCTAATGGAATCTGGAGCCACTGATGTTAGTTGTGCTTTTTTTACTTTACGTATTCTTTATCTATATATCTCCATCTCGGTATTCCAGCTAAAATACAAACTTTAGACACACAAATGTTCTAGTCTCATGTCTCATCTGTTATGGCTAATTGCTACTAGTACTAGGCCTTTTGGAAAAGAGAAGGTATATCCTGATGCTTATTTGTTCCATCTAGGTTCAAATGAACGATGGTGAGCGAATCGGAAGTATAGCAGAAATGCGAAAGTATTTGGACCATGCACTATCACTGCCAAAAGATGAGGTGGGTTGTTTTTTGTTTGGTTTACATAAGAAAGTTAGATTTCTTTGAGAATTCATTATGATTTTCATTTAGCGCCCAGTTAATCTTGTTCTAATATGTCTCACATTCATGAATAGGGAGTTAGTCAGTTGCACCCTATTATCCATAGAATTTTGATGCGTTAAAACGATATAATGAACGGCCTGGTTTTTGAAACGTGTGTTGGACAACTGCATTCCCAATTCCCATATCGAATGCATGATAAATATCGCTCAGTATCGCGCAGTTATTTGCATATACTACGATGCGCGATGCGCCCGACACGTGTTTCAAAAAACGGGTTTTCTATAGCTTTAAAAAAACTGTCGGATTTGTTTTTTACCGAGTGGCATTGTTTCTTCAGACCGCCGCGCAGTCTCGTTTATTGCCTGGAGATTTGTCATTTGAAAAGAAATGGCCCAACGCTCCGAGAGTGCATATTGTGAAGGTAGGTTTTGTATTTTGTAACTTTTCTTGCCTAACTAAATTTTATTTTTCAAATGCGAATGTCAGTGTTTCAAGTGGATATTATATAATTGTTGAATTGTTGTGGCTGCTGGTGGCATTTGGAATCCTGAAACGAAAAAAAAAACATTTGAGAGGAAAGCAATTTTCGGGTTTCTTACATGTTGATTAAAAATGGAACATTGATTGAAAACTGAAAATTTCTAATCAAAGTAGCAATTATTAGAACGGCAGTTATGTGTGTTAACTGACATATATCAAGACAGATTCGAGAATTATGGGAATATGACAGCTTGTTCTTTGCATAATATTAATTACCAGCCGTTCGAAGAGCCCTACGGGCTCTTCTCCGACTGGAGGAATCGGCCTTCGGCCGATTGTTTCCCTATTTAAAAAAAGGATTGCTACAACTTAAAAAGTAACTCTCGTCTCTTTCTCCTCCCACACATTCGCACGTCTCTGATTGTGGAAACGTATAATAATCAGTTTGGATCACCACTCGACTAATGCTACCATGCAAATTTGCTATTGAAGGTGCTATATGTAAGGCAGAGGATTATCCTTGTGATAAGCTAGCATAGCTCAACAGGTAGAGGGTTGGACTATGAATCGAGAGGTTGTGCGCTGCTGCGGGTTCGAATCTCGCCAGCGGCAAAGATTTTGTATGCTCTTTGACAATAGAAAATTTTCTTTATGAAAGGATTTCGTTGCGTGCATACAAACAAAAGACCAAGTAAACTCTTCTCCTTTATATAATAAGATATTAATTTCCTAATTGTGTAGGTGGACGCGTCTGACTCTGCAATTGCCAACCCCGGATTCCCACATTTTCGGGATCTGCGGCGGCTGGAAGCTTTAAAAGTGAGTACTTAGTTATGTTCCTCATTAATTATGTACACCTGCTTCTTTCTGAATGAGTTTCGTATTATTTCGATGCACAGAATCTTTGCAACCTTTTTATATTACCTCTTTATTCCATGAAATGTACATAGTCTTGTAGAAACAAAATAGAGAGATAAACAACCACAGGCTAGACACAATCAGGAGGTCTAGCTACTTATGTGGTGCTAATAATATAAACTATTAATATTGCAATTTTCAACGTTTGTGATATGAATCCAGTATAATATGTGAGTAGAGGTAATAGTGCTTTCGAAAGCCCGTCGGGCAAGGCTAGTTAGTTATTAGTGCAGTTCAACGGTTTGTAGATACTGTATTAGTTTATGTTGTAACATGGTTCTATTGTGGTTGCCTTTGAGTAACTAAATTTTTCTTTACTTATATTTTTACACTTTCAACTTTCAGCTAAATTTCTGCGATTATTTTGGTGACGAGGCTTTACGTGAATTGGCAATGGGTAGTCCAGCTACGACGCTAAAGGATATTGTAAGATTTTAGTATTTATTCATTTATTTTATTTTCGTACGTGCTAAGCATGTTATTACTATCTAAAATCTAAACATTTAATTACTGCTCTATAATCGACTCTCAGCTGTACAGTCATTGTACAGTCTAAACTCTAAACAGTCACTAAACAGTCACGACATTCACATTAACATTTGTGGATACGTTAGCATATTAATTTGTTTACCGAACACGGAGTATGAGCTTATGGTATTTTATGTTCTTTTAGGAAATCGTCCTAAATCCCTGTGTGACTGACGGAGCTGTTTACTGGTTGAGCAGGCTCAAAGCATTGAGGTTTGTTAGTTATCTTGTTAACATTTATATCATTACTTGATTTTTTACGTTATTTCTTTGTACTGCTACTGCTTTGAGTTAGCACCACATAGGACTTTGTTCTCGTATGCAATCATGTGGAACAAACCAGGGTCCAGGGCCTCTTTTTGTAGAAGTGGTGTTCTTAATTCATAGTAGCTCTGCTTACTGTTTAGGCTGTATGCCGTAAAGGTCATTAGAGGGTAGTGGGTGTGAAGTGATCATTGCCTTATGACTGATGTAGTATTGTTTCACGTAGAGTGCAGGTTAGGCCACCCCTAAACGTTTAATTTATTACATCATTATGGTTGCAACTATTTTCGCCCCTAAACCCTTTCTTTCTTTAGACGTGCGCACTTCTACTTTCTACCCTATGTAACAAATAGAAAGGTGATGTTTTTTTCTTTTTTCTTTTGTTCGAATAAGATATGAGACATAACATCACAAAAGGATATTCATTGTTTTACCTTACTTATTATACCGCTTTGTTGGTTTGCTTTTGTTTAAAATGTCATTATATGCGATTGTTAATTGTTACTAACATTAATGTTAATATAAATATAATTGCCAGTTTTAGACGTTTTTGCGGCAACTGAAGACTGCACTGCCAAAATGTGACGTCACATTTCCTGAAGTGGACAAAGTTGGTTATGGTTATGATGAGAAAAATTAGAATATTCGATATCCGATTACTGTACTTGAGTACTTGTCCTGGAGTCGAACGGCGGAGGTTCGGTTCTCCGTAGGGTCTTTTGTTTTGCTAGGATAGGATTATTTTTTTAGACGATTTAGGGTAGATTAGATGTTTGACGTTGTTTAACTCGTTGTTTTCAAGTTTTAATCTTATTGTGTTATTTGTATTGTTTTGTTTTGGACATGTTGTCTGTAAGAACTAGGTACAATTAATTATGTGCAAAAAAACCTACATAAATTATTATCTTTCAGAATTGTGTGAAGTGTAAAACATTAAAACTGTTTATATTAAAATATTTATTTCTAGGACTCTGACATATGTACATGAGAAGTTTATAGTATAACGATTATACTATAAAATAATATTGGCTCGTGAGGCTCACAAGACTTTAACGCATAATAAAAAAGTTATGAGCAAACCCATAAGTTAGAGCTGAAACTATCACAAAAGTAATATGCAAATTCAATTGGATATTGTCTTGATACTGTAGAAAAATTGAAGGCGCTTGTTTTTGTAATGCTATGCTAAAGGGAAATTGGTAATAAGGTTAATATTAGGAATAAATATAAATTGTTCGACATCTTACTGCGAGTAGGCCAGTAGGTGTACAATGCTTTTGTCAACGCGAAACAGGGAGGGGTATGTATATAATAGCTCTATTTTTTGTTCATATTAAAGATTAGTCATGTTAGATACTGTGCAGAATGGACGTAGACAATTTCCGGAAAATACAATATACTTTTGTATGAAAGGCATTTCTAAATCGACACGTAAGCTTATTAATTACAACATAATAAATCCATAACCGAACTGATGCATATGTAAATTATGGGACCGGCAGGTAATTGAGATCAGATATAGAGGACCCGAAGTAATTGGTCGTGAACGTGGTAGAATTTTTGGAAAGAAATCTTGAAGATATAATAATTATTGTTTAGCAATTATGTTTTTGTCTATGTTAAGATGAACGATCAGGTTTGGCTAACTAGGGGAGTAATGCGAAATGTAAGTATTCACATTTGCCATTTTCATAAATATTTGCGCGCAGGACGGTACTATTCTGTAAGGTTCACGAAGGCAAACTAGTAGATACATATTTATGTTTAATTTAGGCCAAACATAGGCCTTCTGCGAGGGTTCAGTCCTGCCCTCCAGGTTTTTAGACTTCTGAAGAAGAGGACAACCAACGAGAAATCAGTCTTGGAAGAATATAGGAATTTGAATATTCTTCGTCATTCGTCTCCAAACGTTTGCGACAAAATTCCCATCGGTCCCACTCTAGTGGCTGATATTTTTTGTTCGTCTTCTTCTTTATCACGCACGTTCTTCATTGCACTCTGAAAGACAAAAGAAAATATTGGGGGCAAAAGTGTTGAGCAATATGTTAGCGATATGTTCGCGCACTTGTGGCGTAGTTATGGCGCACCTGCCGCGCCCACCCTAAGTCACGGCATGTTGCCGTCGCGAGAGAAACACAGTTTCATCAGCGAAGTGACCCTGCTCTGTTTTGAGTTAAACCTAGTCAGTGTCTATTAATTTAGTGAGATTTAGTTTGTATTTTCTCACAACTAACCGAACAAAATTATGTCACTGGGCAATTTTTGTTGTCTGGTGTGCGTGACCAAGTTAAATTAATACAAGTCTAGATTTAGATGTACTCAAATTCCCACCTT
This sequence comes from Pelodera strongyloides, assembly GCA_036852015.1. Classification (NCBI taxonomy): domain Eukaryota; kingdom Metazoa; phylum Nematoda; class Chromadorea; order Rhabditida; family Rhabditidae; genus Pelodera; species Pelodera strongyloides. The sequence continues at coordinate 17,446 of JAANDG010000241.1, forward strand.
AATCAAGTGTTTCTGTAGTAACAATACGGAACTTTGATTGTTCATTAGAAATTCCTTGAGACTCAGGAGGCCATCGGTTTGCAAGTCAATACTGCTTCGTTCTGAGGACATGTCGTAACCTGAAGGCAATTATTTGAACTTATTTTTTAACTGCTAACTAAAGCGTGAACGATTACTACAGAATTATAAAAGCGATTGCTCAACGGCACGTAAACTCCAACACCTAAACTATGATGCAAGTATTGAAAACCAAAAGTGTAGTTAAGTGCAATCGGGACCCAACATAGAATAGCAGAATCCTGTATAGACCAACGTCAATATGCCTTCTGTGTGATCCCCGACTACCCCTATTCGTGAGTGTCAAGGTGACTAGTTGTAGAAGGCGGGTGCGGAATTGAACCTGCGATGGTTGGGCGTGACACACGCGCTCAACCGATTGAGCTACGCGGTCACTGATGGGAAAGACGCCTGGCGTGGCATAGTTCAGGCGGAAAAACTTGGGGAAAATTATTTACCTTTGGGTGGCCGTAAACCCAGACCCATATAGCGTTTCGGTTTCTTGAAGCATAAGAAGTTATCATCCACTTTGACATCCATTTTCTAAAAATAATATTTACCAATTAAAAAGAACCAAGAAAATGAGAGTATCTTTTTGTGATGTAACGTTCGGAAACTATATATGCGAGCTTATTGTAAATCTCCTATTTTACCTTAATTAAATGTTTACAAGAAAACATTTTACAATTACCTTAATCATCCAGTTAAGCAATTGTCGTACGACTATCGATGACACGTTGAAAAGGCAGTAGAAACAACAGGCTCCTGAATAATTTTCCACTTTATATTCAGTTTTTTTTTTTGCAACGAAGAAAGATTTATTCGCAAATACAGTTGTGTCATGCATATATCAGAAACGAAAGTTTACGTGCAAGCTGCGTGATTTCCGCGCGAAAACAGGTAGGGAGCCGCTAGCGCGCCACCTTTTTTTACAGTTAGGTAAGGTAGATTATGTTTCACTGCGTCTAACATAACAACATCATAGAAAGTTTCGAGTAACTTGTGTTCGATGGAAAAAAAAACAATGAAAAACTCACCAAGTGTTAACAATAAGAAATTGAGAACTCGATAAAAGTCTGCGTTGACGGAATGAACTTCTGCTTGATTGGAAACGTAGTCGCCGAATCCAATTGTGGCGAAACTGAACATTAAAAACTAAAATATATAAAAATTGGGAAACTTTCAATTCGGAGCGGCAGACAGCTGGCGCTCGCAATTGCGCCGCGAAGATCTGGCACACAAATAGGTTCTTTTGTCAGATGTGGGGAATTTGTGTTTGCAATATAAATGGTGTCCAAGAACTAGCTTGTACCTTCAATAAAAGTTTGCAGTTCCCTCCTTTACTGCATTTTATCTCTCTTTCTCTCTTCCTCACTCTCTAGTTAATTTCCTCCTCCCTCAATTTCCAATTACCGCGAGGCTTACAATTAGTTTAACCTTTGCGGCACAAGTGTGCAAATTTAGCCCTGATAAAATATTTTATGACAAGGAAGCGGGTACTCGCTCCCTCGGATAGCGGGTACTCTACTTTCCAGCCCACAATTACCTTTCGATCTTTACTCGAGTTAGAGGGTTAGAGCAAATAAGGTGCGCGAGCGAGCGTTGTTTTTTGTTCGGGAACTTATGCAAACGTTGCCAACATTTAATAAGCAAACAATAGAAATAGAATGAGTGCAACTGAGTTCGCAGGTTATACTAGACTCTTTTTAAAATGTGGCCAGTAGATGGCTAATCGAGCTTTGTCATAAATATATTCGGTCTGCTGCACAGCGGTATGAAAACCATGATATCCGCTAATACTCAACGACAAACGGTGCGATAACTCAGGGACGCAATTGCACAATTCACTAATTACAGTGGACAATTAGCAACATACCTAATAAAACAAAAGTAGAGCGCATCGATGTAGTGCCAGTTCTCCGCGTGACCGTATACCGCCGCCGCACCGAATATCAACAACATTGACAGGGTCGCCAAACAGAAGAACACTTTGTAAACTGATGGACGCCATTGGTCGTGAGCCTCGCACGAGCTTAAATTACTAAAATAGAACAATTATTCAAGAAGTGTAATGTAAGAAATTATCTAGGGTAACGGCCAACCGTGGCGTACACGGCTGACACAATTTTGTAAGTATTTCGAAAAAAGGTGGCTCAGAAAATGAATGCACAAGTGTAATGCAAGGGTGTCTGTCAACTAGAGTTTTACACATCACCCGCATTCTAAGCGTGACAAGAGCGTGTACCTTTTGGACGGGATGCCTTGCTTTCAACGTGGTATGGCCGTAAGCTAATTTATTCAAGCAAGGGGGTACAATACATTGTTCACTTCGAAGTTTTGCTTTTTATGACATGTTCCGCAGAGGTGCTGATCAGTTGACGACAAGTTCCAGATGACAAATTTCTCGTAAGAAACAAAATGTCAAGTAAAGGAACACACTGATTGCTTGATTGATTACATATAAGCATACCTAGCTGATTCCGCATAGTCTTCATTGTTCACAAGTAATGTGATTGGCTTATTGTTACTTGCCAACATCAATCGTCGTTTCACCTTTCGCTCGTGAAAATATCTGAAGAAGTTTAATATTATTTATGAAGTATTCTATGAATTAGGTGATCAAACAAGCTGAATAATCTACTACTAGTAACACTAGTTGCCCACAATGGTAGTCATACCAATATTTAGCGTCTGGAGATGCATTTTGTATGTCGACCTCACAACGGTAGTACGACCACATCTTCTGACGTGCCTGGGCTAAGGCTGGGGCTTATGTATGTGGGTAGTCTCTAACGAAGGTCTGGCGCAACCCCTGTGCACAGGTATTAGGGCCAACATAACTTACCGTAATAAATAACTAAAGGCCGTGATCTTCCGTTCCAGAAATAAGTTGAAGAATAAAACACAGCAAGTGCATCCGAATATACCGTATACAATGGTGACGGCTTTACCCAACAGCGTCCGTGGTGTCGCCGTACCAAACCCTAAAATAAAGTTATCTTTACAGTATCCTTACGTTAATGACACTAGGTATAATGTATGCGTTCTGGAATCGCTCAACAATAAAAACGAAAAACAATTACGATGTTTCAAGTCAAGAATAAATTAGTCTCCTGCTAACAATGACCAGTAAGTACGTCGTTACGTCGAAACGTAAGTCGGTAAGTACGTCGTTACGTCGAAACGTAAGTTTAAGTATATTCTGTAATGTTTTGAGATAAGAAATTTGGGCAACATAAATTAAAGTGTCATCTTCTTACCGATTGTTGATATCACAGTTCCTGAGAAAAAGAATGCTCCTAATAAGTCAAATCGGTCTTTCTCTGAAGCCAGGCCGCTTGCAGTCCCATGACCGTGAAGTTCTAAAAAAAAAACGAGATTTTGAGAAGTTGTAGTTTAGAGTTTAGACTTTAGACAATTGATCGACTGTACATATTACTGGCCTATCGCTAGACTTAGATAAAAACTTACCTAATAACTTTTCCAATTGTTCTAAACAGCTCGCCGAACCATTACATATGTTTAGTCGAAGTTGGGCTGTTTCGTCTTGGAACTGAAATATTGAAACATATAAGAAGAAAGATAGACCAAGGACGTGTGGCGCTTCAATGGCTCAAAGTGTCGTAATTTGAGATAGTTTGGCTCACATTTGGCTTACAATTAGCACAATCTGTCCTGGATTAAGGTTGCTTTTCTCCTAGTGCATGCTACCTACATTGACGTGGAAACTATACATATTGATTTGTAGATATACTACAGCTGATTGCTGAAGAACCCTTTTATCCCTATTCTATCCCTACGACGAGTCGTCAAGTCAATCAAGGTAATAATTAATAATGCAATTACGACAACATAACATATGTGATAATGTTTACTATGCTTATTTATTCACCCTTGGTTATTATTCATCGCCTCTAATTTCATCGATGTACCCTAATAAAGAATCTAATAAACTTTTATTGCTTTATTAATCCTATTTTCCCCTTATTGTTTTCGACATTGCATTGTATTATTAGTATTCTTCCCAAATACAAATAAGCCGAGAAAGTCCTCATTTTTGGTTATTCTGAGAATATCAAATTCGCTTTCTTTGAAAGAAGACACTATAAATAAATATGACGAAATTTGACACCCTACTGTGCATATTTATTAGTATTAGTGCATCGATTCTACTTTGTAATGCCTTAATAATAAAATTTCTAGTCTTGAAGATATATTTGCCACTGGGAGGAAAACAAGACAAACTAGAATCAAGAAAGACTGTTCACAATTTCGGTATGTTTTTATTTCCAGAGGTTGCTCCAAAGGCTGAATTACCAAGTCGCAAGAAGAGTGCGAAAACGCCGCGGCACACGTGCCATTCGCCACCGCGAGCACACTGACCACCCACACACAAAAAATATAAGAAACATGATTGCTTCTTGTAATTTTGACTTAATGTTTTAATATGTAAACAATTGTTCAAGAAAACAAGCAAATAAATCTTCTCCCCATTGCTTACTTTATTTTTCCAGCCGTATTTTCCAGCTACTATTCCGGCCTGTTACTTATTATTCTCTCATGTAATAGTGTAATTAACAGTGTAATTGTGTTCTTTGAATATAGCCAACCCTTTTTAAGTTTACGCTATGCCAAAAATCAATTGTCCCCTCCAGAAATACTTGTATGTATTCTGTTCGATACATTGTGTGCGTGAGGGGGATTAATTTTTAATCTGATCTACTTTTACCCCGCGTCTTAGATACCCATATTACCCGATTAAAGGGCGTGGGACATGTAGGGGCCCCCATTAAAGGGAGGGGTGCATGTCGGTAGTTTGCGTCGGGTTTAGACACTATACAATAGACAATTACCCGGTTCCTGATACATACAACTTTAAAGCGATATAACAGCTTGTTTTAGAATACGTTGGGTGCTATGTTCCCACGTCGTGCATGCAAATAACTGGGCGATACTGCCCGATTTTTTTAGCCCAATTATATTCATTTGCAAACAACATATGAGAAAGCAGTCGCGTAACACAGTTTTCGGAAACCGGGAGCTATGTCGCTTTAGAATGCATCCATTTTTAGAATGCAAGCTTCCTTTACTATAGTGTCATCTTGATTGCCTCATCTTTCTATACAAGTGACAAACGTCGGGTCCAAAAGACCTACATTTATGAATTGTTAAAGAGATAGAGAGATCCAATCGCCAAACCAAAAGAACATACATAAAGAATAAGCCTCTTGCACTGGTCGGAGAACACTGCTACAGTAACTACTTCGTTTATAAATAAGAAAGTGAAACTGTAAAGCTAGTGAGCGCATATACAAAAGACACTGGGGCATAAAGTCACAATGAATTTTCTGAGTCGCACAAACTATTTTCGATTATCTTACCAAGACGGTGGGGTTTGTTTAGCATAATTACAATGGAAGAAGCACCACAGTACGCTAATTGTTAAGTCTCGACATAGAACTTAATCTTAATCTTAATCAATAATCGGTCACCTGTCCCACATAAAACGTTCAACACAGGAAAAGGGAATAATTGCCCAGACCAGAGGTAGCAGGTCAACAAATGGTTTTCACTGAAAGAACCATTTGGTGACCGGTCAGTGACCATTTGATGACCACGTGGTGAGCAGCTGACGACGGTTTTCGAGAAAACGTGGTCACAACAAGGTCACCAAGTGGTCACCAAATGGGCTGACCCACGAAAAAGCCAGGGAACCGTCGCATGGGTTCCTCTTTCCCGTGAAAAAGCAAAATATTGCGTGCAGTTTCAAACTCCTTTTGACGAATAGTTCTTGAGCACCTAGACATATACGTTACTATTTATTATTATTTCCCCCAAATTAGTTCTTAGATGTTCTCTGCTTACCTTTTTACGTCCGCAATACGAGTGCGAATTGATACATATAGTCTGTTAATTGTGCTAAATAATTTATTCGAATGCAACGGGGAAAACGGGTCCAATTGCCTCAGTATTCAATTACAGCACGTGTGCGCCGACTAAAGAAAGGGAATTTAATATATTATTTATCGTATGCAATAAGTAATAAGGAAGAGGGAAGTATGTATAACATAAGCAATCGGTGTTCCGAGAAACTTGTGTGCGTCAGGTATTCCAAGACTCAACGATTGGATCACCGACATTGTAGCTTATAGGACCCAGGAAAAAGCAATCTCATAATCAAAGAAAGGGACAGACAAACTACATATTGATAGAAAGACATTTTAAATTTTCTCGTGCAAGAAGACAACGATTATAGGAAGTTTACTGTAAACCGGGGATTCCGTAACACCCGAAACTCGTTAGGTTAGCTCCTCGAGAGACCACTCGACGTGGAATTCTCCACCAGAACAAAAACAATCTGCATACTGTTTCTTTAAGAGCCTGAGCCTTTCTGAGGAAACTGTCTCTTTGGTGCATGGCCTTACAAGTATGTATCTTGACATCCAGCTATGAGTTAAACAGCAGAGATCAATAATAAAATCTATTAATCGCATCACCGTCCCATCATAACACTTTCAATTTTATGTTAAAAACACACTGAAAAGCGATTAGAGGGGCTGTAATGCGGTGAATCTAAATTTATTTCATAACACGTTACCGCGGTCACTGGCTTTTAAGCTTTGAATGGAGTGAATCTATTTTCAGATCGCATCCACACTAAATACACTTAAAAAGCTTTTTTTTTGTAAGAGTATTTATAAGTTAATTTCAGAAAGACTTGGTCGGGATCAATATGGGGAGAAAATAAAATAGGACGCGGCAAAACACTGACCTAAGGCTAAGGCCCTGAGCAAAAACTCGACTTTATTGATGAAACTAAGCCGTCGCGCGCATTTGGCGAAAATGTGTGCGGCGAACACATGGCGCATTCGTGGCGCATTTTTGGAGCGCTTCCAATACGTCAATTGCGCCACACCACACTTGGGCCAACATAAAATTCACACCTTTCGCACACGCTAAGCACGAAACTTTTAACTTTAAATTTATCAGTTTTAGGTCAGGATGGTTCAAAACAAAAAATGCACTCAAAAGAGAATTTTCTACTCTATCGATTTATTAAAAAATCGGACCAGTGATTTTCTGTGGCTCCGTCCCTTTATTATAATACTGCATATGTTTATACATATAACTTTCTCCGCTAAATTTTTTCTTAGTGCAAATAAAAGGCTTATATCATTTCTAGAAAACCTTGTGCAAAAAAAGTTAATAACAATAGTCCTTCCCCATGGAGAACAATAAAATGTTAATCCGTATATTGAAAGATTATTATCTTATACGAGCATTATCATTGTCATATTGATTTTTACATAAAAGGTGGTATTGGAAGGATAATAAGAATTCAAATGGATTTTTGCAAAAAAAAGGTGCCATATTCCATATTCTCTCAGAAAGCGAATAAACAATAAAGATTCGAGGTTTTGCTAGGGCTAATTAAAGCGGAATGACCCGTGGAATGTGAAGCGTATGTTTTTGGATGGATTATATGTTAATGTTAATTACCGCGGTAGGCATTTCCGACACAAAATCGTCTACGCATGGGAATGCACTCAGCCAGATACGCTTGCTTCCATAATGCACATAAAATACCGCTGTAACGTCGTGTTTGTAAGCTTAATATTTCATATTCCAAATCCAAATGGATCCAAAAAAATGAATAATAGAAATCAATCAATAAATCAATAAATTACCGACCTTTTTCCTCTCTTGCACTTCGTTGTCCCTCTCCAAAAAGTTGAAAAGCAGCGCTCCAAAACATAGATATAAAAGTAAAAGGAGTGAGATTAGGACGAATCGGGCATTTTCCTCGTAGATGTGTAGTCGCGCAAAGCAGCCCACCTGAAATTAACCAATCGATTGATTTAAAAGTAAAAGGGTGTGGTGTAGTGGTTATCTGTCTCATGTAAGGACCACGGGTTCGATCCCCGTCTCAGGAGGGCACATCCCCCCCCATCAAAGGTCTAAATACTAGTAGGGAGATAAGTCCCGAGGAAATTGGCCACCGGGAGGTCTTGAAGTTGGTCACGATACTCTGTAAGGCCCATACACCGTTTCCGCGCATTCGGTTGCTATTGTGGGAAGCGTTTACAATTTATCTTTATCTTTAACCCGAGAAAATTATGCTCACAATTAGGCGTCCCCCTTACTTCACATTATGCTTTTGAAAACTGTTTTCTCATTAATTTCTTTCCGTTCGCACGGGCGCAACCGTGGAATCCAGGTGAAATATTTTGATTAACAAGTGATTGAATTTTGTTTGGCTCTGAGAAAAACTCTGCGAAGGTGTGACACAGAAGAGAGAGAGAGAGAGGGGGAGAGAGAAGAGAGAGGGAGAGAGAGACGGGAGAGAGAGATAATGAAGGGAATATTCCCGACTACATTGCTAATTGATTGAGAGAAAGGCAGGTGAAAGAAGAAATGTTTAACATCGTAGTTCTTCAAATAATATACGGGAATCCAAGGGAATGAACCAGTTACCACAAGGTCCGTTTGTAAAGGAATAATGGCCTTTTCGTGTGATACGAAACGGCGAAAGCAAGAACTTAGCACTACGATATGTATGTATATGTGAGTGTGCGGATACGTGCGTGAATGTATGTTGTAGGTATGTGTATGATTGTATGAATCAATTGAAAATTCCTATCATAACTTCATAACTGTTCCCCAAAAGTGCACTTCTATTACCTAATACAATATGACTAGCATTTCATAGTTTTGCCAAAAAGTTCACACTTCTGCGTGACGCACCGTCTCGTCTCGGTTTCTGTTGCTTGACTCATTACCGAACGGCCATTATAACAATAAAACACATCAATTGTGCTTTCACGGATAATTTAGATAATTACCGTGACTCGTCGGAAAACCAGACCCAAATATAGTCTGAGAGTATTACGAAACTTTGCTAAAGTGCGTCACGACTTATTTGGTATCCCAAAAAAATATCTAGTAAAAGGAGCAAAAAAAAAAACAGAAAATTACGTCAAACATCTTTTTACTTTCATTTATCGATTAAACAATTACAGTAGAATAATGCTATCGATTTTTTAATCACCGTTTTTCCTCCACCTTCCACCCACATCTCAAGCATACAAAAAACCCAAAGATATTACAGATAGGCTTAGGATTTTAGATTAAACACTATGTAGCGGATTTAGGGCGTGGGAAAAAGAACACGAATACGAATTAAATTAATAGAATTATCCAGCTAACCCTAATTTGTGATGTGAGTAAATTTGGTTCATTTCGTAAACTTTCAGGATTTGTAGGTGTATTTATGTGCACTTTTTCGTTATACTCACGTGGGCGAGAATTCCGGAAGTTTCATGAAATTAATATGTTTTCACGCAGACAATTAGGAAAATTGTTAGAAAGGTTGACAACATGAAAGACGTAAACCTAAATTTAACCTGAGCATTTCAATATGATCATACTAGATACGACTGTACAATCTTTATGTTGTGGGTTGTGTTATTTAATAATAAATAATAATAATGTTGGGTCCCGTCTGTTTGTAACGAAAATTAGAGTTCTTTTGACCTAGTCTAGGGGTTTTTTCGACGACTTATTGATGTTATCTCGGCACAAAATAATTATAATAGAGACTTAATTTGTTTTTAACTATTGAATAAAACAAACAGACATTCAGGTGCCGACAGACAAAAGGGGTTTCCCTCGTGACGCTAATTCGAAAATCTCCTTATGCAAATGAGGTCTTTCACGAAACCCCTCTGACTGGGATACAAATGAAAAATAAGAGTCTATCTTTAAAAAATAAGAGTCGACTGTCCTTTCAAAACATGACACAAAATAGTTTTGTTCCTCTTTCAAGGAATTCCGGCTGGCTCAAATTGGAATAAATTAGCGTAACTCTCAGGGTTAAATACATGCGTAACTTCTTGCGCGTCTACAATAACAGGGGCAATTACCTCGCGTACGGCTACTGCTGGGAATAGCCTCAAGCATAGGGTGTAATAGGGGAAAACATGGAAAACTTGACTAACTAACACGGTCTTTCCTGAGTAAAGCTTCCTTAATTGAAAGATTTTTTACGCATATTCAGTGTTAAACAGGGATAAAAGCTAGAAGTGCCCTTCAGGACTTTATCAGAGTTGGTATTTTAACTGAACTTGTCCATCTCGGAAATCCATCTCGGAATTGTCTCGGTCTCCGAATTTCCATGCTATTTCTTTACTGTACGACTATTACGCGATGCGATTCCGAGATGGGAAAGTTAAGTTAAAAATTATTCACTTTATGAAATTGTTCTTGTTGATTAGTGTATATGCGCAATAAATGATTGATTGATGGATCTTTCCTAAATACCAGTTGATATAAAAAATTCTGCTTTCTACCAAAACCAGGAAGCTTACTTGGGTACACTTCATATTCTTTTTAAGTCTGGCTTAACTTGAAACATTTCTGGGGAAAACACTTTGTACTTAAACTTGAACTTTATAAGTTTACCCTTTTTCGCTGTTCTTCTAACTTCTAACGTATTTTCTGGGTGGAACACATATTTCGGCAACATATAAATACGTCCCGAGGGCGTAGTATTTCACGATGAAATAAGCGCCATTTTTTGTTTGTTTGAATCACAAGGCTCAGAGACCAAAGCGTATTTCTATTACAAAACATCATGTACATTCTATTTACGTTACTAGCGTAAATAGGCAAAATACGTACAATACGCAAATGTACCGGCCGGAAATACGCCACGAACGTCACGAAAAATCCGTATTTATTTTCTAGTATTTCCTGTGATCATCGAAAGCTTAGTTTTACGTGCTTACAATTAGTACAACTTTGCCTATTATTAGTAGTGTTTTTCGTTTATTTACATTTACATTTCAGCGGATAAGTTTTTAATCATTGTTATGATAGTGTTAAAATAAGTGGTAAAGGCGCATTCAAGATGGGAAAAAGTTGAAGAATTCCGGAAAAAGTTGGTTCAAGTTGGACGGAAAAACATGCAGAAAAATCAAAATCTACCGTATTGGAATCGTTGTGGGATATTAATTTTAACACTGCCGGATCCAAGAATGGATCGCCCGTTCGAAGTGGACCCCGACGGTTGGGGCTATATAGCGGAAAAACAACGTTTTTCCATTACGGTGTATGAACTTTTCCAGTAAGTAAAATTTACTTTTCCGGTGTCCATCTTGAACCCAACTTTTCCGGAATTCTTCAAACTTTTCCCAACTCGAACGCGCCTTAAACTGTGGGAATGTTAAAAGAAAAATGTATAAATAGCTTATTGATTGTTTTTAATTCGATTACAATTCTTGCTAGACTATTATTTAATACAACGTTCGATAAAGAAGGAAAATTGGAAGCGAGTCGAAATAAGAAAAAAAAAGAGTGGAACGGTGTTAGGGACATAATCAAAAAGGGAGTCTTTGTATCATGCAATAGTATTATATGTAATTAATTAGAGTAGCAAACAGGTAAAATCAGCAGTCAGTTAAACATGTGCAAAAACATCCAGAGGGTGGTAGCGTAGCGTACAGTGACAGTTACAGTGACAAGATACAAGTAGTTAGAGATGCTCGATAATTTAACCGTGAATTCAACAAGGTATATTGTTAGACTTGAGATACAAAAACCACAATAAAACAATTTTGCTCAACATCCGGCAATCAGACAATAATCACAAATTATCCCAACATGGGTCAACTAACCTTTGCGCGGGTGATGCTGGGCAGTGTGTTGGCGCGCAGGAGGTCGCGCTGTCCGATGCCGCGAGCGAACTGTAGCTTGTGCATCACTGAATGGCCCAGGCTGACTGAGTGCCAGGCCCCGGGGCGGGACCAACGCCGGGAGAGAGAGCGTGCCCGCCGGGTAGACGCAGACGAGTTGGGCGAATCGGGAGGAGAGACGGCATCTGATGGGGCAGTGTAGATAGTAGCCTGACGTACAATCTGAAACAAAATGGTTTGTGTTTGTAGGGCGCTGGGAATCATGTAAAGTTGAAGTGGTTTTTACCAAGTCTACCTGGAGTACTCTTACAATTACCATTCGTGGTCGGAGGCTTATTGGATAAGAGATAAGACACCCGAAGGACACCCACTGAACCACATCCTACATAGGAACAAGACAATATCGTGTGCGACAGGCGGTTTCTTCATGGTAAAAAATAGTGAGACCCTTTGAAAGGTACATCACGAGCATGACAGAATATTTTCACATAAAAAGCCTCAAAAACTATTTGTAGGAACACCATATATGAATTGTGGCACCGGTGATGGCACCATCTTGCACCATTGCACCATGGTACACGACTTGTTTTAGGGTATCTAATATGAATATCTGATCTTTGTTCACCCGGAGTACCCCAGATAAAGCAGCGAGCATGGCTTGCAAAAATGTCAAATAAAAAGCATAGATCATCGGAACATACCATACTCATTCAACGTCACTGCCGCAATTTTCTTTTCTTTTGCTTTTATATACTAAGCATAACAGATTAACTAGACTTCGTCTTTCCCATTACTTTATTAATTTTGTCCTATTCTTTGCAGACTTTCCCACGCGTTTGCGTAAGGTTCTGCAAATTGCGCAACCAGTAATAAATATGAGTCATTTACCTTTTGTCCACAAGTATCAATCGATATTTCTTGGTGGCTACGGTAGTTTGTGTGGTGTGTGCTGCTCGACGGCCGTTGATTGGCCGATGAGTACGGTATATTTTCGGGGGAATCGGCCCTCGGCGGTGTGTCCGGTGGCGGAGAGCGCACTGAAACCGAGCGCTGTAATCGCGCCCCCGCCGCCAACATCTGGAAAATAGACAAATATAAAGTAATCACATATTTATATGAAGTAATCGATTGTGGTTGTGTTGTGCGTGTAGTGGATAACAAATTGAAAATTAGTGTATCGGAATGTAAAACAATAAAGAATAATACAAAGTATAATATTGATAAAAGTGTAGGGTAGCGATAGTAAGATAATAGTAATGGGCAATGCTGAGAGCGAAATGTGCGATGGTTGTTAGAATACCTCAACGCTATAAACTTATCCAAAATAACAAATAAAGAGGAAAACATATAAACTTAATATTTGTAGTTTATCTAGATGGTTAGAGAGGACAGAGAATGAGAGGGACCGATTCGACAGAACGAATCAAACATTATTATATAAGAAAAGTGGATGAAATTTGTGCATACGCACAAAAATTTGTCAAAAATAGTCCAGGAGGTATTGTGTTATAGGAATAGTACAAAACTCTGGTGGATTCCGTTTACCCATTTGTTGCAATATGTATCTTCATTTATCTCTTCATGCGTTGCTTAAATAAACCATTTAAGTATAAAAGGGGAGTATGCCAAAGAAAACTACAAAAAGCACATTGACTCTGCGAGATACTACTTTTCCTTTTGTTTCCAGAAGAAGTTTGTATTCTTATTTTAGGAGCTAGAATTAACCCAGTTTCGAATTAGAAGCTGAGCGAATTGTAATTTAGAATACAATTTAAACTCGCTCGAAATTCTACGCAACGAGATACGTCTAATAAATCAGTGATAAAACTGCCTCCTAAAACGTAAACAGCGGTGTACGGCGGAAGCATGGCTCACATTTTTCGAGCTGGCACGGAAGAGGGGTTGTTGCGCCATAATGTGTTGCCTTTTTCTTCTATTTTAACATTTAGCACGGGTAACAGTTTAGTAGATGTAACAATAAAATTGATAACTACATACTTCTGTTCTGTCCTAGAATTTGCCGCGTAACGAACAAATAAAACAGAACGTGGAGAATAAATTTCTAGGGTCCAGTTGAATGAGACATGTAGAGAATGTGTGGTTATGAAGAAATATAGAATTTCACTAATAAGCTGTACGACGACGTTTGAAACGTGTTCCGAACAGCGTCATTGTATTTACGCAACTTTATGAGCCCTTTCGTCACAGAATTCAATATAAGTTGCATATAATATACCTTGCGGCTATCGCCGCCTGAGACGTCTTTCAGTGCTGCACACGCAGTACTTCCAAAAAGTGTGCATACTCATATGAAACGTCTGAAACGTATTGTCAGTAATTAATGTAGCGAACTCATTTCGTGTTGGTTTGCGAAATGTTTACTGACTTATACCAATTTCCTTGAAACGTAGTACGGATTTCGCTGCGGATTCGGTGACAAAAAACTCTTCTCAATTATGTAATAAGAGGTAAATACAGTTGACTAGGATGTGTTTCAAACCCACATGCAACCAGAAAGATGCCTATGCAAATGAGCATAGATTAGACTAAAAAACGAGCTAAATTCGAGCAAATTAGTATAGACATGTAAGAATTCCGTTATCCGCGATGCGTTCCACAAACTTTTTCAAACGATGCGTTTCACGAACGATTTTTAGTCCAACTATATACCTTTGTATGTAACATATGTGATATGGGAATTAAGTTGCAGTTGTCCAAAATACTTTTCAAAAACCGGCCGTAGTATCGCTTAAATATACTGACCATTTGTAAAAATAGAGTTTTTCTATTATGCACGCTAAAATCTAAACCGATCATATTCTAAAAAGCAGTGATGGCGGGGACTTTTTACGGAGAGTCTACTACTATATATACCCGTTGGTAAATTGCACCCTCCAGAATCTCGCACAGGCAACTTTGGACCTTTGACTTCCGCTTACTTTTTAGCATAAATCACCTAATCCGCCAGAGGGTTTGTTTCTCATTGGTAGACACCGAATTGGTCTTCAACTTCTCAAAATAAAAATATATATGTTAAAGGAAACACAGTGAATCTAACTATTAGGTCATCCTAGCCGAAGGCAAACTGAACTTTCCTCTAATAGCCTTACAATTACAACATTTGGTTTTGTTTAAAAGTCGCAGGTGAAACGATTCTTCTAGAACTATAATTAATTGGTAATGCACGCCATACTACATTGTCCTATCATATGTTATGGTGATCTACCAGGTCCACACGCGGGTCTATTTCCGTCGGAGAAACTACAACTACAATAATTACGTTGGAAACCTTATTTTCAGATCTGAACAAGCGTCATCAAACCTTAAGATCAGGCGTCTTTGTAATTAAGCGATAAATGTCAGCATACTTTAATACTACGGTCAGTGATTGATATGTTCGTTGTTTAGTTTTCATCTTCGGAACCTAACCTAACACTACTGGCGTAATTAATACATAAATGTGTAAATATATGCACACATAACATTTCTAGTGTTTACGAACGCTTGAGAGCAATGAGGCAATTATGACGAGGACATAGGAGTATTGTCATGCATATCTAACAGAAGTACGAGACTAGAAGGATAAAAATATCCCAAATGAATAAAAAAGGATGAATTTATAAGAATTGAAAAGAATGATATCAATATCGCAAAAAATAGCCCTACAGGCTCAAAAATCCACAACAAATCGGGGTTTACCACTAGCTTAGAATTAGCTAGAGTTCTAGGCGAACGAAGAACACCAATGGCTAGGACTAGTATATACAGATCACAAATTATTGGCAATTGCATTTTCATATACTATAAATCAGATTCGAGGAGTGTATTGGTATGGAAATTAATTTTTTTAAAGATGCCAGTGTCGCCACAAACCACGTGTCATACCACTTTAAATTTTATTGTTCTTGTCATAAATACATATACCATATCCCTTTAAATAAATAAAGATAGTGTTTAAAATGTTGATCATAAAGGGTTATTTTAACCATTCAGAAT
This sequence comes from Pelodera strongyloides, assembly GCA_036852015.1. Classification (NCBI taxonomy): domain Eukaryota; kingdom Metazoa; phylum Nematoda; class Chromadorea; order Rhabditida; family Rhabditidae; genus Pelodera; species Pelodera strongyloides. Next base: position 33,192 of record JAANDG010000241.1, read on the forward strand.
CTTGAACGAACCCTCAGTTGTCGACAAAAAAGTCACAAACACTAACCATGAATTGGTTAAAGCAGAAAGCACGCCTACGTTTTTGTTCAATCCAGAATAAATAAATAAATAAATAATAAGAATACAGCATGATGTTTAGCTAATTTCTAAGTAGAATTTGCTTACAAATTAATGTCGAGACAACCTATATTGTAAGAGAAAACAAGGAAAACTAATGTTATTGAACGCGCTGCATTGACTTTTATTCGGAGGAACGGGTACTTTGAGGAAACCACAACTATAAAATCAGATATCTGGCAGTTAACTTTAATCAAAGACATGTGGCGTTCCTGCGGTATCCTCACAATAAACAAACGGTACCGAGCAAAGGGAAGTGCGTCATTGTAACGCTATACACTTTTCAGATTTATTCGCTAAATTATTTAACCTTGAGAACTTCGCATACATAGTGCGCTGTGGAGGTGTGGAGCAGATTATTCTTCAAGCGACTGAACATTTTTTTTTTTTTCAAATTTTTGGTGAAAAGTGAAAAAAAAGGAAAACTTGACCCCACAGAAATAAAAAAAAAACTTTTTCAACAAGTGTTCTTGAAAAGGTATTATTAAATAACGTAAAGACAAGATACACATCACCTCAGAGAGAGAGAGAGAGAAAGAAATTAGAGAAATATTTACATACATGCGTCACGCACTCATCTTCGCTGTAAAGCGGCATGGTACGTGGTTTTTAAGCGAATGTTGGTACCGCATTTGCATATGCTGTAATTACGTGATCATCTGGAATTGTTGTCCGCCACATAGTGGAACACTATTTGTCGAGAATGCAGATGTCCGGCACACGTATCAAAACCACGTGCCATACCGCTTTAGCATTGAAACTGTCGGACGGGCACAGATTATTTGCCTAATCTATTAGATGATATTTATTTGAATGATTTGCCTGTTCCAAACCCGACTTCCATAATCATAATTAATAAAGCGAGTTTAGTAACCAAGGGAACCGGTGGGATTACGTGGGAAACAATACGATTTGCAGATAAAGGACGTATAAAGGGGACAGACCCGCGGAAAGGGCAAACCACGTAAGAGCAACAGAAGTACAAGTCGCAGTATGAAGTATGAGTAGTAGAAGTGGTTGGGCGGTTTACTTGAATAATTGGTGCCTTGTTTGATTAAACATCTTCTCTGTGTCAAGGAACCAAACAAGCTAGCTTCGATATACAAAAAGCTAGAAAATAAGGGAATATATGTTACAAAAAGGAGTAAATGCCTGATATACGGATAGACCTGGTAGGGGATTTTAACACGTATTCTTGACAACCGCACTCCCATGTGTTATACACAAATTTCAGCGTCTTTATTGTGTACGCTAGGCACAGAATGATAAAAAGCAAGCTAAATTTGCATAAAATACATTAAAATTCGGTTGCCCAGTGTATGCTCTACAACACGTGTACACCATACCAATCAGAAATCAAACCAAACAATAAACACGCTGCACGCGTTCAAGAATAAGCTAGCCATTAGCCCTTTTAATGTGCTCACCATGTCTTGGCTTATGTCTTTTCTTGCACTAATTATAGTACACGATGAATTCTATCCATAAATAAGAATACAAATGCAAAATACATAGCGATGTATAAGGCCTACTCCGGCACTTCACACTAGTGGTAGTGACCCTGCCTTATTTTCATTGAAAAAAGGTAGATAAATGACATACCTGACTGACCGTTAGGCATACCATTAGGCTAGGATTTGGAATAGGTTATGCATATGCATATCCTAGCCAAAGTCTGAATGCCTAGAGCCCAGAGAGCCTCAGCTAAGGTTTACCCTAAAACTGAATCCAACCAAAGCTTCCCAATGACAATGTATCGCGTCAGCATCACCATTTTCATCAATAAAAAATGTCACCATAGATCTGATTTTTTTTAAATTAATTTTGCCACCTTGGCGTTTTCAATAAAATAAAATAAAAATGAGTGTCAAATACTCAGTCAACTTTGATGGATAATAAATCAAAGCACTCGTGCTGTGTGGGACGGCTTTATCAATGGATTAAAATTTATTTCCATTTTAAAATTTTAATTATATGTCACCGGTTTGAGCCTGTATGACAGAAATTATATTCCAAACGATTTATGAGAAATTTACAATCTTAGACAAGAATTTTAAGTATATTTTAGCAGAACAAAAACATAGGATAGGTAGCCACGAGATCAAGAAAAATAAAACAAAATTTGTGGCTGCTACTTGATTTACAGCCTTTTTATGAAATAATAAAGACATTAAATGTGAGTAATTTTTGTAAACTGGAATTTAATCACGAAATATTAGTAGTTTATCATCATCAGCATCATAGCATCGTCATAGCAGCACCATCATACGAAATCAGCAAGTACTCATCAAGATCATAAAAAAAGCTGGTGCAAAAGTTTGTGGAAAAGTGTAAAGGAGGTTTTTTCAACAGTGTCAGAACTCAGAACCAGTTAAGGGCTTTCTCTAACTTACAGTGAGATAACTACTCTACGAAAGTACTAAAAGTTTCACACATGAAAGTAAATTTAAATTTAGAATAAAACATATAAGAGATTCAGTTGGAAAGGTCACATTTCACATTGATAACTGTTATTTTCACATAAAACAAAATTCCAGACGCTGAACAATATTTGGTGACACATTGGCGGGAGCGTGGAAAACATTCATAGAATATGCAATGCGTATTACTCCCTTGGTTGCAAATAAAATGTTACAAGTATTGCCAAAATCCATCAACGGTACAGCTAAACCAATAAATCCAACATAAATTTATGTAGGTTAAACCGTTTTCAGGCTAAAGCTTTAGCTTTAACCTACGATTATTACTGGTCTGCGTACGGGAGTTTTAGGGATTTTTCTGTAAGGAAACCATAGTCAACCAGAGTACAATAAGTTGGCAAAATCTTTCCCCAAAATCTTTCCCTAATCGGATCTGATACTTTTAAACGTGAATATTCTGCAATATTTTTAAGCGTCAGCGATTTATGATCTGAATTGCTAAACGCGTTCTTTAGGAGTTTTACGTGTTTCACTTCAGTATGTATGCACACATATTACGTGTTCCAAATCGCGTCATTGGACTATGAATAATAAGAATTAATGATTAAAAAAAATAGAATAATGGCATATTAAAAAGAATCTTATCGAAGTGCCGACTATGTATACATGTGTACAGACTAGTGCAATTGTTATGTGTTCTGCACAGTATATTTTATCAAATTATTTATCACAGTAGTATCACCTTTTTTTTTGCTCGAATTGACACGAATTAACATATATTTACATGAGCCACTTTCATGTTGAATCGAGTTACAACGTTACAAGTAACATGTGGCCTAATACACATTACATACAAAAATTTCGTTCTTGAAAAATTATGTGGCTTGTTCCCGGTTAAATATAAGAATACCCCATAAGAAATATATGCTCAGCTCAAATAACTTGCTCAATGACATTTAATTTATAGGCACTTGAAAATATTCCAACATATCCAAAAATGTTGCGAAATAAATGATGAAAAAAAAAAGAAACGAATTTCAGCAAGATTTCTTGAAGTCAAGAGGCCACTTGCGGGTTGGAAATTGTTGTGAAAAACAGAAATTCGCTATACAATGGTATATATCTTTATACGAGGAAAATATAAATAATTTCGGACAGAAACCTTGAAATACATATAATATATATGTATTACGAAATATATATAATATATTTGTATTACTTTCGATTTGAAGATTGTAACATTTAACCTGAAATGAGCCAGTGTATGCTCTACGAAATATTTTACTTGTTACAAAATAGTTCCATGTTCCTTGCATGTTCCATGATAATTGTACGCTAGCATATGGAATATAAGTTAACAAAAGCTCATATATTAATCGATAAACAAAAGTATTTTGTTTCATAAAAATAAGGGTTTGGCAATTCAGAAGCAAAGCCCCTATCCCTATCCACTTCACGTCAGACTTCAGACAGCCTCCAATTAGCAATTAAGTCCTTTGATCTTTTTATAATCGACGGGTTAAATGTTTGGATTACTTAATAATAATTTATTGACACATTATATAAAGTATATAAGTATAAAATGATGATGAGAAGGTTGGCAAATTAAGCCACATGCAACGATAACTTCAATTATTTTGTTTTTCATCAAACGCGCACTGCACAAAATATGCCTACTTCTAATTTCTATCTTAAATAAAAAATGTCAGCTTTGCACGAGTAAATATAAATAATGTGCATAAAACGTGCGAGGTAAAAAACAAATATAACTCGAGTGGTAATTTGACCCTTACATCTGTGTGGGCCAACAATAAGCATAGCCTGGCTAAAATTTCGACAAAAATAACAAAACATACGAGAAAAAAATGTGCTGAAAGCAATACTGACAAACTATATCTTATTATATAAAAGAGTAACTGTAGCCTAATTTGCATACCGATGTGCGTTACGAAATGCAAATTTTGTGTTCGGGTATAAAAAGAGTTTCGCAGCTCAATATCTATGCATATGCAATTGTTTGAATTTCTTATGATACGTTTGAAAATTTGTATATAAGTATGCCCATGCTAAACCAATCATATTTCCATGTAAGTCGCCTCAGGCGGCGTGAGCCGACTGGTAGCGAATAAAACGACAGTTGCAAATTCATCAAGCAAAAAAATGGAATTTAAAATAAAATTAAACGTTTTACTATGTGATTTGTATGTCGCTGTGGTTCTCCTGAAGAATTTCAGATGACTAGGCCTAGCCAATTAACCTCAATTAGGTTTCAAGCGACAAAACATCCACAGGATTTCATCTATTTTTGGCGTCGGTAATTTTCAAATTGTTTATATACGAAGTGGTAGCGTAGCAAACCATGGCGGAGCTTTTCGTTAGTTAGAAGACTCGGCTAGAACGTGGTTAGGACACGTGCTATTCCTCGGGTACTTCTCGGTTAGCACTTGGATATTAGCATAGAGAAATGGTGAATTTGCAATACCCCTTTTATGCACCTGCGATAGGTCCCAATGATAAAACATGCTAAAACCATGAACAATAAGGTGTCATGTCACCCTGTTAATTTGTTTCTATGGTGTCAATCAATCAATAATTCAGCTAAAACAAATATTTTCAGGAGCAAGCTCCAAAAAGAACCATTTATTTAAAGATTTAAATCATATTTAATCCACAGAAACCGATTCGGCGGTAATGCAACCGTCTCCATTGCGCACGTCTTCGTGGTCCTTAAAGAGAAGAAATGATGAAGTTCGCGGCACGGACGCCGCACAAAAAAAGGAAACTTTTTAGCTAGGATGCGCGTAAAACTTGCGCGTAGCATAGTATCAGAAAATCCCTGGTTCAGTAGTTGACTTGAAAAAGCAACTTTCAGCTGCTGACCCTAAGCTAAGTAACTAACGGAAGCTATTCAACTACGCGCTTCATGCCGACCGAGATGGATATCAAAATGGACGGATCTTGGAATAAGTATGTTCTTAAAGGGAGAGGCTCACTTCGCGATTGTTAGTTTGACATCTTTGACCATCTGACGATTTGACCATCTTTGCAGTGAATTTTTTCATACTTGTAAAATTAAGAACAAACTAACAATCGCGAAGTGAGCCTCTCCCTTTAAAATCAAAATCATAATATTGCACCTCTCGTCCAAGACACCCAATTTTCCTCCCGTCCCTCGAAGAAGTTGGGTCGAAAATGGCTTGAAAGTATTCGTCCATGAGGAGTTGAAGGCCACAAAGTCTCTCCTGTGGAGCATACACAAGGATCTGCTCCAGCAATTTCAGAGCCCTGGGGTCGACGGTGTCCGGAAGCAACTAAATGAGCTATTTACAGCTGAATAGTGCGTGGTTGTGAAACGTGTCATGCTCAGAGATTAGATGTTAATTTCTGCACATTTCTGAGTGATTGATATATTGATTGATTATAAAAACGATGTTATAACGTCTCTACTTACAGAATGCCAGCGCGGATAGCGTGCCATTTCGGCCACGGGCTTCGCTTGCACCGCTTCAAAAGTGCGCACAGGACAATGCATTGCGGCAGCGGATTTCCTATCCGGAATACCCAACATATCGACAACCAACTGGAAAAATTATATAATACATACTATTAAGTTTTAACAAGTGATCCTTTAAACTTATCACTTGTTCTGTAGAGGTGCTGAGAAAACGGACATAGATATTTAGTTCCAGATGATAGTTGTCATCTCGTTTTTATTGTTGTGTTTTTTATATTATATATGATTTTATATTATAAACGTTCTACCCACATCTAACTGATGAGATGCACTTCGGCCGGGTAAAAATGTCTTCCCCGCAAGCATTTCTCCAAATACGCATCCGCACGACCAAATGTCGATTTCGCACCCGTAAGTCTTTGCTTCGAGGAGCAACTCGGGAGGACGGTAGTACCTAAAATTAATTAATAATTTATATATACGGTACAACCAAGTGTTCCTGGTGTTCCTGGTGTTAAACTATTTTTGTAGTAGTTTATTTAGTCATTGGCAAATATCATGCACACCTTGTAGTCTGTTAATGGTCATTGTTATAATTTGACCAACTACAGTACCTGGTCACATGGTAACTAGGTTGTCTGGTCGCACCACGAATTATAGCAGAAGAGCCAAAGTCGGAGATTTTGAGCAGGCCTGAAAGAAGTTATTATAGTCGTTCACTGCTGATACTGACCATACAAAAAGGTCAGCTCCAACCAAGGAAGACATACAACATTGAATTTTGGGGATCTTCGCATGTTCAATCTGACAATGCTTGCTTTTATCAAATTTGGTTCGAGCGGGGGTCGAACCCGCATCTACGGCTATCCGGGCGAATGCGTTTACCATTACGCTACCGGCACCCACCCTAATATTAAACAAACATGGCCCACCCGTAGTCTCCTCCACCAACAGATTCTGCGGTTTAATGTCACGGTGCATGATGTTTGCCTGAAGGAGAAAGTAGCATTTGTTACCACCACAAAATCTATTCACGAGTGACGAGGGTACATGACCGAGTGGATAAGGGCCTAGGGGCCTAGTTTGAGAACAATGGTTCGGTCCCAACACACGCACACAAAACACCTGGCCCCGTTTATGTCTGATATCAAACAGCATAAATAAACGAAATCAATACAAACAATACTACACTTTAGCATGAATGAATCCCAATTTTTGCTGATTACCTTTACCTTTCCACAGGTCCCTTTTTACCGTTTCGCTGTATTTATTCTCTTTTGAGAATTAATACAGCGAAACGCTCTGCTGATTACCTTTACCTGTCAAAAGGTCCATTTTTACCGTTTCGCTGTCTTTATTCTCTTTTGTGCGCATCGTTGTGGTTTAAAAATAATAATAATAATAATTTCTCATTAGTAAATTCAAGGGGTTTTGTGGTGGTAACAAACTTTCTGTAAATGTGCTTGTCCGCGAAACAGTTGCCACGTGAACAGTTTCACATCGTTTGTATCCAGATTCCGACGACGTGCCTTCATATAAGAGTGAAGCGTTTGCGGGAGAAACTCAAACACGAGACTGTGGCAAACCTGCAAAATTGGTATCACTAATCGATAATAGGCAGTTTGATTAAAATTAGGCAAGTTATCAATTAAGCAACGTGATCTGTTTTCCCAGTATGCGCACATAGAGCTCAATCTCGTTATAAATACTGTATCATATGGTTATATATCAACTTCGGTTTTGGATAATAAGAAAATCTTATCCTTTCTATAGAAAATCGTTGCTAAATAACTTACTTTATCAGTGTGTGTGCACGCAAACTCGTAGAGAAGCTTGACAACGTTCTTATGGTTAAGCCGACCGAGCGTCTTCAATATATCGATTTCTGGCAGAGTTTGGGTGATAGTCTGCGCGTCTGAAACTGTTGCTCGTTAGCGTTTGTTGAGCGTAACGTGCATGGAACAAACAAACAAACAAACAAACAAACAAACAAGCTTTGCTGCTTTATATTCCGAGATCTTGATACACGCATACCCTTTGAAGATAAAGAAAAAGTATATTTCTCTACCTCTAGCAGCATTCTTCCACGTCTTTTTGATTGCAATGTCAAACTGTTTCTGGATAAGCGGGTCCTCTCCAATACCTCTGAAAATAAATATTTTACCAGATTTCCTTTTTTTGCACAACCAACATATGATTCTAATAATTAGTAATTGCCTTTTTAAGAGTTTAATTACCGAAAGGTAAAGTTTCTTTCTGATACAATCAGGGTCCGAACCACAAACGACAAATCACGGACAACGACGACAACGACAAATACAACGACAAATCAACAACAAAAACACAAACTTGTAAACGTTTGAAAAAGCTCCACTCGAGAAGAGAGACAAGTTAGTCATGTTTAATTGTACCTAAATGACATGCTAATTAGTTATATTTAACAGACCACGTGTCGCACCTGTCTACCGTTGCTGGTTTCACAAAACACGTGTCACACCGCTTTGATGCTGGCAAAAAGTAAACTCACAATGCAGTCATCAATAATACGATGCGCGAGTACCGAAGCGCTATCCCTGTATGTGGATGGCATAACAGAGTAGAGAGCCGAGTATACAAAAGGAATCCGAGTACAAATAACGAGGCATCTGAATATCATCAGATTTTATAACATCCAATAATATGCTAATTGCAATTTAACAGGCTTCTGATACAGGAATTCCGTCTGAAAAAGCGCACAACACGTCTATTTTTAGCCACATAAATAAATACACACAAAATTATATCATATGCTCGGTTGTATGTGCTTATACGTTTCTTAGAAAGAAGCTAATGGTGAGAAAATCAAAGCCAATGAGTTACGGTATAACTCTTTTTGTGGCTAGAGCCACGGTTAAAATATGGGGGATCGAGCTTTGCCAATAATTGCCACATCTTATTACAGTAGGAAATGGGATGTTCGCGACTAGAACTGTCAAAACCAGAAGCTTTGTAACAGAAAACATTGGAATAAGTTGCCTTACGTGGTCCTGTGCCTTGAACGTCCTAATTGGGAGAACGGGCGAGAATGTGCATTCATATGGCGACGGTGCGCTCGTCATCTCTCACCATATGGTCACCAAATGGTCATTGAGCAGTCACCAATTGTTTTTCCATTAAATCTATTGGGCAACCGGCTACCGACGGTGTTTTCCTTGGTCTCGACAACTATTCCGTTTTCCTGCGTACCTTGGAGGCCCTTCTACCGAGGTGAACAGATAAATATTGGCCATATTTATTCGAAGAACGGCATAAAGGTGCGTATCATGGGATTCGAGATGTATTGTCGTATTGTATTTTGACGATTAATATCCGATAAATCAATGAGTGCCCAGTCTCTGTGTAAAGAGAAACACAACATAACTCAGTTGAGATTTAAGACCCATAATTTAGATACGCGTGTGAAAAGGGGACTTTTTATGCAGATAATAAAACTTTATTCATAGTTGAGATGATATAAATGGACAGTCCGCGGAGCATAATAACTACAATTCAAATGGGGAGCATGCAAATTCCACTACTACTGTGTCTATATTTGGTGGCTCTCTGCGCAGCACAGTGTCCGTCACAGTTCCAGGACGTCAACGGAACATGCTACAGGGTACTCGAATACTATTAATTACCAATAATTGCTATTAACTACCGATAATTGCTTTAAAATAGGTCGCAGTTGTCATGCAATACATGAGAATAAAGTTCTCCTCCTACCTTTCACATCCCGTCTGTGTAAAGCAAGCAAAGAGCATTGAGGCAACATCCACTTTTTGCCTTACTCATTAGCTCTCTCGTTTCAGATAATACACAATCCTAATCTGGTGACCTATTTCGAAGCGCGCACTCAGTGTCACGAGTTAAACCCTAAAGCAGACCTTGCTACAGTCAGATGTCATTCAGAGAATCAATACATCTTCGCAGAACTACACAGTAAGACAATAGGAATGGACACACATTACGATGTTCATTGTTTATCATCACAGGTCGAAAAAATGGGTACGAGGTCACAGGTTACCGTTGTCATTGTCAATATATACAGATAACTTATTTCCCTGTTTTGCAAGTCTCCTCCCATTTCAATTAAAGTGAACTGCCGTCAGGTGTTGCGCCTAGAACTCACACTCATTCCTCGGCAAACAGTTCGGCCAGGTACCGGGGTTAGAATCAATTTTTGCACTTTTAGATCATTACAGTATTGGAAACACTTTTTTTAATCGTAGGAATGTTCTTCATCCGTTTAACAGGAAAAATGTAGGAAAGAATGCTAATGGACGGATATACACGGTAAAAACGTATCTTGACGTTGCTGACTACGGTACGTGACCGAACTGTTTGCCGAAGATAAATCTGTGTGTTCCAGGTGCAAAGAAATGCGGCTTTCACAGTAACATTTCTGAAATTCCGGGCATTCTGTGAAGTGAATTGAGGGAAACTTACTTGTCTCGTGGGCCTTTCCCTTTAAAGCGAAATACCGGTCGGTTTTTGAAACGCATCTCAAGTACTTGCATTCCTATGCATTTATGCGCGCTGGGGTCTAATTAGGGTCTAGTTTTTAGTCTAATTTTTGCTCATTTGCATACACTGCGTAAGAAAGCAAGTGTACGCAATGCGTTTCAAGAAACCGGTCGGTATTTCGCTATAAAGATTTAAAGGTGCTAGAAATGACGATAAGTTTATTTTAGAGGAAATTGATCCGTCGAGTCAGAGACATGGCTGGATTGGACTGACGGGAATGTTGACCACAAAACATCAGTTTTGGGTTATTGAGCCTAGACCCAGCGAGGCAAACTACAGAAACTGGAAACAGCACCCAATAAACCCTAATAATTACGATGGACATGAACATTGCACTGAGGCAAGTAGACCTTGGTGAACTTGAATATTGAACGCATCTTTTGCGACCCTCCAAGTTTCGTTCAATATGAACTGCGCCCAAAAGCTGCCGATTCGTAGGGATCTTTTGAATTTTTCAAAAAGGGATGTTTTGAAAAAGACTTTTTGCAGATTGACACTCAATATGGCCGATGGAATGACAGATTGTGCAGAAGAAAGCTTCCCTTTGTGGTATGCGAATATCCGTCAGTAAGTCCTAAATCCTTTGCTATCTTAAAGCGATTTGTGTAGTAATTTTCAGAACTTACTGATAATGAAGTATTGTGACAACGACAAAATATGCTTCTACGTACTTATTATATTCTTGGGGGTAGTTTAGTAGAGTGTTAAAGCGAAATACCGACCGGTTTTTGAAACACATCTCAAGTACTTGCATTCCTATGCTTTTATGCAATGTGTGGGTCTAGTTTTATTCTAATTTTTGCTCATTTGCATATTCTGCATAATAAAGCAGCAGAGGCCGTATTCACCACTCGAGGGTAAAATTTCTCTAGAGACAACTTGTCTCTAGAGAGGATTTACCCCTCTCTTTGGAGAAAATTTACCAATGTCCGAACTGCAAACGTATTCACGTGGAATTTAGCATATGGAGAATTTTTGACTAGAGATTATTTTTTTCCTGTGCCATTTTGAAAAATCATGATGCAATAATGGAGTAAACTACTTTGTTTTGTCACATTTAACTTCTAATTTTCAGTGCTTCATTATTTTTCTACTTTGCAAGTGTCTAGATTGTACTATTTTAACTTTAACCCTTTATTGTCTTATTTTTCTTAAATTTTTACTTTCGGAACTTGTTTTTTTTGCGCATGAACATAGCTAAATGTTTCTAAACGATTGAAGCTATATTAGGGACATCTTTGCAATTAGTTGAACAATGGGTTATTAATATCTGCAGATTTTCGTAGACAATAAGTAGGAAAAAGGAAAGCGTAAAAAAGAGGCTACAAGTAATTCACAAAATCACTCGTTGCTTCTATATGGGCGGTGAGGTGAGGAAGTCCCTTTATAACCAAGAGAAACCTTGCGGCGTATCAGGCACACGCTTGCCAGATCCTCTAAACTTTGGGTTAATAGCGAAGAAATGCGCAGCCTTACATACATGAAGCTAACATGAGGGGACAATTAGTAGGTTTTATTAGTTGCCCGTGATAAAGTAAACTAAGAAATAGTTCAAAACATGGTATTTATTTAAAAAAATGCTATCGTTAGATTCATCTGCCAAAAATCCGCACTAAAGCAAAGTGCAGTAGCTTTTTTTAAAGTTAGATATGCTAAAACTCTAAAAATACAATATTCAATATAGTATAAAGTCATATAACTAAAAAAATTCGAAAATTCTCCAAGGGAAAATTTTTTTACCCGAGCAAACCTCGGTCACAATTTACCCCTCTCTCCACGCATATTTGGGGAAGGAGAGAAAGTGGTGAATGCTAATTTTTGACGTTCTCTCGCTCTCTAGGTAAATTTTCTCCGAGAGACAGTTTTCTCCAGGGGTAAACGGAGTGGTGAATACGGCCTCAGGTGTACGGAATGACGCAAAAACCGGCCGGTATTTCGCTTTAAAGGGTCAGGCCCATTTCAAATTACCCCTATTTTTGATGACTCCATCGGATTCTCCGTTTCAAATATAGTAGGCTGAATTTTTTTCCAATTTTCAGTCGCAAAATTCACGCAGTATTCAGCAATTTACCATGGCCAGTCATACCCAACTATTTATCGCAGTTGTCACGCCCCTCCGCGCTAATTGGGCAATATGCTCTATTGGGCGTGTCAATTGCGATGTTGCCCAATTAGCGCGAAGGGGCGTGACAACTGCGATAAATAGTTGGGTATGACTGGCAATGGTAAATTGCTGAATACTGCGTGAATTTTGCGACTGAAAATTGGAAAAAAATTCAGCCTACTATATTTGAAACGGAGAATCCGATGGAGTCGTAATTTGAAATGGGCCTGACCCTTTAAAGAAACTAATGATGCTGGAAAGGTTATGGTGTGTTTTTGAAATAAAGATAGTGCTTAGTTGAGAAAATCTGTTATAATACAGTGTTATTACAGCCCAACGCTGGTGCAGGGTGCCGAAATGGAGGTGGAGAACCTATGCCGGACAATAATAACCCAACTAATCAAGAGTGTACAGTCTGCTAAGGGCTAATGTGGCAATAAAAAGAATTGAACTGAAGAGATGGATTGTTACAAAAGCTGTTCTGTAGCGAAGTTCCAATTTCTTTGCACCCAAAACACGCCTAGTTATTCCCCGGTATACGTTAATTTTTCAAACTTACTATTAGGGAAAGTAATAGTAATACTGGAATTCCCCCCTCCGTGTACTCGTTTCCCGTTTATCCGCACTTGGGTTGGGTGTTACGCTATGTGAATCACCGACTTACGAATGCCGGCGCCACTCACGTCACACACTGCGACTTAGATACCAAGTTTGTCTCCCGCTCGAATCTGGGGATAGATTACTATGCTGGAGAACGGACCGAGTCCCGTTCCGAGTGCGCGGTCCGTTTGCAAACCGTGTACGGTTCCGGGTGTAGGTCTCGGTACGCGTTCCGAGTTCATAATCGATTTTTTAACCAAAGGCGAAAAAGAATACCACTAACGCACGATTGGCACGTGTGTGTGGATAGCGCAGTGACTAATGCGTTGCTTTCTAGGAAATAGGTCAATGGTTCGAATCCCGCAAAATGTGTGAAGAGTAAATTAAAAAGTGCCAAAACTACCGTAGTCAATATTTGAATTTTTTTGAATTTTTGTCGGGAAGGTCCGGTCGGAGTGGAAGATCCCAGTACGCACTCCGGAGCGCGTACCGGGATCTACACTCGGAACGGGACTCGGTACGTTTGGCTACCAGAGCTATGCCAGTAAGCACATTCCACCAAGTGAACTGCGGTGGTGAAACACAAACGAGGAACTCATTCGGGGACGGTACATTCGTCAAGAGTCACCATATGGTAGCCGAGAGGTGAACAACACTAGTCGGCCACAGAACAGCTATTTGGCAAAACTACCGGAGCTTTTATTTTGCTTCGACAATGTACCGTTTTCCGATTTGCTCTGGAGCAGAAGGCGCCGAAACAAAGATCAAATTCCACCAGATAGACCACGCTTATTAGGACAACCACGGAATAAACAACGGTAACACAATAAGTAAAGCACTTATCAAAAATGATAAAACGCGCAATTGCGTAAACAATAGGGGCTAAATCGGTAACAGCCACTGTGATCTCAAGCAGACCAACGCGAAACTTGCCGATGCGCGGCCTACTAAACAACGGGTAGGGCCCCATTATTATTGACTCTTTATTCCATAAAACAATTATGCAAAAAAAAAAAAATATGCAAAATACAAACAAGAGAGAAAAAACACTCACAGGCTAGACACATTCAAGAGGATCGAAATTGAACTACGTGTACAAAATAACTATTTAAAGCTCCTAAATGGAGCGAGCATTGCACGAATCTCCATAAGATCATCTTTGAGGCCAAGGCAAGGTGTAACGGGTGGGCCGTAATCAGTAACAACAAGATCATCTGTTAGTTGATCGGTGTGGTCGATAACCAGGGGAGAGGGCGAGGACAATTGAGAGTTAATTTCCTCGCGGGGTTCTTCAATTGCCTGGGGTGTCATGGGCTGGTCTTGTTCGCATGACGTCACCTGGTTGTACTTTGACCTCAACTTTCTCACATGCAGTTTGGCGGCGGAGAAAACCTTCCCTACGTTGCTGAGCTGTCTCAGCACGGCGAACAATGACGTGGGCCAATTCCGGGGTCTTCTTGATCATTTCGGCCAATTCCTTAAAAAAATGGAACACGAAAACCAGGAGCCATAAAACAGAGAATAGGGCGAGTATAATCAGAACGTGCTTGGCCTAAGCTGCGCACAACATGGAAAGAACCGGGTGAGTTGTTGCATAGAGACATGATTTTACATACACTATCAAAGTCTGTACTCACCCGGTTTCCTTCCTCCACGTTGAGAACGACGAAGTGATTCCGTAGATCATTCCGACGAAAAGCCTCGGCAATTTCTTCGCGAATAAACGTTTTCAGTTTGCAGAATAGATTGGTGATAGTTGGAATGATTTGACGGTTGGTGAATTCAGGACGGGAAGCCGGTGTCATATCAGAAATATAGTTCGCATGTGACCACCTCCCCATTTGTCCACCGACGAGTACGACGATTTTCAACGCGTGTGTGTACCTTTGATCGCCGACGTCTGGCCTACCTCTGAAGCTCAGCAGGCACAGAAGCTGCCCATCTTTTCTTTGTCGCTCAAAGCTCCTTCCCCTTATGGGCGAGCTGTAGGTGAGGGTGCAAGCCGGGCTCCGTCTATTTTTCTCACCATCAGTGGCGCGCCTCAAAAATGTTGGCCATTTACCATCCACCAAAAGGCTCCGTCCCAATTAACAAACAGCTATTTCTCGTCCCGATATTTCTATCCGACCAACAATCTCCGAATTCACTGACGGCCTTCATTCGAGAAGCATGAATCATTCCGCCGTACCGAACTCAAGGATCAAATCGTCGTACTCAACGAGGAGGAGAGCAAAAGGGTGATATATGACTTTGATACTGTTTCCAAGATCATGTCTTCTTTGTCGAAGAACTCACCCCTTTCACATTCTAGGCAATTTTCGCAATAATTTCAAACGCCATATAATTTGCCGTATGATCCGGCTGCCGCCTTCCCTAATTTAAGGAACTGCCCGGGAAGCTCAAGCCCGCCTCAAAACTCTCTCAAATCATGGTTCGTCCGCAACACTGCAGCACGCTATGAAGGATTTCAAACTGCACGATCACAGTTTAAATATTCCTGTCCTATCTTAGACTGCCAATAATAGATTTTCATTGTCGTATGTTCATTCATATTTTTCACATTTCACATATTTTGGTGGTTTAAGTTGAAGCCATATTTATTTAGCAACATGAACATGAACACCATTGCAGCTTAGTTATAGTTAGCAACATGGAACGGGTAGAATGGGCACTCGAGGTGGGGGTGATAGAAACTTCCTGGCAGGAGCAGACATCTTCCCACATGCGCGTCCAGCCACGGGCTGCAAGAGTAGCACATTACAAAGTTTATTTCGTTTTATTTCTAGTCTAGTGCTATCGCATTGTCGTGATGTGTTTCCAAAAATACCCCACGCTCCGCACTCGTACTATCGGTCAATTATGCAGACTATCCAACGAAATAGAACAAAAACAAACTCGCTCCGAAACAAACAGAAATTAAGCTATCCAGAATCGCTTCGCACATTAGTTAACTCACCGCAATGGAAATAACAAGTAAACTGGTAGTTACAGACGTATATACGGCCCCAGTCGACCCAGTAAATGAAAAGCGTATCACGTATTTGAACTTACCGACGGAGCTTCGCATACAGCGAACGTATTATTTCGCGTTTCGCATCTGTTGTCGTTCCATCCGCCATTAGTTGTGTACATCTGCAAAGATGAGTGCTCGAAATAAGTGAACAACAATAATTCGACACGGGAATGGTCATTGCGCGTGATTTATTTCTTTGCACACTCTAATAGCTTGTGGGAGCGGTGGTGATGAAACTGGGAGACATTCCCCTAGTTACTATTTTGTCCATCATCCATTTTGATGCTGAGGACGATTCTTAGAGGTAAACAAGGTAAGATAACATCTCAAAAGTAATTGAAAACATTCATGCTTGCCTCTGTACAGTGTTCAGTGTGTAGGTTATTATCGGGTTGCTCTAGAAGCCAGTTCCTGTACGTTTCCTCGCCGGACACGGGGTCTACCAGCCATCTATGTTGTTTTGGATCGGTCATTATTCCGATGAGCCCAATCCAAGCAAATTCCAGTGTCCTACTCATCTCTAAAAACAAAATGTGAACATTCATTAGGCTATGACTGCGATAACAGTCAGAGTTAGAAGAAAATAGAGATCTTATCAATGAATACTTCTCAAGAGTAGATTTATGAAAAAAAATGTACCTAGAGTGCATGCCTTATCAGTGACGATCTAGTATGGGGTTTCCATGTTTGCGAATCGCACATGCGAAAATGACAAACCGCTGTCCATGTTCAAGTTTTTTTATATGCATGTCAACTGCCTACCGTAACCCATGCGAATCGCACATTTGACATGGTCCTGCAGCGAAAGTGCCCCGGGCCCGTGCTATTTGGAACAGAACCGCACCAGATCCGTGCTATTTGAAATAGATCCGTACTATTTTGAAATAGATCCATACTAGATGTAAAATCGCTGCGGGACCTTGTCATTTACACTGAGTCGAACATGGACAGGCGTTTGTCATTTTCGCAAGTGCGAATCGCATACATGGAAATGGAAACCCCATTAGGTGCTAAGAAGCCGCATAAAAGAACATTTAATTATATAAAGAGTAACTGTAGCGTAATTTGCATACCGTTGTGTGTTACGGAAATGCAGATTTCGTGTTCGGTTAATAATGATTTAACAAACTACATACACAGTTTTGGAACCCTGATTACCTTTAAGTTGGTTGGCTATCCATTGGTTTTCCGCTTCGCATCTTATAGTAGCGAGATCTGCTTTACTGTGGAATTGCCTACAAATGTTGCGCGATCCGAACCAATTCTTTCCGCCTGTGTTTACAATCTAAATCATACGAATAATGTAAGGAAGGATAGTAATCAATATAATCAATCACGTGATTATAAACATGTAATATTATCATTTAATACACAACTTATTTTCAAATAGACATTACAATTACACTTACCTTATAACAGGTTCCGTGAACGCTGGTGAACTGGGGTGGACACTGAAAACTAGGAGTTACCAAGCAGATGCATAGTAAAGGACTTTTTCAACAACAAAAAACATTTACTATCTTTATATTTCCGTTTTATACCATTTCCGGCTAACTATCATCTTTTATTTGTCCCGATGATAACCTCACAGCCTGACAGCCGCAAATAAATAAACGAGTGTTCCGAAGTAAAGGGGTCAGACCCATTTCATTCAGGTAACGCCTATTCTAGATGTCAAATACTCCGTGTCAAATATTATTGGATGCTTTTTTTTTCAATTTTCTGACACGACTTTATGCAATTAAAACCTTTCCGTTGTCTGACATTCACTGACTAATTCTATTTCAAATTCCATTTTTCGAACCTGAATATTAAACGTGCCTCGGAAAGTGTTTATTTCCTAAAGGAAGTAAATAATACGTACGTGAAATTCGTATTCGGGTACGTAGTATCCGTCTTCTGCTGTAACGAAAGCCACAAGGGTTCCAAGGATTGCAAGTACCATGTGGAGATTCATTATCTTAAAAAAGACGCTTCGTAAATGTCGGACTAAATGTCAAATTGTTCTCACCTTTGTGACGAACATTGAAAAGAATTGTTTAGCTAACAAAAAGTTACCCATATGTAACAAGAGAAACATCCAGAGGCCGTATTCACAAACACACAGGGAGCCCTCCCTAGGCACACGAGCGCTCTGAATCTATTCTGCTCAAGCACTCTCTACCCGATCTTTGGCTACATGGGGAGGCCAGGGACGGCTCCCTGCGTGTTGGTGAATACGGCCTCAGTAGTAAGCCGAACACGAATGAGAGGAGCATCAACTCTCATCTTTTATAACCGTCTTACTATTACTGTACGATATGTGTAGTCAATGAAATGTTATTACATCTCATCAGTTCTGAAATCCAATAATATTTTTAATATACCATTTGAATGTTAGCTTTATGAACATCGTTAGTCGTCTGAAACAATACACATGTAAATGTGTTTTTTCCCTGAAAATACAATTTATTTATTTATTAAATATCCGAAACAATATATATGTAAATGAGCTTTTTTCCTGAATGTAACTTTATTTATTTATTAAATCTACCAAGAGGTAGATCATGTCCACGTGTAAGTGTGTAAGCTGTATTTTGTACAAATTATTTGTCGGATTGGTGATAATATTTCATCATAGTGAATTAGAACACTTGAATTATTGTTTACCAGCCGTTCGAAGAGCCCTACGGGCTCTTCTCCGACTGAAGGAATCGGCCTTCGGCCGATTGTTTCCCTATTTAAAAAAAGGATTGCTACAATTTAAAAAGTTAACTCTCGTCTCTTTCTCCTCCCACACATTCACACGTCTCTGATTGTGGAAACGTATAATAATCAGTTTGGACCACCACTCGACTAATGCTACCATGCAAATTTGCTACTGAAGGTGCTGTATGTGGAGCAGAGGATTATCCTTGTCATAAGCTAGCATAGCTCAACAGGTAGAGCGTTGGACTGTGGATCGAGAGATTGTGTGCTGCTGTGGGTTCGAATCCCGCCAGCGGCAAAGATTTTGTATGTTCTCTTTCGATTGTGAATAGAAAATTTTCTTTATGAAAAGATTTCGTTATGTTCACACAAACAAAAAAGTAAACTCTTCTCCTTTATATAATAAGATTGCCATTTTAGCCATTTTTTAGCAGATTGAACACTTTTCTGCATTTGCAGTCCCAGTCTTCTTATTTCCACACGCGCCTCCAGCGTCGGGCTGCAACCATATCACATTAAAACGTTAGTTTAAAGGGATGCGGCCATGTATACTTTGTGGGTTAGTAACTGCACAGTATGAAAAAAAAGATAGTGTTGGAAAAATTCCGACGAAAAACGCTGTTTTCAGCGAGAAAATTATTGCTTGAAAACGTTGCGTCCGATCCAAGGAAGGTCCACAGTTTGCCATACAAAACCAAATGTCGTAATGCCCGCGAGGTAGTCGATCGATTAATTAGTGGAAGAACTCTGGTCGAGTCATTATCAGTGCGGCCATAAGCTGGACATTTACTAGGGTTACGCCGTATTGGTTAAAGGACACAATTGTTCGTCCTCATTTTACTCGCTGTTGCCGCATTTCTTGCAAAACATTTTCCCAACACTATGTGTTATAAATTATGAAGATAATAAAACACAAAGTATACATAAGGGCTAAAACGGTGACCGCTTCCCTTTAATCTCTCGTATACGTTTCCAAAAAAATAATGAGTGCTCCGTAATCATATCGATCAATGAAATAAGCTATCCATCTAAGGAATAACCAGAAATGAAGCTACCCAGTATGGCTTCGGAACCGCAATGAAAAATAACAAAAATATCTGTAACTTACAGACGGAGCTTCGCATACAGCGATCTTATTAATGCGACTGCATATGTTGTCGTTCCATTCGCCAGTGGTTGTGTACAACTGCAAAAATATGAGACTGAAGAAGAGTACAGCGGAAGCATACAACGATTCAGATCGGGATTAATAGTTGTGCATGTTGTTCGCGGTTGAATGTATATATGCATGTGTGTATGCTCATTATTTTACGAGAAAATAGTCAATCCTATACCTACAGCAATCCTACTCCTATACCAGACTGCCTACCTCGGTACAGTGTTCAATTTGTTTATAATTATCAGGCATAGTCGATTTCCACAGACCATAATTTGCCGCGCTGGGTATGGGCTCGATCACCCAGAAACGATCCGGTGTGTTCATTATCCCCGACAAACCAATCCAAGCATATTGCAGTGATGGACTCATCGCTGAACATGTAAATTATATGTATGTACCAGCCGGCACACGCCGCCTGAGGCGTCTTACATGGAAATATGATTGGTTTAGTATGGGCATAATTATATAATACATAGTTACAAAAACGTATCATAAGAAATTCACATAATAGGAAACAAATGCATATGCATACTTTGATATTGAGCTGCGAAACTCTTTTTATACCCGAACACGCGGAACAATTGTCGAAAATTTGCAGTTCTGTAACGCACGTCGGTATGCAAATTACGCTACAGTTACTCCACAGGAAAGTGAAAACCCCGATATGTGGCAGATTATTGCACAAAAAAAACCGATATGTTCCAGATCGGTTCCCGATATGTGCCCGACCCACGCCCGATTAATTGAGGGGCTTGATCGGGCACATATCGGGGTTATTTTTGCGATCATCGGGCACATGTCGGGGGTTTTCATTTCCCATGTCTTTTATACATAAGACATGTAAGAAACAGTGAGCGGTGTCCCATGATTGTCCTACCTTTAAGCTGATTGGCAACCCATTGTTGTTCTGCGTAACACCGAATAGTTGCGAGATCTGCTTTACGGTGTATCTGCCGACAACGGGTGCGCGATGGAAACCAATTCGTCCCGCCTTGTTTAGCACCTAAATCATTGGGAATAGATCAGTGTATGTTCCAATATTATAATGGGTAAAGTACCAGTTGGTTTTCATTTTGAAATGGTGAGGCCCACTACAGTCCAGATGATCCCGATTTTTATCACTCCGTCTGATTCGCCGTGTTAAATCTAGTAGAATGCAGTGTTGTTCAATTTTCGCAGTAAACAGCAATTTACCATTGTTAGTGTCGCGCAGAAATCCATCGCAATTGCTCCGCCCATCCGCGCTGCTTGGCCAATAACCCCTTTACCCCTCTCTAGCGCGAATCAATTGCGGTTTTTGGGTAACCATGCTAAATAGTTCCTGCGTTTTTGGTTTTGGTTTTTGGTTGGTAGGTTTTCGGGTAACCATGCTAAATAGTTACTGCTAAATAGTTACTGCGTTATTGTTGCGCATGAAAATTAGATAGCATACAACTATATTCGACGCGGAGAAACAAATTAGAGACCAATAATAGGGGTTGGCTAGAGTGGGTCTGCGCCTTTAATCTCTCTGTTTAGGAAATTATACTATCGTTACCATGTAACATGTTCCGTTGACGTTGGTGAAGTTCGGTGGACACTGGAAGGCCGAACAGAGAGCCACAGAACATAGGCAGAGTAGTGGAATTTGCATGCTACGCATTTTCATTGACAATTGTTTTGCTTTACCTCTCAGACTTTATATGATCTTCAGCTATAAATGATATTTTATTGACTCATTAAAAAAAGTTCCGTTTCCCACGCGTAATTAAACTATAAGGCCTAATTCAAGATATTGATCCAATTGTTGTTCAACCAGAATTAAACGCCCAGTTTACAGATGCATTCATGAAAGCATTTAATGAAAGAATACCCGCTCTAAGTGAAGAGTTTTCCAAGAGGTCAATCGTAAATAATTGGAACCCTGATAACTCTCAATATGTTTGATATTAGTATATATAGTGTTTCCTATTTAATAATTATTGTAATACACACGGTCCCTTACTAGTATGATGGTGTCTTTACTGCACCACATCTTAGGGTACATTTTGGCTTTCGAGTTGCTAGATGTTATTTTTGAGCTTGCCAATGTGGATATTATCCACTCGGTGAACCAATAAACTATTACAAAGGTGCACGCACTTGTGACGTAAAATATTTATTTTATTTATTATAAGAAGCGGTATATTTACACAAAGACAAGGTAAAACAATGCGACATGACATTAAAGTAGAATCAGAATGCCTACCTCCTCCAACATACACAAACTATAAAACATAGCAAAGTGTAACGATAACCAGTAATACAAACCTGAGATCAACAAAAACAGCAATGACCTAAAAACAAAAGCAATCATCAAGCAGGAATGGAGTCCCGAAGGCGAAGCCTTTGCCAATTTTCCAATGGTATATTTTAGAGAGGGTCGGGCTCACGAGAAAAACAATATATTTAAATTTGTATATATAACCAGTCGGCTACGCCGCCCGTGACGACTTTCTAGTACATTGTTTGATTCATACGTGAAGCGTGGATTCAAACGTAGTTACAAAAATTAGAAAAATCCTCGTTTCGCAGTCCTTTTGTTGATCTATATTTGCATGTTCTTTGTAGTTTATTCGTAGTACTTTGCGCGACGCGGACGCGCCCGAACGATACACACACATATATTGTACCAGTCGGCTCACGCCGCTTGAGGCGACTTACATGGAAATATGATTGGTTTACTTATAAGTTTCAAACGTATCATAAGAAATTCACATAATAGGAAACAATTGCATATGCGTACTCGATATCGAGCTGCAAAACTCTTTTTATACCCGAACACGAAAATTTGCATTTCCGTAACGCACATCGGTATGCAAATTAGGCTACAGTTACTCTTTTATATAATAAGATATGCAGCCTTTTTTGAGCTCTTGTGTGTGGGGCGCTCGGAAAGTGAGGTGGCTCAGTGCATGTTAACATGAACTACTGAACCAATCTTACTTCCTGAGCGTAATGCACATGATACAAACTAACAATCAATCAAACAACCGACAAACAAACAAATCTCCCAACTTTATATATTAAGATATTAGTCTTCTACATAAGAGCTAACACATGAGTTCCTAATTGCATACTGAAATTTATTCAATGCGGCAATCAGTATATTAGTATTCAATACGGCAATACATTTTGTACAAATTATTTATCGAAAATTGGTGACAATCCGTCTGCATAGTGCATCACAACACGTGAATTATTTTTTATTGCCATTTAGCAATTTTTTTTAGCAGATTGAACACCTTTGTTCCTTTGGTGGTACAGGCACAGGCCCCTTATATCCACAAGCGCCTCCAGCGACGGGCTGCAACCATGTCACATTAGAACGTTGCAACACGTTTTGAATCTCCACTATTGACATAATACATTCGACAGTTTTACAAAAAAAAACACCAGAAGCTCCGCCGTTCGGTAAGGTCGAGTGTCCCGTGGCTTGCGTAAAAGAATACAGGGAAACAATGTGCCGTATACATAACACTGAGAGCCTTCCCGGATGCCTTCCCATGCTTTGCTGCATATTGTTATCAACCACTTTCACGCAGCACCCATTGGGAACATACTCACAGAATTCGCTCGCACGGTCACTGTTGTACAGTATACAACTTGCAGTTACACCTTGGAGCTCCTTGACGGCAGGATGATCAGTTTAAAGGGAAATACCGACCGGTTTTTGAAATGCACTGTGGATAACTGAATTCCGTCGTATTTATGCTAATTTGCTCGGAATAAGCTAGATTTTTTATTCAAATTTATGGGCATTTGCAAATGCTGCATAAGAATGCTGGTGTACGGTGTACTCGATGCGTTTCAAAAACCGGCCAGTATCGCTTTACTTTAAAAGACGTCATTCCACGGTCTTTTCTACTTGAAAAGGGTAATATCAGTTTAAACACATATTTCCCAAGCCACTAACGATGCTCGCTGGTATAAAGTGCTCGTGCATTCCTGCGCATTCCTGCTTTAGAAACCCCGCTAGTACACCAACTGCTCAATAAGTCTTAAACTTACAGACGGTGCTTCGCATACCGCGAATATGTTATATTCCCTTGCACATCTGTGGTCGTTCCACTTGCCATATTTTGTTTCCATCTGCAACGAGATTGAGGTGATGAGTAGTACTCTAGTCCGGGAACGGTCATTACGTGCGTTCGCGGTTTACGTTTATTTTCCTACGTTAGTCTATGCCTTTATGTTGCGTCTATATATGTGGGATAGTGAAATTAGTCGACTTTAGGCATAATTTTGTCTACCATTCACTTTCACGCTGAAAACGAGACTTCAAGGTAACTAAGGTAACATATTAACATAATACGTCTCAAAAGTAGTTGCAAGTTTTTAGGCTCGTTATAAAGCTTGCCTCTCCGCAGAGTTCAATCTGTCCATAATAGTCAGGTTGACCGGCATCCCATGGTCGATAATTTGCCTCGCTCGGCTTAGGCTCTATCAACCAGCCATGTTGTGTAGGGTTCTTCATCATTCCGGTGAGCCCAATCCAAGCAGATTGTTTTGACGACGGACTTAGCACTAAAGAGACTTCGGGAACAGTAAAATGACAACATCAAGAATTTGCATCATCTTCCCTTAGAGTTTGATGGGCTGAAAACGAGTATTGAAAAATTGCGCACTCATGCGTAGAGGAAAACAAGTTGTGTGCCCTGAAGTTTCGACGACAGGTTTCGAATTATTTCATGACGACAGTTTTAAAGCAGTATTGCATCTCGTTTTCGCAGCGCTCTACATGTTTACCACTTATCGCGCTCTACGCGCCCGACTCTCGCCAATCTACGTTGTTCTTTTAGGACGGGAATTTAAAATCAGTGCATGAGAGCCAAAAAAAGACAGGCTATGGCACAATATTTGGGTTTTACGTACAAAAAGGTAACTTTGAGTCATTTTTTTAACTGTTATTTTGATGTTTTTCATTGTTTTAGTTTTATCCAAACTATTATCAGGCAAAATACCCGAAACAAGGTACAATACCGCTTAAAGGGACGCGGTCACTGAAAATACCCTCTATATTTTATGTCTTTTTTATTAACTAAAAGGTAAATAAAACACAATTTTTGTGCAAACATTACAATTTGCAGTGCCCTCACCGAGATATTCACCTCGGGGAAATAATCCAGCCAGACCAAGCGCTACAGTAACCCAATTTCTATAACGCGCGTGCTACAGTAAAGAGGGGCTCCTGCTCCTGGCAAATTGCCAGGTGCTACAAACTACAATCATTATTTGCGGCAAAATTAAAAGGAAAAGTGGGGATTGAATGTTTTAAAGGAAAAAAGAACGTGATTTGGTCAAGGCAGTTGGTTTTGGGTTATATGAATCTCACAAGCAATAACACTATTAAATAATAATACCTCCTTAGTTTCGGCATTGTTGAGGAAACCAGGAAAATACTAAAGGAACGGCTGTATTCGAGCACGCGGCGGCTATCTTTTCGCTTTCTCCTGTTTTCAGTGCATAACATTCTACAAACAGCACGCTAGTTACTCTTGCCAGGTTCACGACTCCCTACCCAATCATCAACTGAGATGATCACACACACAAATGACAAAAAATCTTATAGCATCAGCAAGGTACATTCTTCAAAATGTTTATTCGCATCTTACCAAACGAGCAATAAAATAATTACACAGGTACACGAAGAAGAAGGCCACAAAAATAGCAAAGAGTGAACACATTTTCGAAGAATGCGTTTTTTTGGCCAATTCCGCCTACGACCTTCGACTTCTGAACTCGAAATCGGCACATCTTTGCACCAGCAGACCTAAACATCCAATATAGTATTGCTATATAATGAGTGGACGTGTTAGAATTACAACACTCCAACTCGTCAAGTAAATAAAG
Organism: Pelodera strongyloides; assembly: GCA_036852015.1. Classification (NCBI taxonomy): domain Eukaryota; kingdom Metazoa; phylum Nematoda; class Chromadorea; order Rhabditida; family Rhabditidae; genus Pelodera; species Pelodera strongyloides. Next base: position 59,163 of record JAANDG010000241.1, read on the forward strand.
TTTATATTTAAGAGGACGGGTGTTGAGCCAAAAGAAACAGTCAATATCAGAGATCCTTAAAAGTCTATTAATCTTACAACACCAAGAAGTTCGTTTTTGGGGCACTGAATTTTCTTATTCAGTGAAACAATTCGGCACAATAGAAAGTGAATAAAATAGTACTCAAAGCAAGTATGTCCTTACCGTGTTTGTTTTTGTATCATCAGCGAGGTGTCCTTTGTCGTTCACACAACGCAGCCCAGCCATTTTAGTGTCAAAAATCTGAAATACAAATAAATAAATGTTTCTGTAGGTTCTCCAAGTTCTGACAGATAACAAAATAGTCCAACTTTGAAATGCATTTTCATGACCAACAAGGAAGATAATATGGCATGAATACCGGGCCAATTAACCCTGTGTTGAAAGCAAATACAACAAACGATTACATGTTGTGATTAAGGTGCATGCACATGCGCATGACATTAAGTGCTCCGATTTACGCGCGCAAGTAGTGATTTTAAGATATTAAGATATTAAGACACTGTTGCGAACTGCGAATATTCGGCAATTGGAGTGCGAATACAGCAAGCAAAGCGAAAAAGCGCATCGAAAAATGTGTATCCAATGACTGATGACAAGCAATACAATTTATAAAGTGCCAAACGTTCAGCTAATTTAATAAGAGAAAAATTATATAAATTGTCCAATGAGACTAACCCAATCCAGAGGGCATGCAGATGCAGGATTCTCCCAGTACCTTCTTGAGTGATCGGGAGATTCGGAGATTTTCTCAACATTGAAGGCTCTTTAGCTTTTCGCTCGCTTCGACACGGGTAACCTGAAAAGAAAGGAGTTTCATTTCGCCACAACACCTGGCAACACAAATCACCCCAACATAAAACGACAGCAGATCCAGGATATAAAGCATACATACACTGCAAATGATGCTACAAATGATCTGAATGATCTGAACAGCGCCCTTATGTCTTTCAAAAAATAGTTTTGCCATTTAGCCATCGCTAAAAAAATCAATGTCCACGCGACAAAATTTGGCTATCAAAAATCTGCACTGACATCTTAGGGTTCCTTTTGGTCTTTACAAAATTCAGGGTTTTGCCTGATTTTTCTTTGCCTCATCCATCGACCAATAAATATTTATTATTAAAATCAAAACGGTTCTTACAAAGGACTAAAGCTGGAACTATACGTCAGGAGCGAATATTGGAGAAATAATCTGCAGCATAATAAAATAAAATAAAAAATAAGTACCTCTGGCAAAATGTCCGTAGTTTGTCCATGCCTCCTTGCAAAAAGTTTCGCTTCTTCAATTGTACAAACTCAGTGCTCATTATTAGCACGGAACGCGTCAAGAAAACACCTAAATAAAAAAGGTTATTGCATGTACATTCGCGAAACATAAGTGTTGAAAATTAAAGAAGAATAACAGTACAATTGAAAATTAAGCTACTGGATAAAACTAAGCCTGAAGCCAGGGCAAACATAAGCGCGAAAAGCAAGGACGCATACGTAAACGAAGTAGCTAAACGAAAATATAAATATATATGCAATATCAGAACGAAATATACAGGGATGAACCTCATCAAGCCAACCAAAAACAAGCGAACGAGGTACAATTCTAAGAATGAACCTAAATACAACACGAACTAACAAACACGTCAATCAATCAATGGTGGTACAATGGCACAATCGCCCTAGCAAAATAGCAGACTGAATACACAGGAACGGGATGAACAAAATAGGAGAGAAAAGGAGAGTCGAGTAAAAGAAAGAATATACATGCGAGAAAGGGAACTTTCTGAGAAACGCGAGGGAATAAGAACCTACAACTCTGCTTATATACAGCATAGAAACAAGCATAAGAAAATAGGAAAACAAACAACGTTCGCAACGGCGCGGCCGAAGAAAAAAAATAACCGGCTGCGCGCATGCACAATGCATTCTTACTGTAGCGATTGGCACCTGCCCATATTTTTCCCACGGTGAATATCTCGGTGAAGGGAGGGCAATGCACCCTCTTTAACCAAAAGTTACGTTTTATTTACCTTTTAGTTAATAAAAAAGACATAAAATATAGGGGGTATTTTCAGTGACCGCGTCCCTTTAAAGGGATCGGTTCACCTTAAAGGTATCGGTTCACCTTAAAGGGATCGATTCACCTTCAATTGTGTCTGTTTTTGTTTTGTTTCTTTATTTTCTATAAGGAATAATAAAAATTTGGAATACAAAAAGTAGTGTTCAATTTCAATACCTGGGTGATAAAGTGGTGGATTGATCGGTCCGGAATGCAAATAGGGCAATTATCCTATACAAACAAGGCAGGACAATTGCCATATTTGCATTTCGGACCGATCTATCCGCCACTTTATCACCCAATATCTTCGTGAGTATTGAAATTGAACACTACTTTTTGTATTCCTAATTTTTACTGTCCCTTATACAAAATAAAGAAACAAAAAAAAAACAGACACAATTTAAGTGAACAACCGATCCCTTTAAACACGGAATTCAATCAATGGAATGCTGTTCGAAGCATAACAGAATGGATAATTTCCTCAAGCGCACCGATCGAAATTAGAGAGAGCAATGGAAAAGAGAGAAATTATATACAATGCAGTTTTGTTGCCTGATTCTCTTACCTTTAAACTGATCAACAAGCCATTGGTTCTCTTTGTCGCATCTTATAGTAGCTAGATCTGCTCCAGAGTTCAATTGCTTACATAGACTGCGCGCTACGAACCAACTCTTTCCCCCCGTCTTTATAATCTAAAGCATTGCAATAAAGTGTGTATCAAACGAAAAATACAGAATTTTTTTCTTTTAAGCCATTTCTATCCATCACGTGATTAAGAAGTGTCACTAAATAAAAATACATTTACGATTACCTTGTAACATGTTCCGCTGACGTTGGTGAACTGGGACGGGCACTGGAACGCTGTGCATAGAGTTACCAAGCACAGACATAGACATAGTAGTGGAGTTTGTGTAGTAAACATTTTTTTCAAACACAGTTAGTGCCTTTTTCTCTTCTGTTTTATACTATCTCCGGGTATCCCTTGTATTTTATTGCTATAATGAAAGTCATTTGTCATCTGGATCCCACTCATAAATAAACAATACTACAACTAATAATAATTTATTGCATCAAGGAAATGCGCACAAAAACCGACATAAGTTATGTTTGGAAAACAAAGAAACCAAATTTAAAGGGAGAAGGACATAAAAGTAGGATTTCTCGGACTTTGACCAAGGGCGTATTTTAGCCGCGCACAACAGTACAAACCTGGACACTATCTCTATCACGCACTGACCCACGTAAGCCTGCAAAAACCCAGTGAAGTAGTGGCATTTATTACAAATCATTTATAGCATTTATCAATGTAGCACATGTGAGAATGAAATTGACTGTGCGTGTACGATCCAAACCAAATTGTGTCTATCCAATGAGCAAACTACACACTCGGGGACCATTGATTTGAAACTGTTTGTATTGATTGTGATTTTTATGGGTTGTACAATGCATACCAAAAATAAATCAAGGGGTGATTTGAACCTAACAAGCCTAGAACTACCTCCACGAGAATAATAATTGTACGTTCTAATTTTACATACGTTGTAAAGCTTTCTTTCTACGGTTCCCTAACATATCTAATTTGAGAAGCTCACCTCTAGTTTCACTGTGGCGTATCCATAAATCCAACTTGGATATATAAGGCGTAGACGATGACCCACGCTACAAACTGCAACGCTACATGATAAAGTACATAGGAAAGCAGATCTGAGAAAAATAATACTGTACTATTTTTTATTTTGAAAGGGAGTATTGGCCCCTCAAAGTTTGTGTTATGCTCCATTTCAGGCCATTGTCACATGCTGCCAGGAAGACAGAAACGGTCATCTCGTACGTCTCGTAGTGTAGTGGATAGGGTTGCAGGCTGCGGAGCGGAAGGTTACGGGTTCTACTCCCCCTACTGAAACTATTTTTGCATTTTTTTTCCGAAATTTTTTTTGGAACTTATACCTTGAATAATTCATGGCAAAACAATTATTTTTGTATTTCAACAACTTTAGGAATGTCCATGACCCATTTATGCACTATTCCGGGCAAAAAACAGGTAAGTGATTTTTCCAAGTTTATCATGAAATCACTGATGGTACCCATGGTGGAAACATCAGCCGAAAATTATATGATGGTAAACAACAACAAAATGACTCTGAAGCATAAATTTTACAGTTTCAGAGTTGGATAAGGTTGAAAATTATGTATATTTTATTCTATACGACTTATTGATGTTTCTGATTATATGTTTCTGACGCGAGAGCATGAAAGAAACGACCTTCGTGACCTTCTGCAGAATTTGATAGACTTCCTCTCCTTCAAGATGACACACACTGACAAAAAACGACAAAGAACGACACGCAACATTGAATAGTATATTTCCTTCTAGTTAGGTTAGAGTTCGGAGAATGGCAGGAGGGCCCCCATAATTCGCCTTTTCGTTTCACATTTTATTGTAGATTGTGTGCCGTGATTTGTCAGTGTGTGTCATCTTGAAGGAGAGGAAGTCTATCGAATTCTACACATGGTCACAGAATCTGTAGAAGGTCACATAGATCTTTCTTTCATGCTCTCACATCAGAAACACATAATCAGAAACTCCAATAAGTCATATAGAATAAAATATACATAATTTTCAATCTTATGGAACTCTGAAACTGTGAAGGTTATGCTTCAGAGTCATTTTGTTGTTGTTTACCATCATATAATTTTCGGCTGATGTTTCCACCATGGGTACCATCAGTGATTTCATGATAAACTTGGAAAAATCACTTACCTGTTTTTTGCCCGGAATAGTGCATAAATGGGTCATGGACATTCCTAAAGTTGTTGAAATACAAAAATAATTGTTTTGCCATGAATTATTCAAGGTATAAGTTCCAAAAAAAATTTCGGAAAAAAAATGCAAAAATAGTTTCAGTAGGGGGGAGTAGAACCCGTAACCTTCCGCTCAGCAGCCTGCAACCCTGTCCACTACACTACGAGATGACCGTTTCTGTCTTCCTGGCAGCATGTGACAATGGCCTGAAATGGAGCATAACACAAACTTTGAGGGGCCAAAACTCCCTTTCAAAATAAAAAATAGTACAGTATTATTTTTCTCAGATCTGCTTTCCTATGTACTTTATCATGTAGCGTTGCAGTTTGTAGCGTGGGTCATCGTCTACGCCTTATATATCCTTGTTAGTGTGATCTCATAACATACGCTTCGTAATCTTACGCTGGGTTTTTTTCTACTTGATCTCTCTCCACACGAAGAGACATTAAACAACGGGTGCGATATCAAGTATCAAATCTCTTGGCAGTGTTCCAAGGCATATGGTGATAAAGACGCTGAACTCTATTTGTGGATGTGTATACTAGCTCAGATAAATTTGATTGTCTAGACTATTTGTGACAGAAATTTTTGCCGGACTGGCAAGGGCAAAACGGAGGTGACTGCGAATTATGTACAGTACCGTAGTTCATTTTGTAGAGAACTCATGTCCATCAGTGTTGCCACATAAAACTTTCTACGTAGTTTTCTATAAAAAGTTACAAACTTTTTTTTCAAAATTATGTGGTGAAGCACGCTCTTTTCCAATGTGCCGAGCCTACTCATTATGCAAAGGGAATCGGTGTTTCAGTGGAAGCGAGCTGAGGCCGTATTCGCCAACACACAGGGAGCCCTCCCTAGCCTAGGCCTAGGCTCACGCGCGCTCTGAATCTCTCTCGCCCTCTCTACTATTTAGCTCCTAGGGGAGGCCTCGGAGGGCTCCCTACGTGTTGGTGAATACGGTCTCACTAACCATGGGCCAATGGTTCAAATTAACGCAGATATACTTTTTAAAACTTTATAATCCAATTCAAACTGCACATTATTCCACTCAATAAAATTTCCCCTGTGAGCTTGAATTAGGCTTTATAGGCTTTATAGTTTATTTATGCGTGGGAAGGGGGGCTTTTTAAACACAATAAAAGTTTATGTATTGTTGAAGATCGTATAAAAGTTGAAGGATAAAGCAAAACAATTGTCAATGGAAATGCGTAGCATGCAAATTCCACTACTCTGTCTATTTTTGGTGGCTCTGTGCTCGGCCTTCCAGTGTCCACCGAACTTTAACAACTTTAACGGAACATGCTACAGGGTACGGTGATACATGTATATTAGCGATGGTATGTGTTTCGTATTAAAGCGATATACCAAAGAGTTTGGTGAAAAGTGTGTAGCACAACTGCGTTCACCACATGTATAATACATATTCAAACCACTTGCATTACACACAAGATGTTTGTTAGCCAAAAATTAAACGGACAACGTCCAATACTTTTGCTTTATGCTTGTGTTCTCATTTTTCAGATTGTACAAACAGGAGGAATGAACTTTTTCGCAGCTCGCAGATTTTGCCGGACCTTAGATCCCAAAGCAGATCTTGCTACAATCAGGTGCCGGGCAGAGAACGAATATATTTATAAGGAACTTTATGGTAATATAATATAGTGACTTATTTGCAAGTGCGATATATTGTACTTATTTATTGATAGTCATAAGCATTCGTCGGCATTTATTAGTCCGAAAAAAGTTATTCATTATGCATGTTGCCGTTGAATAACTATTCATTATGCATAATGCCGTTGAATAACAACTTGAAGCAAAAAAAATAATTGTCGCTCATCGGCTCATGAATGCTAACAAGTCTATTTCCAAAAATTAGTTTCCTCTCTTATAATTTTCCTTGCCTTTCTCACAAAGGCGATTATCACACAAAAAAAAACGAAGTTAATAACGTTCTTAACACAAAAACGAAGTTAGTAATGTTTCTATTTTAGCGGAGAGTCCGTCACGTAAACTTGCATGGATCGGCCTGTTTGGATTAATGACCACACCTAATGATTACTTCTGGCTTATTGAACCTATACCCAGCGAAGCACATTACAGAAACTTTAAAGCGGGACAGCCTAATTTTGACCAAAAAGAAGATCTGTGCGGAGAGGCAAGCACAGTTTTAGCAAACTCACAAATTTCTTTTAAACAATCACAAACAATAACAACCGTTAAGCAATGAATGAACGATACAGTTATTAACAAGCAAAAACGAGCAAAAGAACAAAACAATTTCCGTCACCTAGAAATGTCGTTTCGTCACCTAGGCGACGGTGCGCTCGTCATCTCTCACCATATGGTCACCAAATGGTCATTGAGCAGTCACCAATTGTTTTTCCATTAAATCTATTGGGCAACCGGCTACCGACGGTGTTTTCCTTGGTCTCGACAACTATTCCGTTTTCCTGCGTACCTTGGAGGCCCTTCTACCGAGGTGAACAGATAAATATTGGCCATATTTATTCGAAGAACGGCATAAAGGTGCGTATCATGGGATTCGAGATGTATTGTCGTATTGTATTTTGACGATTAATATCCGATAAATCAATGAGTGCCCAGTCTCTGTGTGAAGAGAAACACAACATAACTCAGTTGAGATTTAAGACCCATAATTTAGATACGCGTGTGAAAAGGGGACTTTTTATGCAGATAATAAAACTTTATTCATAGTTGAGATGGTATAAATGGACAGTCCGCGGAGCATAATAACTACAATTCAAATGGGGAGCATGCAAATTCCACTACTACTGTGTCTATATTTGGTGGCTCTCTGCGCAGCACAGTGTCCGTCACAGTTCCAGGACGTCAACGGAACATGCTACAGGGTACTCGAATACTATTAATTACCAATAATTGCTATTAACTACCGATAATTGCTTTAAAATAGGTCGCAGTTGTCATGCAATACATGAGAATAAAGTTCTCCTCCTACCTTTCACATCCCGTCTGTGTAAAGCAAGCAAAGAGCATTGCGGCAACATCCACTTTTTGCCTTACTCATTAGCTCTCTCGTTTCAGATAATACACAATCCTAATCTGGTGACCTATTTCGAAGCGCGCACTCAGTGTCACGAGTTAAACCCTAAAGCAGACCTTGCTACAGTCAGATGTCATTCAGAGAATCAATACATCTTCGCAGAACTACACAGTAAGACAATAGGAATGGACACACATTACGATGTTCATTGTTTATCATCACAGGTCGAAAAAATGGGTACGAGGTCACAGGTTACCGTTGTCATTGTCAATATATACAGATAACTTATTTCCCTGTTTTGCAAGTCTCCTCCCATTTCAATTAAAGTGAACTGCCGTCAGGTGTTGCGCCTAGAACTCACACTCATTCCTCGGCAAACAGTTCGGCCAGGTACCGGGGTTAGAATCAATTTTTGCACTTTTAGATCATTACAGTATTGGAAACACTTTTTTTAATCGTAGGAATGTTCTTCATCCGTTTAACAGGAAAAATGTAGGAAAGAATGCTAATGGACGGATATACACGGTAAAAACGTATCTTGACGTTGCTGACTACGGTACGTGACCGAACTGTTTGCCGAAGATAAATCTGTGTGTTCCAGGTGCAAAGAAATGCGGCTTTCACAGTAACATTTCTGAAATTCCGGGCATTCTGTGAAGTGAATTGAGGGAAACTTACTTGTCTCGTGGGCCTTTCCCTTTAAAGCGAAATACCGGCCGGTTTTTGAAACGCATCTCGAGTACATGCATTCTTATGCATTTATGCAAATTGGGGTCTAGCTTTTATTCTAATTTTTGCTCATTTGCATATGCTGCATAAGAAAGCTGGTGTACGCAATGCGTTTCAAAAACCGGCCGGTATTTCACTTTAATTATAAGAGCAGACGTGTAATCGTTTACAGATAGACACGCACCGTGGTGAATGGAATGATAACCAGTGCGCCAACATTGGTATTCATGACTATGCGGTATGCGAATATCCATCAGTAAGTTCTAAGTGCTCTTTTTTTATAAAATCCATAGCTTTTACGAAACTATATTCAAAGAAAATATGTAAGCCGTCAAAATGCGCAAAAAAAAAACGAAATTAGCGTGTCCATAATGGGGTTTGCAAGTGTGCCGAAAAAATTGTCCTCGAAACATGAGTCTTGGACGATTTTATAATTACTCATGTTATATATTCATACTTATTGTTAGTTCCAAAATACGGTACTTCGTGTACACATCTGCAAGGAATTGTTGCATACTTGCAAACCCCATAACAGACGTGCATTTAAATAGGCTACAGAATATGTAAACTTGTGCGAATATGCCATGCCACTGTTTATTGCGATTTGTCGATATCTGCATTCAAGTTCATATATTTTCCTTTGCATCTGAGGGGTGTGCCAAGGGTCCAAAACGCATTTACTATGGAAAAGTTGAACTTTGGATTTCTCTTTCTTTTAACTGGGAAACTTTTGGCAACTTTTGTTGTTGTTTCCATGTGGAACACGCACTCTATTAATACGGCTACGGCTTACATATTCTCTTTAACTGTGTACTATTTTGCTGGGTTATTAGGCCGTTAGAGCATCTAATGTTTGGCGACATTTGAAGCGGAGACAGTACATTATTTGAGAAAAACGAGATGTAATGTAGTACGGTTGCAGCCTGTTGCTGGTGGAGCGTGTGGATATAAGGGACCCGTGACTGCGCCTGCGGAAGAAAAATGTTCCGTCTGCTAAAAAAAATTGAAATGGTAATAAAAAAGACTTAAATGTGGAGCCGCATTACAATGAAATCCTGGAACTAGCCGGAAAAATTGGAACTTCAAAAGAAAAGTTCTGGATCTTTGCCCTACAATCGCAGGTTCATAAATATTCAGTGATTGACAAGAACCTGAAGAGAGTCTGGCAAATGTGCACGTCGAAAATATGCAAATCTCGCTATTTTCGTTGCATTTTAGACTGAAGAAGCCACTTCGCGGCGAGGGTATCATGGGCGACAATCCTCCGCGCATGTAACGTAAAAAGACCAATTTCTTTTATTTCTTATGTATTCGCATTTTTTTTGGTTGGTGTGTTGAGTATATCAAGTAAGACAAGCACATATTGCCATTATTGACAATGGACAGACTAATTGGAGGCAAAATTCACAGCAATAAAATTTCTCTTTTCTCTGACAGACATATAGAACTTTCCATGTGGTTTCGGTAAGCACTTGTTCCATTACAGAATATTATAACGACGACCTATGTTAGTGAGTGACCAATCACCGCTGCTACTTCTGAAATTAAAAAAAAATCCCCAACAACGTACAGTATTTATGCATGAACGCCCATCGAGCCTGTAGCAAAAGAGAAAGAAACGGAATCATGTAAAACTGCTGCTTCGGCTTCGGTAAGTCGAAGCACTGAACTACAATAAACAAAAACTGCATACAATTATGATATCTTAGTTTGGATTAAAAGAAAGACTTCGGGATGGGATCACAATAAATACTAATAATAAATATAGAAATGGGATTCTGAGCAATAGGTACAACAATTAGAGGACATCTTAAACTTATTACATGGTTATTAAATTGATTCTCAGCTATCAGACCTGAATCACACAGAGCTCCGTTTTCAAATGTACGCACTACATATACGTAATACGTAAAAAAAAACAATGTACAAATGAGTTAACAAAATATTCTTAGACATAAAACAAATAAACGTGTTTTCGGGAGAACAAATAACAATCAATTTACAATCAAACCCTATGAATGATATCGAGGAAAAAATGCACCATTACAATGAGGAATGTCAACGAAGTGGGAAAGCTACCGTACTCGTCGTGAGATATTTGAAACCCGAGCAAAGCCGCTGGGCAATCGATAAGGGGCGGGATGACTATGATCTGTTTAGGCACATGGCCTCACATTGCGCCTTCTTTTCAAATCGATTCGCGTTGCCTCCACATCCCCGGTAGAAGTAGAGCTTACACCTAAAATAATTGTGCTTCGTTGATTTATTTAATCTTTACTTCAATACGTAAATCTAGTATTTGTGTGCTCTAAAGTCTAACCGTAGTTTACCTGTTATCTTTCGTGGAAAAGAAGTAGTGCAGGTTTGTTCGTGGAGGAACTTCGTCTTCGCGGCAAGCACGACCTAAATGTTTTTAGTATAACGATTGTTTCGACTCTGACAATAAGCTCAATGTTTTGTGTGGTGATGGTGAGTGCTGTGATACGTAAAATGTAAAATGTAGCCAACCTTCTGAAGGCGTCAATTGACAGATTGATCTGTCGTTTGTTTGTTTGAGAGTCGTCGTTTCCTCTACGGACAATTCGGGATTTGTGTCAATGCTAACGCCGTCACTCTCAGCTTGGTGAACCTGTTGGCTGGCTTCAGCCGCTGGAAAATGATGATATTTATAACAGCACTATTATTAATTCAATTTGTTTTCATATAATTCGATACTGTAGATGTTTGAAGCGACTGCACGTGTGCTGACCTTGTTGTTGTTTCTGGACGTGCGGATTCTCTGGTTTCAAGCGCAACTTGGCAAAGTCGGCCTTGGTTTCCTCGGTCTCAGATTCGGTTTCCTCTGAAGCCTCTTCTTCGGTGTCGTCACTCTCGTTTGATGGCCCTTGGGAGTGAGCTACGTCCTCTTGCGATAGATGTTCAATTTCTAAACGGAAATAAATAAACAGTGAAATAATACGTGCATGTATGAACAAACACACAACTACACTGATTATGAGAAAAGCTACCTTCAGAACGGACAGAAGTTCCGGAAGGCGCTGTCTGCTGTGCTGAAGCCTCCGCGCTTTGCTCGTCTTCCGAAAACGAAGATTCGGCTGGAAATAATATGAATCAGTTTCATAAAAGAGGATATTAGTTATATTTTTCATTAACATTGCATATTTTTCTTACAATGAGTGTCTTGCTTGGGCGGAAGTTCTTGGAAGTTTGTCTGGTCCACAGGAAGGCTTCCACGCTCAATCACCTAAGTAAACATGTTGGTACTTTCTAACATCTAAACACTAAACACTGCAGAGTTTCAAAGCGGTGAAGACGAAACAATTGCGAAAAGTAGCAACCAACCTCTCCAGGATTAGCGGGACGACGACCAAAGTATGGAGCAGATACCTTCTGATTAGGAATGCGAGAACCAACTCCAAGAAGTGGACAACACAGCCTGGCTGAAAGCGAAATTCGAAAAGTCTAGTAAGATAAATCAGGGCAGCTAATTTATTCAATGAGTATAGACGAAAGATTAACTCACTTCCCTTCACGGAGTCAATGGCGCAATAGAATCCCTTTGGACACATTTTCACCCCGTCAAATCCTGCTCCACACATCAGGGGGCGGCCATTCTTTCCAAACAACGGATCTGATGCATCGGGACAGACGAACTCGGGCACTTCGAGGAACGACTTCTTTGTTGTTGCAACTAAAACAGCAGTTGTTTTGAAGTTCAGCAATTCACCTAGACCATATCGAGATTTCTGTAAAAGAGTAAGGCCTTACTAGTTGTCGTCGTTACTACAACTTCTTCACTATTTTGAGGGGCAAATCGTACATCTCCTCGGGCACCCAGAAGAGTGTCAAGGCCTGAAAAAGTACATATGATTCATTGTCTTATTCAAAAAAATTATTTTTCTGTCTAATCTGGAATACCACACTCACTCGTTGTTGGAATATCTTGTCCTGGGCAGCAGACATCCGGAGGTCCCTGTCTACAGTGGTAACCAACAGGGCAACCGATGGAATCTGTGTTATTTCCACAGAGAACGGGTGCAGCACCACCAAGAGGAAGCTTGCCACCAGGACACTGTCCAGCAGGAACGGGGACTTCGACGGTCGCCCCAACGTCCTGAAAATTGTTTCATGTGTCAGACTTGTGACAGCAGAATTCATATATAATACTTACGCTAGGATAAGGATCCTACCTGCATCTGCTTCATTCCAAGAACACATGTCTTTTGACAGTCATCCAATGATCCAAAGTTGTTTCCGTTACCCTTGCATCCGCTATAGTAGAACAGACGGCATGAGTCAGAATCACGATCGTAGAAGTACCTAAAGCAATAAATCAGCGGAATTAGTCATTATTATATTAAATCTTGTCTACTGTTTTCGCTGGTATGTATTTCTCTCTGTTATAATAAAGATTTGTATAGATTGACAAAGCTATTGTACAGTCCATGAACAAAACACTAACCTGAGGTGCGCTTCGCTGCAATCTCCCTTGGCCAGCTCCTGTACACATACGGCAATATCCATTCCAGAAGCGGAGAGCGCCTGTAAAAACTAGGTTAAATCATAATTGTGTCAATTCGCGGTCGTACACGAGGCAATCAAAAGTAAAGTCAGTGCTTCGGGATGAAAAGTAATAAATACCTGGATTACGTGGTTCTTGTTTGGCTGCTTCCTTCTGCGATTGCTGGAACGCACAACGCTGGCTGCGGCAAATTGGCGTGGCTTCTCGGCTGAACAAAAGTAATTATGGTAAGCATAACTTTTGCTGTTTATGATGCCACCATGGAGAGTTGGCTCAGTATACATATTTTCTTACCATCAAATCGCAGGGGCATCACGATCTCGTCCATGCTGAATGCGGTCTGGCGCCTCTTACGATCTCTAATGGGATCATCTCTTAGTCTTTGAATCTTCAGCGGGCCAAACGCCTTATACCCATGCTTGCTCTCCTCGCCATCATATCCACCGAACACGTGCTAAAAAACCTCTTGAATAAATGGAAAGCGAACAAAAAAAAAGAGTTAAACAAGACCTTTGGTAAGATATGAAACACACCTTGTCATATGGATCTTCAACGTTAGGACAACAGAAGTAGTCGACACCGTTGAAATAGCAGACAGAATCAGAAGGACACTGATTACGTCCAGGAAGACACTGCACGGGCCGTCCATCCACGTAGCTAAACAATCATTGTATTATAGCCGCCTTCCACCAACGTATTTAAACCATCTTTTATTTTATTTACATAAAACTATGTTTTTTTTTGCAGAAACAAAAACATCTATACCGGTGAGCTTGGAGTCCATTGGGACAAGCGGGCATGGCAACTGGAGAATCTTCCTCGTCGTCATCGGGCAGGTCGAACTTGTCAGTGTCAATGGCATTAATCTCTCCGAAATTGAGTATACCTTGCGCCTTGGCCTGAAATAAGTATAGGTGCGAACTCATAGTAATTTGTCTGATACGTTTGAGACCTATATCTCATCTACAACGTACCTTCTGTCCAGTTTGATAGTTAACGGACTCAGGAGGACTGGGTCCTACTATGGGAAGATTCTCGTTTCCTGTGGGGGCTGAGATGGCGGGCAATGGTTCAGTCTTGTATGACTGTTTTGGCTTATCATCAAGATCGGCGGCAACGTTTGGTCTGGAAATCGTGACATAAAATTAAGCAAAGCAAGCGACATGTTTGATAATGAATGGTTCAAAGAATCTGTTTTGTGGAACCTCACAATTGCTTACATGGGTTGTGGTGCCGCAACATTTTCGGTCTTGGCTGAGTGAATTGCAGGAGGTCTCGGCTCGAAACCAGGAGGGTTGGGTGCTAGTGTGGCTTCGTTATCAGGAACTGGAGGCTCTGGACCTAGTACATCCTAAAACGCAACCCATTCAAAATCGTAACTTGGGTTTGTATATCCTAAATCCTTCAAGCATTTTAGGGTCTATTTTGTTTACCTCATGAGAATCGTCCTCGAACGACTTGACCCTATCCGGAATTTCTTGCAGAACATTTCTGTCTTCTTCTGACAGTGTTTCTCCTTGTAGTTCTTCGTTACTGTAATCGGAGATGGCTGGCGGAGCCGGTTCAATGCTCGGCTCCTTAGGCTGAAACGTTGTGTTGGATGACTCGAACAATAAGTGTAAGTGTCGTGGAACCTTTCGTCCTCTAGTGCTTAGTAACAAATTGTTAGATTACCTGTTGCGTTGGTGCTTGGGTCGGAGCATGTGTCGATTGTGTAGTTGTTGGAACTGTAGCAGGCGAAGTTTGAATTGTTGTCTGGCGAGTTGTCGGCAAGCTCACATAATGTGTTCTACCACGAGCTAGAAAAATATGTATGACACAACGTATTCAATAAAAATTTAAAAAAAAAAAATTTTTTAATGCGGTGATACATACATATTCTACATAAGTAGTCAACTCACGAGTGCAGTAAGACTCGCAATCGGTCAGAGTCTCGAACTGATTCTCGTTTCCGCCTTGTCCTTCATAAACAAACTGTTCGCATCTCAAATTCTTCATGTTGAAGTACCATTTGACGTTATAGCCACGTCCGAAGCCTTGATCACGCTCAAGAGCACAACGATCAGGTACCTGAAAGCGTTGTAACCACAAAACTGAACAGCTTATAGGCAATGCAGTGAGCGCCAAGCCAAGAAATACATTAATTAATTTTACATCTGAAAGAAGTCAAATAAAGTACCTGAGAAAGGACATTGATAGGTCGGTGCATTGGAACACAGCGAAGTTCGCAAGTAGCCCGATCCATGAAGTTGTTTGCATTGCCTCCGCAGTTTCCAAACGAAAATTGCTCGCACTGTCCGGTTTGAGCGTTGAAGAACCTTTAAAAAAATCTCACTAATAAAATTCATAAAAAAAAAAGTCTACGAAAATTGTCTGATCTTAAGAGCGGAAAAAACATACCATCTGGGTACGTAGTTTCGGCAGACACCAGCATCTGGAGGCATGGCACAAACAATAACTGCATTGAAAGTTTCTTCACGGTGGCGCTGAGAATTGTTCGTCTAAATTTTTTGGATAAAACAATTACAAAACGAAAATGAATGTCAGATGTATGTTAGCGATAAACAATAATACCTGCGTGGGAGCAGATTCAGTGGCCCTGTTGCGAGGAGGTTGAGTAGCGCTGGATGGGACATCTGTCTTAACGACCTTTTGGGATGTAGGCTCTAAAAAATTTCAATTAACGCTGGGATGATAAACCATGTGATGTGAACAAATGGTTTCTCATGCAAAAAACTTCGTTTATGCTTTAATAATCAACGACAGATTTAGCGGATAGATTAAAACCAACAAGAAAAAGCATGCATACCCAAATTGTCGATTTCGTCGATGTTGACTCCCTGCATTGAACGGCCAATTCCCACAGGTGCTAGAGGAACAGGTTCTCGGCCAGCCGCGTCAGGTTGTACAGGAATGGGAGTGGTTGAAACGGTTGTAGCAGGCGATGCCGTTGTTGATGGTGCAGAAGTAGTGGTTGTGGCAGCAACAGTTGTTGTCGACTCCACCGTAGTGGTAGCAACCACTGTAGTGGAAACTGGAGGTGCAGATGGTACATTTGCAACTCCTCCAGCAACTCCACGAACATTATCTGAATCGGAATCTTCGTTTTCTTCATCATCAGTAATATCTTCATCTTCTTCTTGGGGTGCGGTTTCAGTAGTGGCATCGATTGTCTCACTTTCTGTACTTTCAATGAGATCCTCTTCATCTTCATCGGCTATTGCATTCTCAGTGACAGTGGCAGTGCGGGATGTGTCCTCAACGGTAGTTTCGGATTGAACAGGAGTGACATTTTCAGAGGTTGTGGTAGGCTGCAAAGTGGTCACGGGTACGGTGGTTGTCGCCGCCACAGTGCTCAAAGTGCTCGTGGAAATTGTCGTTGATTCAGTGAAGTCCGCCGTGGGAGTGCGTGTGTGCTCTTCAACAACTACAAACTCGGGTTTATTGAGCTTCTTTGGCTGAATTTTCACTTCTTTGAGATGCGGTGCATTATAACTTGACGTAGCTTCAAGTGTTGTGCGTGTGGAAGGAGACATTGTGGATTCTGTGTTCTGTGTAGCAGGATTTGCAGATACGGTAGTCTCAATATCCGATGCTTCAAAGTCATCATCGGTAGTCTCCACTTCCTCCTCTTCGCTTTCTTCCGAATCGAGAGTTGGTGTAGTACTAGGCAAATCAAATTGTTCAGCATTTGTGGATGATGTGCTGGTTTGCTGATGCTCAGTGCGAGCACTGGATATTTCCTCGCCCGAAACTTCTTCCATGACAGTCGTCTCAAACATTTCTGACGTAGAAGTCGTACTGGTCGGAACGTCCTCGGGTGTAGTTGCTTCTGTCTGCGCAGTAATAGACACATCGGGCGAGTTGAAAGTCACAGGAGGGACAGCTCTTGGTGGTGTAATGTCTTCAACTTGTTCTGACTTTTCATTGTCTGTGCCAGGAGGGTTTGGAGCATCAATTCCAGCCTCTGTGGATGAATCAAGTTGCTCAGTGGTTGCCAGTTTCTCGAGTGTGGTGAGTGAAATAGGGTGAATTTCCATGTTCTGCTTGCCAAATGCAGCGGCTCGCATTGGTGGTGTGGCAGGAACATATTGTGCGTTGTTTACTTCTGGAGTGGCTGACACTGCAACCTGAGGTACGCCTGCAGCCGCGATTTTTGGTGGAGAGCTGACAAACCCTGCAAGTGGGACAGCTGTGCTAGGAAAAACAGTCGTGGCAATTGGAAGGGTGTGTACAATAGTCGTTGTGCTTTCACTCAAGGGCACAATACGCAAATGCTCATGCAGCGCCTTCGGTTCATTCGGATTATTGGATGCTGAAAGCGAAATAATATTGAGGTGCTTTGGTGTGGTGGTGGTGACATTGGTGATGTTCGTGAACGAATGAGTGCGTGAAAATGGTATAATGGCTTTAGCCGGATCAGTGTGTGTAATCGTGGAAGAAAATGTAAGATTGAGAAGAGACATGTAATGTGGAAAGTTGTCTTCTACTGTTGGACGGGACGCTTTTGAAGAAGCTGTGACAGGAGGCTGCTGCAAGAATAGAGGAATTTTGTTATCAATGTCTGTGAGTTCCCGCAGTTGTTTTGACTCGCTGCCTGGAATTACAACCGGTAGCGAAATTGTTACAAGAGGTTCAGAGTCGAGTACGTGTTCCTTATACAATGCGTGACCTCTATGTTCTTTGGCGTCATTTAGATTTCGTGGCAATGTAGTTTTAGAAAGCTTTTCCTTAAGTTGTTTTGCATGTTTCAAGAACCCATGCACCACTTCAATTTCAGCATTTTCGTTAACGGCTCGGCTCATTTGATTGACATTTTCGTCTGCATTCGGGAGTGGAACAGTCTCTTGTTTGTTTGAATTTTCTGAGCCTTCTGGAAGAGCTTCACTCATTGCTTTGGAAAACTGCAATCGGTTTTGAAGATCCCTGAATTTCGTAGCAAACTGCTCAAATTCGTCAATCATCTCTTGTTGCGTTTCAACATCGTCGAAAATTTCATTGTCATTGGTGTGAAGGTTAGCCTCCAGTTGGGCAATGTTTGCGTTTCCCATAACCGAAGATGATTTTGGTATATCTCCGTCAAGTTTCACAGCTGTATAGCTGTTATTTTTTCTTGCCGTTGGGTGAGCTGTTCCCAAGATATATCTTGTCAATTTATCACTTCCGGTGTGCACAACTGTTCTACGAATTTCGTTAGATGGCTTTGGAATAATTATTCTTCTCGGTGTTTCTATGGTTGAATCGACTGCCATAGTATGTGTCGCGACAGCGTTGTTCTGCACTGAGTGTAACAGCCGATTTCGGAAATCGTTCTTTACCTTGTCGGCGTAAGCTTTTTCGTTAAAGGTTGTTTTAGCTTCGCTTTCTGGGGGTGTTTTTCGCCCATCGATATTCGTACTTAGAGTAACCGTTTCCGCAGTGAACATAGGTTCAGTCATTTCGATGAGAGCAGTTTCCGATTCCGAATAATTTGATAGCATTAACATAGTTGCAGCAGGAATTGTAGCCTGAGTAGTTTTTAGAGTATGCGACTCTTCCGCTTCTGCGGGTCGTTCAACAGAGTCTCTCAAGTCCGGTGCTTCAAGCAATTCAAGATCGTCGACCATTTTCGCAGCTACCGATGCACGCATGTCTTCTTCAGTCTTCGCCGCTAATTGCTTTATTGCTCCCTCTTTCTTGCTCTCATGAAGCGAGTTCATGACCGTTCTGGTTTTCGGCGTTGAGGCAACATTTTCTTTATCTAGACCACGCTGAATCTCATGTTTGTTATCGTGTACGAGTTCCTTTGTGGGCGTTTGGTCACGACCAGCTCCCGTGAGAATTACTCTTGTGAGGGACTTGTCGTCTGTGTTTACAATGACTTGTCCTGGTAGTTCGCGTGGAGGTGTTGCATAAGTTTGATCCTCAAAGAACTCATCGTGAGTGGAAGTCGTGCCAGTTGAAGTTGTCTCGGCGAAATTCATTAACAACGGCATAGTGCTTAATTTTGGAGTTGCTGATCGATCTTCTGATTCTGACTCTCCAGCTGAATTTTCTTGCGTCGGTAGAGAATGGGAAGACATTCGAGTATTGGTCAAGGTTACCACTGGGGTTTCGGTATGCAGTTTATTTGATATGGTGCTCGTGGATATACCCTGGCCAAGTTGCATTTTCTTGTCCGTGATCTGAGATGACGTCTCCTCATGATTCGGCGAAATGTTGTTTTCACCTTCTGGCACACTTGCTGTGAGGATGCTCTGTGACTGGTCTTTTTCAGGCCGGTCTTCTAGATGTGGACTTTGATTAATCTGGTGACTATGTTGGATAGCCTCCGAGGTTGTTTTTAATTCCAATGACACCACACTATTCTCAACTAGCGTTTTTGGCGCATCTATGATCCTTTGTCCTTCTTTTTCTACTGTGCGCTGTCCCGCGACAGCTCGATAACTGGACCGTCCATAGTATTCTGGCACCATCGGAGGTGACGGATAACGGGGTTCTTCGCCAAGAACCTGCGTCTCTGGTCTTTTTGGATAAGTTGGAGCGCTCTCTGCTCGTTGTGGTGTATCATCCTCCGGAAGGTTTCGTCGTGGCTCACTTTCAGTTATTGATTGAGCTGTGTATCTCTGCGTCATCGTCTGAGGACCACTTGTAGTGGGTGGCATTTTTGTTTCTTTGACAAAAGGTATTTTTGTTGATTTGACGGCAGGCGTTTCCAATATATGTGGGATTTGCCGAGGTGGTGTTATAGGTGAAATGAATATCTGTCGGTGGATTGCTGGGTTAATGGGCCTAATTCTTAGGTGCAGTGTGTCGATAGGTTGCTTGTCATTAGTACTTGTTCGAGCAACTTGATCTCTATCATGTGGTATCTGAATAATCACAGGGTCCGTGTTGTTTTTCGGAATGACGGGGATTAAACTCGCAAAGGCAGACTTCTGCGCATCCTCTATGGTGATAAATGTTGACATAGGTTGAAAGTCTTCAAAATTCGGGGCCGCGATACTGGTGTTCATCTTCCTGTTTAATTCCGGAAGGATTTCGGAAACTCGTTTAACAAACTGTGCGAAGTGCTTTTCGATAACATCAGATGTGGGTGGTGCAGGTGGTGTTATTCCGTTTTGCTGATCGATGTTTCCTGTAAGAAAGTGATGTGTATTATAGTTATTTGCATTTAGCTTTAGTGCATCATGCAACAGCTATGAAGTGCGAAGAGTGTGCTATGTGAAAAAACTTGTGACATGAAAAATAGTCAGGATTAGTAAAGTTAGACCGAAAACAATCAAGGTTAGAAAAAGTAGAAAATCAAATGAACCGAAGACGCAGCAATCAATGTGAATGGAAATCTGTGAACTAAACATCACACGCACTGCAAATGTTGCGAAACTAATCAATTCATGCCATTCTCTAAACTCGCAGATTCTCTGTTAATTAACACAACACTCGCTCGGCACAAGCCTGACTAGTTTTCTGTCACTAATTCTCTATTGCTATCATATATCTTTTCACAGAATAATTACAATCATCCTATGTTAAATAAAAAGTTGAAGAACATACGTCCGAAACGAGCGCAGTGGATTTCGCATTCCTTCATTGTGAAGAAGTGATTGCGGTTTCCGGCACAACCGCCATACTGAATCAATAGAGTAATAAATATGAGCGCAAATAGATAGGAATTATTTGGCCACATAATTGTGATTAGCCGCGATGTAGTCCTATGAGCTAGGGTAAATAGAAATAGAACGGTGTTCTCTCAAAAAAAAGAACTTCGAAAATTGCGTGCCAACGTTGATTTTATCTTTCTTTCAGCGTTGAAATCTTGAGCGACTCTTTCTGGGCGATAACCCCTTTTGAGTCTGCGGTCACCGCTTTTGTCTGTGTACCACGGTAGAAGAAAGTAGACATACAAATAGGGTATCGTTCTGACCTTGTTCAAAGCAGTTCGAACTTCGTACTTCGTACTGTCATACGCATATCATCAATCGATCCAGATTATTAAAAAAATATTATCTTGTATAAATGCTCTATAAGGATTACCTTGAAAGCGTGGCACTGTCCATCTTCAAAGTTGAAATAGAAACGGTCAACGTAGTTCTTGCACGGTCCAGGTTCAACAGGTTGCATACACTTTTCTGTGATCTGACTTGGTACCACTGATGGTTGGAGGGGCTGAAGGCGCTGTGAGGCCTGTGTGTTCTGGGGACGTTCTGCGCGAACCTCTTCCTATAAATATAAAGTCATAATACAAAACACAAATAAAAATACCTGCCAGAATTATAAGTTCCGAAACTCCCAAATATGTTAACTTTGTTTTCCATACATTTGGTGCACTAGCACATGCAACACCCCGTAAATAAAGGAAACCATTTCGAGAAAAAAATATGATTCCTTTGTGCTTAAAATAAAATATCCCCCTGACAGGGAAATACATTATGCTTGAACCATCTCCTGGGAGCATAAAACAAGAGTACCTACCTCAATTCTGATCGGAATTTGCTGTGAGTTGGTCTGGATCTGATGGAAGTTCTCGCGAAGAGCTTTTTCGTTGAACTGAGCGAACTGACGGCGAGGAGCATCAGTAGGTTTCTCGAACTCGGGAAGGGGAACCTTGTGGATGTTCTAAATTAGCATAATATTGTAGGTTGTTGTACGACTTTTTCCCCTTGTATTTGTTTCTTTGCCAATATACTCCACAATGAACACGTCGCGCTGGGGCAACTTTCTATGTTTCTTTTTTTTTGGTGTTTTGGTGTTTTTTCATGGTGTTTCTTTTTCAAAAGGTCTACTATTTTATGTACAAGAATGCGCTATTGGTAATTATTCATTTACATTAAACTTTAAAAAAAGAATACCTCCTGTGTTCGGACACTTTCAACTCGGATAGGGGCGGGAGGTGCAGGCGGGCGAGGTTCAAAACGTGGAGGTTCCACATGAACCGGGCGGGCAACTGGGGCTGGAGGTTGTGGTTGGAATGTTCTGGCGGGCTCAGGTTGGCGAACGGGAGCCGGGGCGGGAGGTGCTGGAGCACGCGGGGCTGGAGGAGCAGGTTGAGCCACTCGAGGAGCAGGGGGCTGAATAACAATCAATAAATTTGGTAATGGGGCTGTAGCTATAAATGTCAACATAGCCCAACGTTCCCCATAATGATGTATGCGTCGCATTCTTCCTATTTCTTCTTATTCCTAGGGTAACTATTTATTTTCGTGCACATATCAAGAAAATATTAATAATACCTACCTGTGCCGAAGCAGTCGGAAGTGCGGGTGGAACTGCCTGGTTGACAGTAACGCTGTTTCCATTGAAAGTAGGCTGTGGCAGCGGGCATACGCATTCCTGAGTAAATATGTCAATCAACACGATTCTTCCATTCTTTACGGGTGTATAAATCAAAATATTTTTATTATATTCTGTTATAATTAGTATTAAAAATAAGTCAATATAGTTCATACCTGGCAACCTCTACGGTTCTTGAAGACAATGCATGGCTCGGCGCAGGCATTGATATCAATGCTAGGACACTGGGTGGCTGGTGGCATAGGAGCTGAAACATATATTATATGCTAATTATTTGTCCTTGCGTTTCCGGGAAACACTTAATGTCGCAAACCACGTGTCATACTACTTTAATTGTCAGGGATCTTATAGTTTACCAGGTGCATGTGGTCTGTTGCAGTTACAGATGAAGCATCCGTGGTGGTCGCGTACAAGTTGGCATCCTTCCAAGCAACGAGGAGTGGGAGGACACTGAAGGACTGGAGCAGCTTCGGTAGTTGATGCAGTCTTTGACTTGAGACACACACGACGACAGTCGGATAGGGAAGCGAAGTTGTTTCCGTTTCCTGAACGATTTACTTTGTTTGGATGATAGTGTATTCGATTCTTCGGTCAAATGAGGTTTATTGGGCAAAATTTATCGTGATCATAGGGTATTGAGCTTAGCTGTAATGATATTTTCAGCTCATGTTATTCCATCATTTATAATTTTGGGATTTTCCTCCTTTTTTTGATAGCTGCTCTTGTGTCGCATTTGACAAAACTTGTGCGCTGCATTTTTGAATGTGTGTGATAAATGATATACTACAGCTACAGTGCTCGGCACATTCTAATGGTAATTACCTACCTGCACATCCTCCATAGGTAAACTGTTGGCAATCACCAGTGAGAGGATCGAAAGCAAATCTTCCAAAGGTGCCAGTACACGGTCCCTTATCTACTGGATGATCGCAAATGTTGACAGTAGGAGGGGGCACATTAGCAGTGTTGGTGATTGCGGCTACCTAAATTCGTAATTCGTAAATACCTGCGCTGATTCAGCGCTAGAAATTACGGAATTTTTGCCAAGTGTTCGATAAACACAAAACGAAATTAGCCGCCTTATACCCGCGGAAATGTCCACCACAGCGAAGAGACGCAACATACGCGAGGGTGCGCCACTGTTGCGTGTTCAATCTAAGTAGGAGTAGGCACACCTGCCTGCGACACACTTGTTTGGAGGGGCTAGGCAGGTGCAAACGCGTCACAAACCGCCGCAAGTGCACCACCGACTCAGACTGTCCACATGCGCGCCAACTAGAATTCTACACATTTCGCTCGCCTCCGAAATTAAACTGTGAGGTTGCTTATACCACAAACCTTGGGCCCTCCGCATTTCTTCTCGCAATCGGGCAGGGCGGCGAAGTTGTTTCCGTTACCGCCGCATCCTCCGTACGTAAACTTGCGGCACTCCCCACTTTCGTGGTCGAAAGCAAATCTTTCAAAGACGCCATTGCATTCTCCAGCATCAACATCATGCAGACAAACATTGGCCACATTTGGAACTGAAATAATTTGGCTAAGTGCAATGTACCACTACCGTAATATAATTGACATCACTGTTACACTACTGCAAGATAATTGCGAACTAGGGATAATAATAATTACAGTGAAATACATTCTACACTATGCAGCCGGGTTTCTAGTTTCTACGATAAAATCGATAAAATGTTGACTACATCTCGACAATAAGTTTCTATTCATTCTGAAGACGCGGTTAGACTCTCATGCTCTCACTGTATATTAGCATACTTATTAGTCAGGGTTGATCAGTATTTAGTATTCATTAGTTATTCTCAGTCTCGCGCACATTAGTACAAATGTTTTATCACTATTTTGAAGTTAAAAGTTGAAAATTTAAGGTACAGTACTAAATGTCAAACTTAGGATTATTGATTTACAAAGTTCGTAAACAAAATCGAAGCAAAAAAAAAATCCCTTTCCCAGCCAGGCATAGAAGTGAAACAAGTGAGGTGTTGTCGTGTGACCAGTGTTCACGTGCCGACTATTGATTAGTCATTTGGTCGATTTGGTTAAAAAAAAAGTCCGTATCCTACTTTCTTGGGGTTACACAATATGTAAATTTGTTGTGAGAAAGCAGCTAATTTGGTCACTGCGGTGGTGCATAGTAGAAGCTACGGCGTAAGTACTATAAGAAATACAATTCCGAATTTCGAGTGCTTAGTTTGTCAAATTCACCATAGATGCTTTGTCAGTCGGTAAGTATAGTAAACTTTAAGTCCTAAAATTCTTTTTCTTCCTACAATTAAGATTTCAGCAGCTTTCAGTGCAAACGTGCTGGTGTGAGACTGTGAGATGAGAAAGTAGTACTGTTTCGCATGCACCGTGCATTATTCACCCTCTGTTTCAGCGCTCTCTTCGGTCATCTCACTCTCTCGCGGGGCTGCAGCGTCTGTTGGCTCTTTTCTCGTACCGTCACGTGAGCAAGTCAGCAGACATTCTTCGCGGGAAGCAAAGTTGTTTCCGTTTCCGGCGCATCCGGTATACGTGAACACTTCGCAGTTTCCGATTTCCGTGTTGAAGAACCACCGCACGAACTGTCCGCGACACGTGCCAGCGTCACGTGGATGTTGACAGCGATTGCCTAAACAAGAGTGAAACCAAGGATGAGATGCAAGGCACAAAATAAAACTTCTAAACAAAAGTAAGTAAATTCAATGCACCGCACGTTTATTTTTTTGCTTTTTGCTTTCTTATTTGAGTGGTAAATTCTTCTAACGCTTGTACTGTTGCTATAGTTTTGTGTGGTGTATTATCAAGTTCTTCTTCTATTGCTAAAAATTTGTATGTAGTGTTTTATGAAGTAGGCTGGTTTTCCAATAAGTCGTTCAACCTTTAACGTCGAATTCCGCATCGTCGCTGCGCACAAAAAGAGTGTTAGCAGCGGGGCGCCGGGGTGAGCGAACACTTGCGGCTTACCTGTAGCGCACATGTGGCTCACTCTTTTTCTGCACAGCGATGATGCGGAGTTTCATCAATATTTACTTACACACGTTACGAACTTGAAACCATATGTAATAACTAAACAAATCCCAAGCATTTTCCTCTCCCACCACTTCCAAAACACAGCATGCAACTTACAAACGATATAAATAAATAACTGAACTTGACAACAAAACAACTAGAATAACTCATGTGATCATGCGGACAAACGGAACGACACAACAAATATATGGAAAATTATTAATATCCAAAACTCACTACGCTCCTTTTCGTTGATTTCTAAAAGTATGTTTGGATTAACATGATCCACTTCCTCGGTCCCTCGGTCTCACCATTTCTCTCTCTCTCTCTCTCTCTTTCTCTCTCTATCTGTCTCTCCTCATCTTAGATCCTCCCTGTCTTCTCTGTTGCTTTCTCTATATCTTCTTCTCTTTTCCTGGCATTTGTCTCACATTGCTTATTCAATACATTTTAAAAAGAAAAGTGTCAACTTCTATAGCTGGTAAAATCTAAAACAACTCACTTTCGAGAAGCATTTGCTGGTCTGGCACCTGAACAGGTTTTAGCGGGAACACTTTCTGAAGTGGTTCTCTGGTGGGTGGCGGGGGAGGCGTTGTGGTAGAGTGGGTCCTAGAAGATAAGAAGACGATGGAAATTTTTTTCAGGGAGGTTCAGTTTCAGGGGGTTCCAATGCTCTGCTTACCTTATCCCTTTAAAGTTTATCAGCATTCTGAATAGGTATCTTTCATAAAAAGTTGTATTTTTCATAAAAAGTTGATTTTTTTTTCGAAAGAACAAAGGCGAAGAGACCTAGTTGTAATTTATATTCCCTCATATAGTAATATGTAAAATTTTATGTTTTCTAAGCGAGATAACTTACGTGGTCGGTCTCTGAGTGGTCTCAGGGACACGGGTGGGCCGTTCGGTTGTGGTAGTGATTCTCACTGGGCCCGAGGCAGGTTGAGTGGGATTCAGAGTCTGGGCCACATGTCCATTTGTGAAGCGAGTTGGCTGGAAAATATATTGTTAGAGATATTCCTGTCGGTGCAATTAGCTGCACATAAAGGACAAGCGTACTATTCCGGTTCCAGACGGGGCGTAGTATATTGTGAACGAACACTCCCGGATCTGTAGTTTCTGAAGCGCCTTACAAGCAAAGATGAGGTGTTCAATTTGTTTTTTACAGTATCCTTTTGATTTACTAAGAAAAAAAACAGCTCACCTTGGTAACATTGCATCTCCTCTCACAATCTTCAACCTTTTCAAAGTTATTTCCGTTTCCATCGCATCCGCCATAGAAGAAATACTTGCATTCCTAAATAATTTATAATTTAATCATTCCGTTTCTACCCTCTAGCATGTTGCCTTACAAACGACGATCTCGTACCCACAATAATTGTTTTTTACTAAAGATTTATATATACAAAAAACCGAACTATGATATAAGGCTATTACTATTACTGCCGTATATGATACATACCCTTACCAACCGTTATTATCTTTTTTACAAAAAATATAAATAAATCCTAAAACAAACTCTAGCATCTGGATTGTAGTAGAATCTGAGTTCATATCTATCGCAAGGTCCTCTTTCCTTGGGCATTTGGCACAGATCGGCGGGGGTGTTGGACTGCAGTGCTCCGACTGGAATACAATAATATGTAGAGATGATTTTAAGGTTTATGTAACACTTGTCTATTTTGTAATCTTTATTCCGTATTCATCCCGCCCTCCTAATTGAATTATTCGCATAAAGGCTCGGATATGTGTGTGTAGAAAAATGTGGATAATCAAAATTCTGAGAAAAAATAATAGGTCTATCCATTTATGTTATATTCTAGCTTGGTGTTATTAGAACTTACAAGTCTTCTCGGTTTCGGGGCAGCAGACGCTGCTTCCTTGTACAACAGAGCACTTATATCCGGTGGGGCAATCGCGCTTTTCACAGTTAATCGGGGTTCCAGCTACAGTCTTGAGGGGCTCGCCCTGAAAAACATATACTTATGAAGGTTTTCCATACTACAGCCAATAAAGATTAGAAACGACTTGTTTGGAATAAAAGGGTGGTAATCACATACTAGGACTAGTAGGTCTTCCATGTTTATAAAGAGTGGTCAACGTCAACGTTACCTTTTCACACTTGGCTGCAGTTCCCGGAGGTGGGGCGCATCTTGCCATACAAGATTCTTGATTCGGGTAATTATTTCCGTTTCCTCCGCATCCGGAATACTTGAAAGCGAAACACTTGTGCTGACTCTCATCGTAGAACCATCTGAAGTTTCATACACATTAACATGTTTTTACTGCGTTTTTTCAGTTTTTATTTTCTATCATGCCCGCCAACTTTCAAGCCTATCCGGGCTACTCTCTCTCTTGCGATTTGGGGCAAACCAAAGCGCGCACGCCACACTCGCCGCGCGACTATTTCGCGCCAGTTTCTCGCCGCTCGCCACTCAATATTCACCAAGTATTAGAATAAACTAACCTCTCAATGCTTCCGCTGCATGGTCCGATGGAAGATCCCCTCGTGCATTCATTCGTTCTCATTGGAGAAGCGTTCAGAATCTGATGACAGTCCGGACGTCCGTGCATGCGCGAGTTGGGCATCTCAATTCCCTGCAAAATCAATACACTTATAGATTAAATTTGTACTTATTTGACCCCTTAACTGTATTATACATTTCATGCAAATTATTATGAACACCAACACGCCTAGAACTATTTTACTTCTCAAATAGAGTGTAGGAAGCTGATTGCCTACTTGTCTAATGAAAGATATTCGCCACATAAGTCAACTACAATAAAATCACAATGGTACCTACCCTTTCATCCACACAGAAACATTGTCCTCCAGACGGTTCGCATTGCATTTTCTCGAAAGAACCATCATCAGTACAGGCTGGTTTGAA
This sequence comes from Pelodera strongyloides, assembly GCA_036852015.1. Classification (NCBI taxonomy): domain Eukaryota; kingdom Metazoa; phylum Nematoda; class Chromadorea; order Rhabditida; family Rhabditidae; genus Pelodera; species Pelodera strongyloides. Next base: position 87,474 of record JAANDG010000241.1, read on the forward strand.
TCCTCCACGAACGAGACCACCGCTCTGTGCACGACGACGCTCGCATTCTGCAAATGTTTCTTTACTTAGAATGTACGTTATTATATTTCTACATCTTATAATCTTTACTATACAATTACAATTCATAAAAGTTTTCTAAATGACACAGTGAGTATCGCACTGTGACCGATTCAAAGTACAAGTTTATATGTTTTACGCGTAGATTGCGGTGTGTATTCAACTGCATTATATGCAAATTTGTTACCCTTTGTGCCCTTTCTGTGACAGTTTTGCATGTATTACCTGGGCATTCGGTCGTCCATCATCTGCTTCAACTGTAGTTCCGTATACTAGAAGCAGCCAAATTAGCTTACCGGTTCTTGGCGCAGGGGTGCTAGACGCTGGTACTTCAGTATTAGTGGTAGGTGCTTCAGTAGTGGTACTCGGGGAAGCATTCACTGATGCGATGGGTGCCTTTTGTTCCTGAAATAAGTTATAAATTATTAATAAAGTTACATTTATTTATTTCTCGTAACATGAATTCACTCAAACGTTTATTATTGGGCGCGCCATTTAGTACCGTGTCAAACATGTTTATTAGCCGTTTACATTTACACACATATCGTGGAATTACATAATGACAGTGTTTATAGTTAACAGTGCTGTTATGATATGTATGTGTTATAAGGTTTGTTATGAAAGAAGTGATCTTTAACATAAAACAAACCGGTACCGGCGGTACGGTTCCGTAGGTCATATCAAAGTCGAAATCAGTCGACGTTTCTTCTTCTTCTTCATCTTCCTAAAGGAACGGACAGTGCATTTGGGTTAACTGACAAGTGCTTGTCATTAGGTACACAGGTACACGTCACCTGGATACGACATGTGCGCTAAGTGTGCGCCACTTATGCGCCAATCGAATTTGTAAATCTTTGCCTAAGCAGCCAAATTGCCTTCGCGTTGAATTCGTATTAGATGCTAATGAATGGTTAGTTTTTGGCATGTCCTAGTAACAAAAAATGTCAAAGAAACAAAAAATAGGCTAACAATAAATATATTATTTTAACCTAAACTTAACAATGACGATAGACTGCCATATTAAAATGTTTGGTTGACATCAATTGTGTTGTTAGTACAAAGAACGTCTGTTGTGTTGTGAGTTTGCTTACGTCTGTTGTGAGTTAGAAATTTACAAGGACTTCCAAAGAAAAGAAACAAGTGGAGTTGGTAAAAACATATAAACATATACAGGACGCTAATTGTCTAATAATCAAAAAAAATTGACAAATATACCTTAGTTTCCTTAGGAGATCCAAGGTTTCCAGGGCCATTGATGCATGCATCTTCACATTCTTCTTTGTAACGGAACAAACGAGGTTCGGAGTCATCTCTAGCGCAGTGACCTGAAAAATACTCAAATTAATAAATTGATTTATTTAAAAAACTGAGGAAATACATATCTATAGTTGTCTAATCACATATAAATTTTAAGTAAAATTGCACTCCATTTTCTCTAGCTATATTACTACGATGTAGATCCTAACACCATTGAGCGATTGAGCAATCCGTAGTTAGGTCCACCATTCCGTAGATAATTGGGCGAACGGTTTACATACCCACGTTAGCATTTTTAGACTTTTATTATTATTTTCAGACTGGGTAATTAGTGTACTGGTCACTAACCATCACTGAACAGCAGGAACGCATCAGAATACGTTGCACACCAAACATATCAGCTATATTGCTACGATGTAGATATTAAATCCAGTGCCCAATCACAAATAATTTTAAAGTTCTATTGTAATTACTCAAAGTGAACATATGTTTGATAGGTTCGAAGATAGGTTTGTAAATAGGTTTGAGCAGGTAATTCACTCCAAACAATTTCACTTTTCAAACCATTTTCCGATTCCAATATCCTTTTCCGCGCAACGAAAGGGAAATTCCCGGGCGCGGATCACGCAACGTTCCATAGAAAAGTAGCACAATACGCCAATTTCGCAAAGGTGATTCGCGAAGGAATTTAACGAAAAAAGAAATCACCCATTCCCACAACCTGGATCTCGTTTACATATAAAAAGTACGGTTTTGGATTGAACGGGTCACCGATTTTGTTGGAAATTTAAAGGAAAATGGTTGCGGAGCTTGACTTGAATAGCCACAAATATTTGTGTAATTGCCACATAGAAAGATAAAATATCTAAAAATTAACGAAAAATTAGTATTTAACCTTGTTCAAAATTTGTCATAATTTCAACGTTACGTGGATTATGCCGACGAAATTGTTCAAAATTCCTGCAGTTTCCCTATATCTATATTTTCTCTGTTTTTTACTATATACTGGATAAGTAATGAAAACCTACCTACAAGACAAAAGCCGTCTCAATGAAAATAAAGTTTTTTTTTTGCCGCAGAAAACCCGTTTTTCCCTGATAAGAACCCATTACTTTTATCCGGACGTAGGAACGCAGTGCAGGTTACCAAAATTGGGTTATCGAAATGGGACATTTGCTATCGCTCTTTTACAGAAAGTGAAGAAAAGGAGACTTTTAAAGATTCTTGACAGATTTCGAGTTGAGAAAGAACTGAATAATTCAGAACCAGACGGCTAACGCCGCCTGAGGCGACTACTCAGGCGATCCTATTAAAATGATCATCATACTGTACGCTTATTTTGAAGAGTGGCGGACTACTTCTACCTTATACCAAACGCCTGAACGTAGAATTCCGTCTCGTTCACACAAACAAAAAAGTAAACTCTTCTCCTTTACTGTTGAGAATGTGTTTGAATATGGGGGGAAAAGCTCTGCTTATATCGTCCTCTGCTTATGCTCTGCTTATACCAAGGAGCTTATACCAAGCTCTGCTTATACCAAGGAGGGGAAAAGCTCTGCTTATATCGTCTCTGTTTCAAGTCAAAGGATTAATGCAATTTTTCACGTGTAACTCTCGCCATCTACTCTGCTCAGTCAGGTCAGAACCCTGCGGAACATGTCAAAGCACCATACTTCAAATAAACTCCACCCACCATAAGGATAGGAAACGCATTCTCCATTTCTTAAATAATATCTGAGTACGAATTGGGATCTCGTGGGTGCAGCTCCATTCTTGGAAGGACAACGACCTCGGAACGGTTGCCTCTTACACGGATCGATATCTGCTGAAAATAATCGATAAATAAGTGTGATCCTAATTGCTCCATAATTGCAGCTTAGAAGTAGTTATCCGCCTCGATACTGTTGGAAATTCGTAGTGTAGTACTACGTTCTAGGTTCTAGATAACACTTCTAAACCTCACGGCTAGCTTTTGTTTTACCCAAACTCTGCGAGATATGAGGCTCTCTCCCGGTCTGAAGCTATAAAAATTGTAAAGAAACACGTAAAAATAAAAAAGAATTCTCACCTGCTGATACAGCAAGAGCCGCTACCACGGCTACCAGCGCTATTAAGCGCATGCTGCAATGAAAATATCACAAATTATAAGATTTTTCCAATCGGAATTCAACAAAAAAAAATGGACATTCAGCGGAATATTGAAAGGGGAGCTAGGAATGAAATAGTATTTTATGGTTGCAATGGTTGCCACATACATATGTAATACACGACATGATAACAAGTTATTATAAGTAGGCATAAAGAATCATAAAGATAATCACATAAATTTCCAGTGCTCATTTAGGTTTATAAACCGATGTAACACGAATATTCGGCCTACTCTTTGTCAGGCAACATTTCCTCTATTTGCTTGCGCGCAATGTTTTGCCACAACTAAATTTGGGTCACTCAATCAACAAATAGTATAAAACCATCTTTTGTGGTAACATATTCTAACAAAGGAAGAAACCTTACTAATGTTGAACAGTGGAAAGTATAAGTATAAAAAACAATAGGGAAATGTAACGCTTGTGTCTAGATTTTTAATTTCAAAGAGCTTGTGTTAGTAACATTATTTCAAAATTTAAAGGGAATATGTATGCCCTTTGTGAAGTTAAGCTATAAAAAACACTTGGTTAACTACTACAATGTTCTGAAGTTTTGCTAAAATGCATAGGAAGAGATTAAAAAAATCTACTACGGTGGAGCAAAGTAGTTTACCGTGGATGATGGTAATATTGTCGCAGTTTAGTCGAAATGAACAACAAGAACTTAACTGAACACATACATTTGACGTATCTTCGAAAGAGATCTGGATGTTGCCGGAGGCTTTCGTTTTACACTAAACTTTCAAAAGATGCGTTTTCCAGCGCGGAATATTCGAGTAGTAAACAGAGCGCGAAACGCGCTGCGCGCTCACGATCGTTTCACTTTTCACCGTAGACAAATACGTTTTCGTTTTCGAAAAACCTAGTCCTGTATGTAAATTTTCAATGTTCAAGGGGGTTAATGGGATCCCTTTCAAAGGAGGTAGACATATTAGAATTTTGTACTGCAAGAAAAAGATCAGTTCGCTATACACGGGATGATGATTTTTCAAAAGTAAAAAAAACGTCCAATTTTACAGTCAACGTCCATTTTTCTTAATTATACTTTTTCATAACTTAAAACAAAGAAACTCTAATTCTCTGGTAACAGGCAGCTCCAAAGAACAAGAAGACATTACGCTTTTGGAATAAACATTGAGATATACATATCCGGGGATGCAATTTAGCGGATAAACTATATTCTCAGAGGTAAAGCACACGCTAAACGATACTAAAATTTAGTAGCTTCATAAGACACAGGCAAATTGTGACCTCTCGATGGGCGTTAAATATGAGACAAAAATCTGGATAAGCCAGCTAGTCCGGAAACCATGACTCACTGTATATCCTATAATCGGGAGATCTTTACATGGAAAGAATGCTTACTCATGCACGACCTGTTTGATATCTCAATCGCAAGCCGCTTTTCTTCATTTTTCACATTTCTGAGATGGTACTATGCTAAATTGAAGTAATAGAGATACATAGATATGCATGATAAGACTGTTGCGGGGTATGTGTAAGTATGAAGTTATGAAGCACACCAACCCAATGTGGTTTCTGAAACTATATCGGACAACCGCCCATGTATATGCAAATTGTGTACCGTTCTGCACCGGCGCAGGATGGATGTGCATTTGCATATAATACATGTAACTGCAGTTGCCCAACATACGTTTCAAACTACATGCCATACGTCTTTAAGCACAGAATAGTTCAGGCAAGATTGTTCAAGAAACTTGTTTCTCGCATAGTAACGGATCTCAGTTAATGATCCTTTATGCCTCATCTGATCTAAATCACAATAAACATTACCTATGCAAAATCAGGTATTCTTCTGAAAACCTAGCCAAACAATATGCCTTGGTTTACGGCGCCCTGTTAGCCGCGCTAGGGCTTGGCGGTAAAGATTGTACACAAAAGTTAGCCCGAGTGCTAAAACCAGATTTTACTCCTTGCTATCCAAATTTTTATTAAAGATCTAGTTTTGTCTGGATTTCGAGTCGCAATTTCGCGGAAAATTGTAATGCATGGAATCGTAATGCTCTAGGAATCGGTGATCAAAAGTAGTACTTCGGATCACAATACAGTAGTTGCTCCACCATATGTTGTTCTTTGCAAAAAAAAGATGTAAAAGGAAGGAGCATTCAAAAATAGCGAGTCAGCACTTTTGAGGCAGAATTCTTTACAAGAGCTTGCGATTCACCAAAAATGGAGATTAAGTGATTTGCATACGTTTCAAAGGCAATTTATATGCAGATAGCATATCAAACAGGGATTGTGCCGCACGCAGTGCGCATCGTTGCTATGTAGGAAAGAATACTTTGATCGGAAGCCAATGGCTGTAAGAAGGGTGAGCCCGGAGGGAGTCTCATATATGGTATACTTCCACCTGTAGGCTTCAGTTGCATGTAGCTAGAAAGAAAAGAATTGCTAGTAGTACTTCTCAGCTCATGCATTTATGTCTAATTCTTCATTACGGTAACTAGTACAAAGTAGAAAATAAGCACTGACTGATCACAGATTTGTTAGTGTTGCCAACTTACAACATAACCCATGGCGGTAAGGATATGTCTAGCAGTGACCAATCGCTAAGACTAAGGTTTCAAAAAAAAAACCGTCACCGCAAATCAAGACAAAGGGCTAAGTTGAAAATTCTCTGTGTCTGTGGTCGTGGGGGTGAACTGGGTCAAAGCCTGTGTGTCCTTTCACGGCTGGAAAAACGATGGAAAAAGGGATATCATTCTTGTTTCGCATTCTCATTCCGATGTGCCTAATCATTTCTGATTTGCAAGCGGAAATTATGGACGCGCGGGACGACGTAACGCGTTTCAAAATGGGAAGTTTTGGGCTGGGAAACTCGGAAAACTATAGAAATTAGATCCGGTAGGACGGCCGAAAGAAAACGCAATGACTTAGTTTCTTGGATAAGGAATTTAATATTCAATCCTTTTTAATAAAATGTTAGTCCGCAAGCCCGCAAGCAGCCCATGGGAAAGCTACGCAGAAGCTATCACGATAAGTTGGTTATTAGCAAAATAGTGGTAAATCTTGTAGGGCGTCTTTTCCCGAAGGTCTCTATGTATGGAGGGCGCACAACAGTCGTCCACCAACACTGAGCCAAGCTTGAAATTGTAACGAGTGAATATTATATATGAAAATCGGTAATCCGTGATTGTAGAATACCTCACTTCTGCCAGAAAAAATAATCAGGAAGGAAAGAGCTAAACTGGATTATTCCTGAATTTCGACTAATACGAATTAGTTTGAGCGTTGAAACAAGAAAGAAGACGGGGTAAAGTGCATGCATTTCAGTACAAATATGCGCATTTTCTAGTTCATGCAATGCAAGTGCACATATAAACATTGTGTAAAATACTGGTCAATATTCCAAGCAAAGCAGGGATCATGAAGTTCTATGTCCTTGTTAGCACCAACGATACGTTGGTGTCCTCTGCGCTAACTTTTTCTCCGTCCTATGGAAATTTACGCCTCACTTCTAGCACGAACTTTGTTTCGTGTCTTGTAATTACTAATTAAGGTTCGTATTGATAGGATTTTTTGTCTTTGACTCTAGTCTAGAATCTATGATTCTAATTAGAGAGTGTCGTCAGTCTTATCGAACCAACTAACTAAGCATAATGTATAAGTTCATAAGCAAAGAGAAAAACACAGCAACGGCAGTGTTCATATAGACCAGAAATAAGTAAAAACAAATTAGCAGGAATAGTAAGAATGGTAAAAAAATCCTACATGCGCCGAAATAGGCCTAACAAAAAGGCCTCATTGTATCAACAATACAATATTCCTTTGTACATTCGTGTGTCCGTGCGTTTGGTTGTGTGGCTTGAGATAAGATCATTATTCCCCATTTGGGGTGGCGATAATACATCCACTGTCTATCTACGGTATTTCGCCTTGACCCCTTCTGGGAGAGTTCTCCCAGCCGGGGGAGACGGCTCCCAGTGGCACAGTAACCGAGAAAAGGCAAAACGAGCGAAATGATCCCATCGCGCTGATTAGGAGCCGTCTTTTGATTTACAGGGACTTACAAAATATGTATTCCCAGGCTTACACATGCAACGGTCGCGGATTCGCTTCGCGCACGAGTGGCCCGCCGCAAGAAAATGTGTAGTTGCGCGACTCTGGCGAAGATTACAACAGCCCTTCCTAGCTCTGTCTTAAAGTTGTCCAAGATAATTTTTTTTCATAGAAGGTTCTCCAAAATATTGTAACATTTATGAATTTGTAGGTGAGAAAACAGAAACATCAGAGAATCGCAATCATGCTGTTTCGTAAATATTTCTTCTTCATGAATTACCGTTCGTGAATTCGTGTATAAGCGAAATACCGGTCGGTTTTTGAAATACATCGAGTACACCAGAATTCTCATGCAGCTTATGCTTATGCAAATGAGCATAAATTAGAATAAAAAATCGAGCTAAGTTCGAGCAACTTTGCATAAATACGTAAGAATTCAGTTGTCCACTATGTGTTGCAAAAAACGGATGGTATTTCGCTTTAAACAAAAATTCAAATTATTGGTCAAACTAAAACGACGGCCATGTCAGTTTGGTAACACTGCTTTCCTTTGATTTATATGCATATAAAGGCGTACCTAATCCGGTATTCGTATAGTTTGGAACGAAAGCCTCTACTAGAGTGTCCGTGGTATAAAATCGTACTATTCTAATTGCCCAAGGAAGCCTGACTGCAACCCGTTTTTTTGGACAATACCTAAAGAAATTGAACACAAAAAGGAGGCTATTCCTAGCAGAGATGGGCTTTTTATTGAGCCTTTTTCCGAAGTATCTAGTGAACATATACATAGAAAATTTGAAAAATACAACTAGTGTTGTATGAAAAAAAAAGAATAAATTTGCGGTTTTTTGCGTATCCTAACGTTTACAAACTCGCAGAAATCGTCCAATTGAACCTGCGGGAGGAAGAATGATTAACTATCAACATACCATTCAGAATTGAAAAAAATATTCACAGTTAAAAAAAGGTTAGAGGTTAAAGCTAGGACTGTTGTTCAGGCTCCCGAAGGGGTCCCTGCAGTCCGCTCTGGTCTACCGAAGTAGTGCGCTCCAGAGAATAGGCCATCTTTCATTGCGGAACTAACAACAATGTTTATAATGAATTTAAATCGAGGGTAATGTATAAAAGTAAGAACTTCCCAGCCCAGTACTGCAGGCTGCAGGCCTGAAGCTGTGGCAGTTACAAAGGATGTATGAACAAAAAAGAGCAGTAGAACTTATGTGAGTGCCAAATTTACATCAACTTCTACAAATTTCCTAGGGATTGCTAGGAAGGGGTGTTACTTTTCAACAACTAAATCCAGTTACCAAAATCGCATGTATAAAACTGGTCCTTTCTTCTTTGAAATGTGCCTAAGAACACCCTTTGAACTCCGGTAAAAAGAGTGAGATTTCACGGGGGGAAGTGTGGCTACTTTATTAAAGAAAAGTTAGAAACGAGATCGAAAAGTGAAAACGGGGTCACGCCGGGAGGGGAAAATACATACATAACAAGACGAAAACAAGAAGTGGTCGGATAGATTGCAGTAGGCGAAAGTTATTGTAAGATATTAATAGTAGTTAAGTAAGTCAGGATAGTTAGATGTTAGATTGATTGCTAGGACATCGCCTAGACATATAGTCAATTTCGGGTTTATAATAATGACAATTTTGCTAAAGAAAGGAGGTTTGTAGTTAATAATTGGGCCATTAACTTCAGTCTCCCAGTAGCTTGCAGAAATTCACAAAAGGAATAAGTAGTAGTTATCATCGAAACAAATGTTTGGTTGCTAAAATAGTATGTAAAAACAATTATTTACATAACTGGTGCATATTTCATGAATTCATCAGTACTGCGGACCGGGCGGTGGCATGTCCATAATGCATTGTACCTGAGCAACTGTAGGTATAGTCAAGGTACCATCAAGCAGGTGTTCCGCCAAGTCTCAACTTGACCTTTCACAGAAAAACGGAATAATTACCGAGACCACAGAAAAACCGTAGTATGCCCGTCATTCCACGAAAACCATTTGGTCACTGGACCACTTGGTAACTATGTGGGTGACGACATGGTCTTTATGAACAACGGACAGAACATGGTCACCAAGTGGTTAATCGTTTGGCCCGCGGAAAAACCGTCGCCAAATGGTTCCCTCTGTTTCCTATGTAATTCATAACCACTTTCCTTCTCACATAATATAAATATATATATATATATATCATTTCTAACAATGGCCACGAACACTTCTGTAAAATCTCTTTTAACACGTTACTGTGATACGTCATTGTTTCCCTCTTTACGTCTCTCTGTCTCTCATTGTCCCTCTCTACTTCTACGTCTTTATCTCTCCCTGTCTCTCGATGTTCCTCTCTCTCTCTGTCCTTCTCTACTTCTACAATGCTATCTCATTCTGTCTTCCCCAAGATTCCCACAATTCCTCCCCATATACATATCCACAAAAATCCAATCCTATATCCGAAAACCGTATAAATTGGAGTGATTTTCGAGTAGTCAGGTCAATCCAGGATTAAGTCACAAAAAAACGGTTCGCATTTTCTCGTTTTGTACGGGGAACGATTCTAGTTAGAACAAGGAACTGTTCCCTTACGGCCCTTACGATTATGGGGAAAACCATACCAATTAGGAAAAAAAAGTCGTTTACTTCAAATGACAGACGTAAATTATTCTACAGTACAGGAAATCTGAACAAGTAAGGAATTTTTTTTAGCTCGAAGGATGCCAAGGATACGAGTCAAAATAATATCTGCTATTATGGGTGGCACCAAATCGGATTCGCGATCGTATCGTCGCGCACACAAAAGGCGGCGCACATATTTTGGTGCAGCCGCACGTGCTCTAACTTTTTTCCGTAATGTATTGTATATACTGGTCGTAAGGAAATGGACTGTTTACTTAATTATATATGAATTGAACCGTTGTATGCATGTAACAATTTGTTTTTTGTAAAATCTACGCAACATCAGCACTCCAACAAAAACCCGTGAAAACAAACATTTCAAAACTTCGCACATAATTCATAAGATCATAAGTGCATGCGCAAAAACTTTCCATCCGCGCAAAGCGCGCCGCTGAAAGGTGAAAGGGCGTGAAGAATAATAGAGTATGTGTATCTGGTTGTCAGAAAAGGTGAAAGGCATTTTCTTATTCTTCTCACCAGCGCTCTCCTGCGCGGGGACCAGCTCCGGTCAAGGCCGCGTGCGGACTAACCTAGATCCTGAGCGCTACGCGCCATGACTCCTCCCTGGCGGCGCTTCGCGCGCTGATCTCGCAGCGCCGTTGCAACGCGCTTCGTACGACTAGATACGGATGTATACGGGAAATTGGGGCTTCAGGCCATTGATAGCCATCACATAGGACTGTATAGACACGGTGATTTGATCACAAAATGGGATATCTTATAGTGCAAACAGAACCAAAAACGTCTGTCAAACGCGAGCGAATCGGAAACACATTCATTGCTCTTTTGGTAAAAAGAACTTATGATCCATAAACTATAAATCTTTATTTGAAAAAATATATAGTTCCAAATCCAATAATTCATCATTTATTATAGCTCCACCTCCAAAACGCATCTGAATAATGTAATGTAGTATCTTATAACTAAACCACATGGTAAGGGTCCCAAGAAGCGAGTTGTGACGACTGCATTTCGCTACATATCCAAGCGAAACTTGGATTGCGCGCGTGAAAAATCAAGTCTAGATCTCGCAGACTATCGCCAGGTTTTCGCGAGTGCACCATTTAGCGGTAACCTGACGAAGATAGGGCGAAATATTTTTTTCTCGTTCTGCGTCAATTCTCACAATTTTAAAAGCGCGTCTTTTCGCGGGGCGAAGTTTGCGCGCCAGACTTTCGCCACGCACTAGCACTACCCGAGTTTCCGACACCGTACCATTCGGCGCCCACTTAGCGACCACGTGGTGAGCAGTTGCTGACAATGAGGCAAAAACTCGGTCACCACTAGGTTTTCAAGTGGTCCCCAAATGGTCTGGGCCCACGGAAAACCGAGAACGGTCGCCAAGTTGCTGCCCTCGCTTTCGGATAACTTGCACATATGTATAAAGTACAAGAGTACTGTCGAACGTAGTCTGGTCTGCAGTCCATACTACGTACGCTGCAGCAGTTCTCGATTGAAATACACGATTGAAACAGAAAACGATCTCGATTGAAATAGAATAAAATATGTTTATTCAAAAGCGTCTGGATATCGATCTCGGTGCCATCGTTGCTATTGAAACTTGTCTCGCGGACCTCTTCCCGCTAAGTAAATCTACCACAAATCTACGGTATGGTGTTATATAATAAAGGTGCATGAGGCAGTAAACTGGGGCTACTAATGTACTAGGAATTAAAAAGAAATTATTAATTGGAAGGCTTGCTTCTGGTAATAACACCAGCGAGAATAATATATAACTTAAAGGTACTCCATGCATAAATAATGGCATAAAGAAGAAAAACTTCACCAAGAACCCGTATTTTTGAAAGTGATTGAACGTCTTGGTGCTCAAAAATCCTCGAAACCTAAATCAAAACAATGGGCTCAGCCGGGGATTGAACCCGGGACCTCTCGCACCCAAAGCGAGAATCATACCACTAGACCACTAAGCCATGTTTATTTGCTGCTACGAGTCAAAGAAAGCCCGCTTTCGGGCGGCGGAAATGATTGTAAACAAACAAAGATGAGAACACAAACCTATTCATTTGCTTGTCGGTTTTATACAGAAGAAATATGCCAGATGAAAATGTGATCGAAAATTCAGCAAAGCCGACTAGACAAATCCATTTTAACATAACTCCACCTGGTTCGAAACCCCATAGTGAATATTCGATTGTGAGGGTATTTGCATTCGGGAAGTATAGCTAAAATTTATACATTTACAGAAGTTTAAAACTTCTTATAATAAGATGAAATTCAAAGCAGAACGTACATTTGTGAATTCTGTTTATATATTTGCTTGCAGACTATATTCAAGAATCGGAATACGTCGACGTCTAGGAGTTCGAATCAGAGCTTTCCATTTTTTAACAGACTGAACAAAATAAACAAACTTCAATTTCCCGCAAAAGAAGCGGCATTTCCACTTGGTCGTCCAAGAAACCGACGGCAATTAGAAGGATAATTGATGGGACAGAGTGAACCAACATAATTAACAACAAACCTAAAAGTAAAGCTATTCGCTAATATACTGATGGTACATGATACCATCAAACTCCGCGACTGTGCCGCACGAAATAGGGAGACACTTGGTGGTGGCGTGGTGGCACTATCCCTGGCATGGAAGGAGTTCAATTCGTTACCCGTGGCGCGTTACACACGCCGCAAACACGTCGATGTGTCGCCGGTGTTTACGCGAAACATCACTTTATAAACAAATGACCAGCTTATTGGTAACTGTTTGATCCAACTTGCCAACAAACATGTGCACCCGAGGATCAATTATCAGGAAATCGAATACTAATAACAAACCCACCATAGAACCAGTTTCCATATAGGCATCTAGACGCCTTTGTCTCATGGTGGGAACATTTTCCCAGACTAACAAATAAATAGGCCATTGAAACTATTGAAGATATGCCCATATTTAGTCCAAGAAGAACACCCGATGTATAAGCCATTCGAGCTGCTGGAATTGAAAATTATCTTAATTTTTTTTACGAAACAAACATCGAACCCAACAAGGAATCGTGCCGTTAGAAAAAATATTGTGTTGCGCACACAGTGCGCGCGGTAGGAACGCTGCGCGCAACTTGTCGCGTAGTTCTCTAGGGTTCTCTGCTGATGGTGATCAACAAAAAAGGAAGTCTTTCAAAAATCGAATAACTTACAATGCGTTCCCAATTGCTTCAACGGTCCAAGGGAAATAATAACTGGAAAGGGCAGAACTGGTACTGGTTGGTACATAAACATTATTATCGCATATAATATACACATAATAATTTGAGAAACTATTATAAAGCGATACCTGCCCATTTGGGAAGGAGTCCTTAAAAACAGGTGTCACTCGTATGTAAATCCTTCAGTCATCTTTTTCTCCAGTCAACAAGGTGGTGCGCGGCGAACAAAAATTAGGCGCGCCAACATCTCGCCACGCCCTCGCCCAGTCGCGAGTGCCCTGAACAGATTTTCGCGAAAACCTGGCGAAGTCGCCGCTCACCCTTTTATCTGGTTTTGCATCAATAGTAACTTTAGAAATAAGTGTACCTGAACATCACAATCCATACAGTAATCAGTGAAATGGGCATACCAATCGAAATGCACACGCAATAACAAATATTATCCGTTTTCTCAAATTGCGTTGCTTGATAAAGTGCATCCGGAAATGCTGAGAAATCCTTGAGCATTAGTTTCTGAATTACTAACATCATTAGGAAAAAAACTAATGCTAGTATGTTGCGTCAAGGAAAAAAGAACAAACGAAAAAAGACGAAAAAAGACACCATAGTTTTTTTAATAAACTATGGTATGACGTGAACATGTATGAAACTGAATACTTGAGTGTGATTAATTTCAAAAGACTGCTGTGTAAAATCTTTGAAGCGTGCGTAATATCGTTTACTTTTGATCACTTTTTAGGAGTCAAGTTCATTATTTGCACGACATTCTCTTCATCTGGCGCATGACTGTATTTCGAAGCCGCTGAAGAAAGTGTTTCAAATAGTTTCGGTTGAATGAACATTTCATTGCAAAATCATTGAACTATACTGAACAGGGTGGCAATTACTAGGAATAGGAGTTACGTGGTTCTTAATTGCAGATAGGGACGGGACATTGGGCCTTTAATTAACGATAGCCTATAGGAAAGTTGAGAGCGATAGCGATAGCTCAAATAAAATTGAACCTTCGAATTTTTAAGCAGGAAACTTTGCTACTAGGTTAAGTTTTATTACAATTCCTTCAAAATTCGGCCTTCAAAATCCATCACTCCCAACTTTGCTGAAGCTAGGCCCGAAGTCCCGTCAGAATCTGCAATTAAAATCCATGCATGACCTATTCCTAGTAACTGCCACCCTGTCCTGTATACTTCAATAACTAGTAAATGTTCAAAAGTAAATGTTCATTCAACCGACTGGTTGATGTATCACTAAAATATGTTTACAACATTAATTTATGTTTGACTGAACTGTGAACACTTGCCAATTCCTCTCTGCCGTCTGCTTGACCCAACGATTATACACAGTTAAAATTACATATAACTAGTGCCTTTATATCTTACGTCGAAACTTAATTACGGGGCCTCAATCAGCTTCCACATTCTGGGAAATGTCTTCATGCTTATTAGAACCTATTAAAGGGACAGGCCCATCAAAATAAACCTATATTTACGATACGTCCATAGTGACTATCAAGCATTTTTATTACAATATATGCAAACTAAATTTCACATTTATTTGCCATGGGAAACATTTTTCCGATGCGCTCAGATCAAATGTATACCGTAAAGCCGCAAATATCCTTGTCGTCAATGCAAATTTATCGTGAAATTATAATGCGATTAAAATTTGCATATATAGCTTTGAAATCTGCAGTTTTATGGTATACATATGCGTGGAGCGCATTGGAAAAAAGTTGTCTAGGGCGAATAATGGTGAAATTTAGTTTGTATATATTGTGATAAAAATGCTTGATAGTCATTATGAACGTATCGTAAATATAGGTTTATTTTGATGGGCCTGTCCCTTTAAACTACAGTTCGGTGAGAGTCCAATGGCTACACAAGGAAAACTCTAGAGAATCACGTTTGATAATTGTATTCGAAGTAAAAAAAGGAATTCGTAGAAATCGCTATAATGAGGATGGCGGACACAGACATTTTTTTGGCATAATTCACAGAAAAAATGCTGAATTGCTGTTTAGCGGACCAGCCTTCACAATAGGATTCATGGGCATTGCATGTGAGGATGCATACATTGAACAAAAAAAAAATTCAAAGCTCTTTGTAAAAAAGGCAAATTCGATCGATATTTGTGGAAGCATCGCATTGCGTGTTCCTTATTTACCTAAGCATTCATGTGCACAAACCGACAAAAACTAAAATAAAATCGTAGAAATGTCTAAAAATGTCTCTTCCTTCAATTCAATTTATTTGTATAGCAGTGGATGTTTCTTTGTCAAAAACGTCCTTGTTACATATGACGTGCAATTCTTTTCAAAACTGACGGAAATTCAAAAGTTCATTCATCTACGGTATCATTCCTAAGTTTACAATCGCGTGTAAAAATGCAACGTTTCCGTGTTTCGTTTGTTATTTTGTTGGGAAATAACACAATAAATGGTTAAATAAATAAAATAGGGTGGTCTTGAAAGGATTGATAACAACGAAATGTGGTATATAAGAGGTGGTTGAAATGAACGAGAAACTACACATCGATCCTTTGCTTATTTTAGAATTTATTTAAGTTCCGCAATTATAGAACGATTATCACAATAATGTTGTTGAAAAGTCCAAAGCTCGGCAAAAATACCATACGTTATTTTAATTTTAAATATTGTTAATTCCAATAATTGGATAGTGGTGTTTAGGTATTAGGTCGTATTGAGGGGGAAAAGACCATCTTCAAAATCTTCAAAATGTCAAACATGTTTCTGCTCATCGCCCTGGGACTTATTGGAGCTGCACAGGTAAGACTACCTTTTTAAAATCCTGAGTAGGTGAAAATGAATTATTACAAGATGAGTATTGGTCAAACATTATTTATGTATAAGACAAAAACGTATTTATAAAAATAAAGACAAAAATATTTAATTCTACATTTTTAATTCTTACTACTCCCGACATATAATAGATTTTTGTAGGCATGCGCTCCTATACATGAGCATACTACTGTGTCTCCCGGGCCCAGCACAACACACGCAACGGTTTCGTCTTCGTCTATCCCCCCTGAAGAACCAGAGGAAGATGGTGATGCTGGTGGTGAAGATGGTACTGATACTCGAAGGTAGTCAAATGTCGATATTCAAATTACAATTTACAAATTGTTCCGGCCTCCTAGTTACACGAAAGCTCCTTACTTTACAGAATACAATAACCCCGAGCAATGCTCCATACAGCTTTAAAGGGACAGGCTCACGAGAAAAAATATTTCCTCAATTTACTTGTACAGGAGAGCTTCCTTAAAAAGCTAATAAGCTACCTCGAATATATAAAATAACTGGAAACCCGCAGCCTAATTGGGAAATAGTGTACCAGGGCTGGAGACGTTAGAAGATAAATGTCCCTTTTATCACCCTCTGTATATCACAACAATCGCTACACCTCTAACCCGGTCCCTAATAAGTATGGTCCCTAGTAAGCACTTGGTCCCTAGTAAGTACTTTCGCGTTGTGAAGCGCGGGGTCTTAGGGTTCCCTTTGGTTGACGCCACCGGCCACTGGTTCGTTCCCGGGCCGGAACCCCCTCACCCCACCAAAGGTGTAAAAGTTGGTAGCTGGGTAAAACCAGCGGAGATAAATCAACTTCCCGAGCAGATCGGCCACCGGGAAGTTTAAATGGCCAGTATGTCCAGCCTCTGAGCTGGACCCCGGTGGACCGTTTCCCCGGATTCGGTTGCTATAACCCGGTTCACTTTATCTTTATCTTTTTTATGTTTTTGGCCATACTATCAATATAAAATATTCAAAAAGGTGCAATCCTAGTGAATCTATCCCTTTAAATATGTTTTTTTTCTCTTGTATTTAAGAAGATCGATACGTATGAGGGAGTTAAATTGAAGGGCCATCAGGTTAAACATATATTTTGCATGATTTTACAATGTGTATAAAGGGAGAATTATTATAATATATTTACACTAATTCGGCTAGACTTTATCCCGCTGAATTTTCTCGGTATCGTTAGTCGGAGAACTATACCGTAGCGTAGACGAACAACAATTGCACCCTTATTTTCTTATCGTGTCTCTCGAGAATTGCTCGCTCTGATTGGGACCCGGGAGAGTTTATATAGCCATATTCCCCCGGGACACGCAACAAGAAAATAATGGTACAATTGATGTTCGTCTACGGTATGGTACTCCGAGTATCGACACCGAAAAATATCAGCCGGATAAATATGGCTAAAATTTAGCAGTGCACATATTATAATACACCCTTTATAAAAACAATGAACAAATGCTAAGTATAGGTTTATTTTGATGGACCCGTCAATGTAACCTTACGCTTCCACTCTTGAGTTCTTCTGTATTTTTTTACGAAGTTCTTATTTTACCATTTATCTACTTTGTATTCAGAAAGCGGTCCGTCGCTGATGATGTGGTGATTATTCTGAAGACCGTTCTTCCCTACAACCAGGCACAAAACGAGGCATACATGCTAATTGTTAGGCAAAAGGTAACAGTCTTTTTTTTACATTCCAAATCAAAAGATCGAATGGTCCACCGCAGGAAGCGCCGGACTGGTAACCATTTCCTTCCGATTTTGGTGGTCCAATTCATTCGGCGACCACTTGGCGAAATTTTTGCGAAAACCTTCGACATATGGTCACCAAATGGTTTCGAAGTGGGCGAGAAATGTTTTTTGGGTGAAAATATTTGGCGTTTGGTAAGTAAGACCGTCTCAGTGGTTCCTTCTTCTTTTTTTTAAACTCGAACTGCCACATCGAATACTCCGCACTTAAATCAGTGAACGATACCAATTTTATAACATTTTCAGCTCAAGTCAATGGCCAGTGATCAAAGCGTTGATACATCTGTTTTTCATGAAGAGGTAACTATTGATTTGCTGTTTATCCCTCTATGGCATACTATACTTTGTGTCCATACAATTGAAAAATAACTGGGGATTTACCCAGCTTACAATTAGAAGTGTTATGTTTCTTAACAGATTAGCCAATCATGTCCCGCAATTGAACACTAGGGAAGGCCTCCAATTAGCGCTCGCAATAAGGATGGATTTCCACGTTTTCTGCTAGTTTGGGAGGAAACGTGGGATTATGATTTCCGCTAAACTGCAAATGAAGAACATAGTGCGTTAGAGATTGAATAAGTTGTACCACTGTCTGAATTTCCAGCCCATCAACTACAGTAATTTCTTCGCTACAAAAATCACCATTCCCGAAGCATCAGATGACTGTGATTCTGTGAAGAAATTTGTGGAAAATTCAGTGAAAACTGTCGGGGAGGTAAGTTGAATGCTGCAGTATCTACTAGTATCGGTAATTATTTGTCGCTCACTTTGAAATCACGGCAACAATCGTATAATCGTCGGTGACCGGTCGCCAAATGGTTTTCATCGAAAAAAAATTTGGCGGTGTTTGTTGAGCCTTTTCGAGAAGAGAATCGATGTCTGGCTTCCAAAAACCAGAGGTTATCCCCGCTTCTCATGAGCAATTAAAGGGATCAGCTCACCTTAAATTGTGTCTGTTTTTTTTTGTTTCTTTATTTTCTATAAAGGATAGTAAAAATTTGGAAGACAAAAAGGTGTTGAATTTCAATACTCACGAAGAAATTGGGTGATAAAGTGGTGGATTGATCGGTCCAAAATGCAAAAAGGGCAATTATCCTATACAAACAAGGCGGGACAATTGCCCTTTTTGCATTTCGGCCCGATCAATCCACCACTTTATCACCCAATATCTTCGTGAGTATTGAAATTCAACACTACTTTTTGTCTTCCAAATTTTTACTATCCTTTATAGAAAATAAAGAAACAAAAAAAAAACAGACACAATTTAAGGTGAGCTGATCCCTTTAAAGGAGGAGGCGCACGAGATCTAAATGTACGATTTATTCCTTCTTATCGATAGATGACGGCATTTGCTTCCAAGAAAGATGCCTTACGAAGAAAAAGCTTTTAATTAGAGGGAATAAATCAGAATAATGCTCAAAATTTTATCTAAATTCTTGACCGTAGCCTTTGTAATTGTGTGTGTCCCGAGGGTATCTGGGAGACTCAAAATAAGAAAATAAGGGTGCAACTATAGCTAGATCCCTCGGGACACATACAATAAGAGCCAGATACCCCTCGGGACACAAAGGCTACGGTCAAGAATTTAGATAAAATCCTGAGCATTATACTGATTTATTCCTTCTAATTAAAAGTTTTTGCTTCGTATGGCATGTTTATTGGAAGCAAATTGCCGTCACCTATCGATAAGAATAATGAAATGGTACACTTAGATCTCGTGCGCCTCCTCCTTTAGAGCGAAATACCAGCCGGGTTTTGAAACGCATCTCAAATATCAGCATTCTTATGCAGTTATGCTAAAAGGGGTCTATTGGGGTCTATTTTTTATTCAAATTTATGCTCATTTGCATATGAAGCATAGGAAAGCAGGGAGTACTCGATGCGTTTCAAAAACCGGCCGGTATTTCGCTTTAAGTAAAACACATAAACTTTCCAAAAGTAAATTTTAAAATTGGAGTTAATTCAATCAACTTTATGAAACATTTTTAGATTTCCGGTGCACAAATCATTTGCGGGGAGAAACTGCCAATCACGATCAATAAAATCTAATCACAATTTTCTCAAATCGATTTTGCAATTTCGGATGCAATTAAAATAAATTGTTCTTTCCATTGTACATACTTTGCACTGAATAAAAACATTGGAGAATTTTTACTGTCTGTTTCGTGATAAACACGCTACACACTTCAATTACTGTGGAAAACTTTTGAATACTTTTGCATATTGATTTTTGGTGAGCTTGTTCCAGAACGGATGATAAATAAAGTGTCTTCAAACTGAAAAAAAAAAACATAAATTTCGCGAAAAAAATCTCCACATTTGATAAGTAGTTGAAAAATTAAAAATTTTGTACTAAGTAAGGACTTCGCCGAGAATTTTTTTTTTTTTTTTTTTTTTTAATTTGTTTTACGCTTCAAGAGCGTGCACCTTTTTTCAAGGGTGAAAGTACAGTTTCAAGGTTTGCTTATGACATGTTCCGCAGAGGTCCTGAGCAGTAGGCGACGAGTTCCAGATGACAAATTGCTCGACGTCTTCGGGCTAGGGCCAGGAGGGATCGCCCATGGTTCCCTCGCCTGGTGGTGGTTTCAAAGGTGTCACGGGCCGGAATCGAACTCGGGTCGATTGCGTTAGAGACGAACGCGCTGCCACTGGACCACCAGGCCCACTGGACCACCAGGCCCCCGCTCAGTAAAGCAGGTCGCTGCTCCGTCCCGGTAAAGGGAGGAGCACGGTCCTCAGCAGGCCAAAGACCCGTTCTTCCCGCTCGCGACCCGCCCGTCTCCCAATCATCGCAGGTTTAGAGGGTGGCATAAATGCCTATGAAGAGCAATACTAACTACAGAAATGATCCTGTGTAGTATGGTCTCAGAAGAGAAGCATACATGGGAACTCGAACTTGCATCCGTGAGCCAATCTGCCCGACAAGCCAAACTATCTCTTTCAGACAAGCCAAAGCCGAGTACGCCATTGCCCATTTGAACACATTCGATATGATTTAAATGTGTACTCTTTCAAAATTTCACGAAACACCACAGTTGAAAAGCTTCCGATACTTGGATACAACTTACAAATGTCAACACGACCAAAATCAACTACCACTGGTCCTTTATTCCTTTATACCTTGCGCCAAATGGAACGTCCATGTACGAGCACAAAAAACTCTTTTATCTATATCATTTTCCGTCCAATCTTAGAAACTTACATAATGTAACCCTAAATGTGAGATACAAGCCAAAATTGAACATCGATAAGCATTCTAAACATACACTTTCTCTTTTAGAACACGTAATCATGAAAGTTAAATTTGTGAAAGTTAAATATTCAATATGTACTCCTCCTCTATAAACTACAAATAGAATGCAAGAATCAGCGAGTAATCGAAGAAAGTAAGTGACAATAAAATTACTTTTTCAATAAAATTTTAAACACTTTTTCTAATGTCTTTGTCATTTTCTCTGTGTCCGTGGCAACTGTTCTGAATACGTAATTCTTTTCGTGCGCGGTCATTCTGCTTTTAGCAACGTCTTCAATGAAGTCTAAGGCTTCCCTTGTCGATGAACCTAAACTTAGAAATCTTTAAAGCGGAATAGCACGCGGCTTTGAACCGTATAATGGACAACCGCTTTCCGGTGTTGTATATGCAAATTCATGTACCTGTGCAAATTCTGTGCTATTTGTTTGTTTGTTGAATGTTTCTGCTGAATAGCGGCCGAAATAGTTTTCCTAACCCAAACGACGAGAAGAGTTCCGCCGGCTTTTCTTGTCGATGTAAGTAAAAAATAAACGGATAATATGGTCTAAAAAAAACTAACCGTTATACTCTGGGAGGTAGTTTTTAAGCGGAAATACATTGAGTTTCTCGGTGAACACGTCAACTTCGTTTAGAAAAAGGAAGATTGGAGTTTGTGCAAACTTTGGTTCACCGCAAATCTTTTCCAGAAGACTGAGCGAGTCGGAGAGGCGGTTCTAAATGAGTAGCTCTTAGTAAAAGTACCTAACCTTGTCAGGAACGTAGACGTTTTTTCTTTGGTTTTTACAGCTACAAAGCGTTGTCACCAGGTTGGTCGTCGTTTATTGGGGGAAAAAAATTCTGATTTCACCTGTTGAGGAAGACAATCTGAGTAACAATCTAATCTGGGTCTTTAGAGTCTGGGGCACTAAAACTAGGACACTTAACTTGCATGTCCGTAAGCGTAAGAGTGCAAGTAAAGCAAAATTTGATTTGAATATGCGATCCGAGGCAGGGCATCACTGAGGAGATAGAATATGCAGCAATTATACATGGTATCGAAGAACTGACTTCTTTAGAAATTGTTTATAATTACCGTTTCATTATCTTCTTCCATTACTTGATCATATTCGGAAATGGCCAAACAAAAGAAAATCGCATCAATTCCGTCGTACATTGTGGCCCATTTTCGGCGGTCGATCCTTTGCCCGCCAATGTCGAATAGTCTAATTTGATTTAAAATTGCAATAAAAAAAATTTTTTTTAATAAAAATGGTAAGGTAGGCTCAGGCAACCCATACCCAAAACAGAATTGCTCACTGTGTGTACCTCGCACCGAAATACACGGTCCGATGCTCTAGTTACAAAATACGAAATGTGCATAGCATAAGTTATATATTACTGTCATGTGTCTTGAATTTTGTCAATTGACTGTACCTGTACCGATAAACAATATTATTAAAAATAATAAGCACTCACTGAAACGATCGATTATTCGACGTGAATATAATATTTTGTACCCCGACCGTGGGAACGTAACTCATAATCAGATCCCGCGGAGTGGGGCGGAAGTCCACTCGGTTGATGCTCTCACAGGAGTCGAGGAAACTAAATTTAGAATCAATGGTATATTTAAAGCAGTATTGTATCTACTTTGGGAAATTTGCGTATGAGACGCTTATCCCATGTCAATTTGGTGCCGGAAGCTTCGGACGGGCACCAAAAATTTGCATAGGATACTTACGAAATGCGTACCATATACAAACAGTAGGTACAATACTCCTTTAAGAGTCTGTTAACTCCAATAAGTCCAAAGCTTTATTCCAGTTAGACCTTTGACAGTGCTCGCTGTCACATATTCGTGTGGCGCATTCAAACCGAGCGTGGTACCTTGTTAGCATGGTAAGTTTCAGCAGTGAAGTGTGGCACCGCAGCCCACGAGTATTGCCACTTTTGTGGTACTATACATATGTTCAACCACGCAACATAAGTCAAAACAAAACAAATAAAAATTAAGAAACCAACTATTTAGTGGAGTCATTTAGGTTAATTTCACTTCGTTTCGAGTACACGTGTTTTGTGGTTGGATCCTGCAAGAAGGATTTAGTTAAATTCATTAAGATGTTCGTGTTCTGCTAGTTTCGTTTTTTCTCTATACCCCTCGTGAGCCTTACCTATGCAAGAAGAAAAAGAGCGGAACGGAAAAATACTTTAAAGGGAGTATGCGCCCACTTTTTGAAGTTAAGCTATAATGCTACAATGTGTGCTTCCGATTCAGGGAAGAACAGTAATTTTGTTTATCGACTTTCCAGTTTGAAGAAAATTCCACACATTCCTTCGTCAGAGTAAACCGTTTTTACGATTATCAAAGAGAAAACAACGAATTTGCTGTGTTTTAATATTACCTCTAACATAATATACTGTGACAAATAAATGAATATAAACAATGATATGATGTAATCCTATACTCTTCGGCTGCAAAAAAAACCGACCTTCCACACAGAAACGATAGCCTTTTCGATTTCCGGTGTAAAATGACCAAATTGTTGATCTTCTTGACTTAGTATCAGATCAGCATATACCTAAATAGAATATAATTCGACACATTTAACATCTTAAAACCATATCCGACCAAGGAATTACTAGTAAATTTTGCTTGAAATAACGCCGGCAAATGTGTTTTCAGTTTCGAGTTTCAGTTTCGGGCCAGTTTCAAAAAAAAATACAAATTCTACAGTACCTCATTTTCACTCTTCTCGTACTTGAGTCCGAGCTGCCGAGTTCTCGTGATAATCGTTCGTATTGAAAGCATTATATTATTATAAATGAAAGCCTTTCGATGGAAGAGTTCCGCCGCAGAAAACGTCTGCTTGTGCATTATCCTGGAAAAAAAACTGTACGAGAAAAGCGAAACTCCAACGAGGAAGTTTTTTTACATACAATACAAAAATACAGTAGAGCGGGCTCCAAACAACGTCGGGTACCTATCAGACGCGGTACTAACTCGCGTCGGAAAGCACTAGAATGGCCCATTTGCGGTAAGAAAATACGAAATAGAAGCGCAAACTAAGCGTAAGAAATGTGCCAGGAGGGTGCCATCTTGAAGCTGCACTCTTTCTTTTCCCTGCTATATATGTAGGCACATCATCCGAACAGAGTTTCTCGACTGGCACACATAATTATCACCAATATATTGAACACCAAACCAACTATTATTTATATATCGATCAATGTTTTTGTAAAAAAAAAATTAACTTGTAACATACTTTACTTGCTCCAATATTGTCGTCTTTCCAGATTCTGCCGCTCCTACAATATAATAATATTAATAATAATTTAATAATTTACTATTACAATAGGTAAATTAGAAATATTAGTCGACGAAGATGGATCAATTATGGGCCCGTCAACTCACATTTTTATTCGTCTTCTTTGGCCTATGGCTAGATGTCATTATATTTTCATTCCCTTTTTCTTTCACTATAATTTTCTATCACGGCAACTAACAATTGTAAACAAAGACACATATTTCGATTCATGTTCCGATAATAAAATACCCTAATAAGTTTTTTCAATAATATTGAAATATTTCCCTTTTATTCAATTACAATTTCCATTTCCCTATAGCCTATAGTCCTATAGTGCATACCACCCTCACATCCGTTTATTGCATTGAATTTCTGTTTAAAGCGAAATGCTAGCCCCTTTGGAAAATTTGCATATGATAAGCAAATCATATGTATCCTATGCTAATTTTGCGCGATCGTCCACGACAATCGCGCAAAATTAGCATAGGATACGTAGGATTTGCTTATCATATGCAAATTTTCCAAAGAGGCTGGCATTTCGCTTTAATAAAAGTTGATTTGTTAGCCATTTGGTAGCTAGTAACCAAGACGACTAAACATTCATTACCTAACAATCGAATCAAATTCAAGGTCACTCGTGAAACGATAATTCAAAAATAACAGTGTCACGTGTAAATGATCATAAAAGAATAATGTGAAATATTATAAACTAATAAATAAATTATAAAAATGTAAAACTAATATATCACTTTTATCTATTGATATCATACAGAGAACACCTTTTTAAACAGTAATGATAGAAGTTAAAACAAAGGTTGACTGTTCTTCAGGGCCCCAAAGGGGTCCCTGCAGTCCGCTCTGGTCTACCGAAGTGGTGCGCTCCAGAGAATAGGTCATCTTTGATTACGGAATGGGTGACCAGCCCTGATCCAAGAAACCTTTCCAAGTTTTCACCTGGTAGCGTTTTTACCACCCGGTCGGTGCAACCAGCCGCGAGAATTGAACCCCGGTCGTGTGTGTGGTGAGTAGCAGCGCTAGCTGTATCCCAGTCCAATAAGGTAACCACATTTCGAGTATTTTGTGATAAGCGATAAAAAGGAGACGATTTGAATTGACCTACCATCTTAAAATTTCCAATATATTTCCAACCAACCTAACAATATCAACCGTATCGTCTGATAGTTCTCATCGCTGTCTTCTTGTGTTTGTTGTGGCATCGGAGTGGCGGCCCGAATCTCATTTATAACCTGAAATAATATTTTTAAAATATATGGGAACTTTGTTGATTGCACAGCTCCTTATACAGCGTAATACTAATTGAAAAAAGTGCTTTTATCCGTAGAATGATTCACACGTCGATGATGCGAGATAACATGTTTCCGAAACGTATGCTGGTTATATGCAAATTAATGTATATTTCGACTGAAATAGATCTAACTAGCTACTTTGCAGTTCGCACACAATGTATGAGAATAAGTTGTCTAGCCAAAGTTTCAAATCTTCGTGTTATACTGCTGTTGCGCTGTGCACAATTGCAAATATATGCGTGAAGCGCAAGAATAACCCTGTTTATTACTACAACTTATTCTAATTCTCTTCGCATCTATAAAAGAATAATGCTTGTGGTTATTTGCTATTTTATACTGTTCTTTAAATTCCATTTTCTACGGCAAAAACAAAAAGGTTTGAGTTTTGCCTTGCATGCACCTTCAAAAATTAGGACCCTTTGCAATTTGAAGTCGTGTTGATTAAAGCAAGAACTGCGGATGAATTTCCCATGGCGAGGTTGCCAATAATCATTCGAACATAGTTTTTGTTATAAGAAAGGTTTATTGATTACAGAAATAACATATAATCAAAAGGCAACCCTTAGACGGTTACCCACCTACTAAACAAGTGTATGAAATACGGCAAAAAAAATTATCTTGCAGCAAAAATCTTTTGATGGATCCAAAAGTTGCTACGATTACGGGAGAAGTTGGTACGACACGTGAAGAAAGTTCATCATCGGAAACAGAGGAGTCAACGAGGTGTCGGTCAACTAGAAGGAGACGAAGTGCGGGGAAAGAGGCCAAACCACAGGGGAAGGGTGGAAGTAAGGTAGGTCACATAACTTACAGATTAGTTGTTTTAATTGTTCAACATTGAAGGCCGCAGTGGACACTAGACAAGGAAATCGCCATTAAGTGCTGACTATAAGTGCGCTATATATGTGCAACCTAGACGCAGTCCTCCACCGCTTCTTTTGACCTTTTGTCTCCAGCGCTTTCTTTAACACACATTTTTTTACTCGCGCGCTTCTTTTAACACGCTTCTTTTGACGCGCCTGTTTTGAGTCCCGCGCCTCCTTTTACTCCCGTGCTTCATTTAGCTTGAACAATCCAAGTTTAGGAAAGGAAACGATCAACGTTTACTTCATTCAAGAAAAGGAAATTGAAAAAGTCTGTAAGTGAGGAAAATGTTATTAATAAAAAGTATTAATGTAAAGCCTTCTTACTATACCGTAATCAACTAATCTGCTTTTCATATACTTCTTTTATTGGATAATTTCCTTTTAGACGACAAAAACAAAAAGGCATTCAAAGGAAGCTGCATTAAAATCAGTTGCACAAAGCGTAAGTATTCCACTTCTCTTTTTTTTAAATTGACATTGTAGTTGA
Organism: Pelodera strongyloides; assembly: GCA_036852015.1. Lineage (NCBI taxonomy): Eukaryota > Metazoa > Nematoda > Chromadorea > Rhabditida > Rhabditidae > Pelodera > Pelodera strongyloides. The sequence goes on from JAANDG010000241.1 coordinate 114,551, forward strand.
GTAGTGTTTCATAAATATTTACACTAACGTTTCATAAATATTTACACTAAAGCAACTATTGTTTAATTGGGTTTTTATTGAACCGCGTAAGTGATTTTAAAAATTGTTTGAGAATGCACGAGTTGGGTGTTTTAAATTTCTTGTGATTACATTGTACATTATTTATGTTATTACAGGAAATTCCAAACTCTGAGGGCCAGGCTCCAGCCAGGGACATTGGTGGAGCGAGTTTAAAGGTAGTTATTATTGGTCTATTGGATAGGACAATATGACACTCATGGAAGATCCCGAGGTACCTGGGAATGCCCGGCATCAAGAACGCGAACCTTCACCTATCGCCGCGCAACATTTGAATGGTGCGGGGCGCAAACTGAATGGGTCGGTGCAAAAAATCGCGCAGTGGATGCGCCGCGCAACGTGAGCGCTAAAGTCGTGAGCACCCAAGTCGCCAAAAAATCATACTACTCTTCACTACTACCTTTTTAGGAGCAAGGTGATAAGAACGATCCAAAAGGTTGGCGTTTACGAAATAATTATTTAAAAAATTAATTACGTTTGGAAGGATTCTCTGCACTGAAGCAAAATTTTGACTAATTGGAAGAAACATACAAATAGATAAAAACGCCATTTATAGAAGAAAAACCCAAAGGATACACTTCCCCATTCGAAAATATTAAAGAAACTCCGCAGAACTGCGCTGACGTGACGAAGGTGGGGGGAACAGTTTGAATGCATTATATTGTCCAAGTGTCCCGTATGTGCCGGAAATGCCCCTTTTACCCTTTCAGCTTGGTATGCGAGCCCCTCTAACCAGCACAGGTGGAAATACAGCCGGAGCACCAGAAGAAGAAGTAAACTTAATTGTGAAGTCATACGAAGGATGTGTAAAGTGGGTTGAGGATTATTTCCGCGTTTTGTATTACAGCACTAAAAGCTATCGTGTTAACAGGGAAGATCGCCAGTGCGACGCGGCAAGCCCGCCTCGTAACGAGGAGCGTGCCAAGGAAAATTGACACGCTCCGCGCAATTCCCGCGCAATTTTCCAGATTTTTTAAGAATTTGTCACATATTTGGGCGATTCTGCCTTAGGAAGCGCTACACGATAGCTGTGTTCCGTAACATCATTACAACCGGTACCAGTCTCTGTTTGTTGGCGACAACGTTTTGACCAACTTTACCCTATTTATGCATACTTCAGGCTATCAAAGAAACTTAAATCTTACCACGGACTGCGGTTGGCGGCCTCAGCCCTAATGTTGGTTGGAGGCATTATGATTTTAATATCCGGTGTGTTTTTGATAAAAATGCTAATGCATGAATTTTTATGTGTTTGATTGCGAGCTCGAATTCTGTGCGGAACCAATGTATTCTATGAAAAAAGTTCTTTAAAAAACGGCATATAATGCAGTGAAATTCTTCCGCCAGCACGAAACAAAACCACACATCAACCTCTTAAAAAATACTTCATTCAGGTATCGGCGCCATGAAGAAAAACTCGAGTACGCCTGATTTGACCACAGAATGGACTTCTTGGTCAGAATGTGATGATGAAAATATGAAATATGTGAGCTATTTTCACAAATCCATTTGAGCCCATTTGGCGGAAACCATTTGGTGACCACTTGGTGACCATTTTCTCACAGAGAAAAACATGTGTATTGAGGTCTTTAATTTAAATTATGCACAATTCAGCGAAGTAAGGCAGACGAGGAGCAAAAACAACTATGTGATTGCCCGGAATCTTGTATTGACACTGAAACTCCACAAAGACTCAAATTCCATGTGGTTGGTAAAATTTAGTGTATAGCTTCTGTCAATTAGTTAGTAGTGTTTTCCATATCTATTGTCTATTGACTTGTTTATTCTTAAGCACCTAGACATCAGTATACTAAATCATTTGACGGGCATATTATGGACTTTATGCCTAAACACAGTAGGAAAACGACAATGATCTCATAAAATATTGATTAGAGATATAAGTCATGTGAAATGGAGGTTTATTCGAGATACAGATAGATACGACTTAGGAAGCCCACAACATTGTCTTACAGTTAGCCTAAACTCCTCTATTGTAATTGGGCTATTTTCATATTTTCATAATCGATTATATCTTATTGACATATCTTAGGACCCACAAACCGGCACAGTTGCATGGCCGTTTGAGTCGACCAGGACGTTCTTTATAGTGGAAACTGAAGTCAGAACGACCCCGACTCCAGTAACAACGAAAAAGGCTCTGACGAAAAAGAAAGCAGAAATTAAAGGGACGAAAGGGGGCTCGGGCACAAAACCGCCACCAAAAAAGCCCACAAAAGAAGATAAAACAAAAGATAATGTAGCCCCAGTGAATCAGGAGAAAACAAAATTTAATTTGGAAAATACAAGCAAGAAAAACGAAACGTCAACTGAAAATGTTTTAATGGGAGATTGAATAAAATGATTTTTTTTTTCGCTTTCTTGGTTAATATGATGATATCGATTAAATTTTAGAAAAAATGAATTATGGTATTGTAAACATGGTTTTAGTTAGTTCAGTTAGGAATTCCAACAGCAAAAAATGCAGATCTTCTGCGCCAAAAACATAAGCAGCCATTTTTATTTCGTCTGCATAAGGGGGCTAATCTGTGATTAGCTTTCTGCGATTTATGGACTACTATGCGAAAATTATTGATGAATGTTCACGAAAATTACCGGTCTGCTTTATTTTCGCCTTGGGTCCCTCAGGGAGGAACTTAGGAAGTAAGGTAGTGGAACATAAAATTATTTAAAACGGAATGTAATTGGTAACTTACCGCTTCGGTATGTAAAGCTCCGGTGCCAGGATTACTTTTCTTCAGATCCCCATTGGTCTCTGCGGGCACTACCGGAGTTGCATTTCCGACCGTGCCCTGAAATTAATCGATATTTACATTTTTTACCGTAATCTGTGAATATGTATTCACATATCACGTTACGGTAATCGAAATAGTAACACTAACTAAAACACGCCTTTGCTAGTGTCCTAGCTTCAATACTTTTATCCTTTAAAGGGATAGGTTCACCTCGAATTGCACCTTTTTTATAATTTATGTTGATAGTATGACCTATGACGGACAAAATGCGAAAATTGCAGTAAATTTCCTTTGCTCCCCGTAGTTGGAGAGCTTGCTCAAAAAAGCGAAACTACCTCGAATCTATAAAACAATTGGAGTACCGCAGCCATGGTAAGTGGGAAATAGCGCAGCAGGGCTGGAGACGCTAGAAAATAGAGGGCCCTTTTATCATCCTCTGTCTATCACAACAATATCTGCACCTCCAGCCCTCCTGCGCTATTTCCCACTTACCATGGCTGCGGTATAATTTATTTGAATTAGCCGTAAAAGTACAAAAAATCCAACCATCTTTCCGTGCAGCTTTTGGCACGCGTTGCCCATTTTTGACTATTGATTTTTTTTTATAAAATCAGGCAGAAAATTTGAAGTGGAACTTCATTGCATTATTCTCGGCCTCGGGGACCGTTGCTTCTGAAATAGATTTTTTTAATCAATTGAATGAAACAATGAAGCGAATTCACTTGCAATTAATTTATTTGCAAGCAAAAAAAAGATGAAAATGAGCAAATAAATTAGACCTTTACACACTAACGCGTACATGGATAAGTCTCGCTTTCCATAAACTCATGTGATTCATTTGGTTGAGGACATTTTCCACTACTTCCATTTACAACAATAACAAAAATTTCGAGCGTTTAGTGCTAGCAAATTACAATCACAATATATGAAATTTCTAGTCTGCGTTTCGGTCTGGCTAGGGACCCGCAGGCGAAAAATAAACGTAAACTTAGGGACTTGATTTATGGCTCATTGAATAGAGCGTGTTCACATTACACAGAAAAAGTCCTTTCCTCTTGATAAACGATACATCACTTTTCGAGAAACTATTATATTATACTTACTTACGGAAAGCTTACGGAAAGAAACTATTATATTATACTTACCCGAATTACTTACGGAAAGCGTACATTGTAACCCCCCAAAAGAACGGTGGCCCCGCCCCTTTTCCGTATGTACGTCACTGCTCTCCGCCTCTCACAAACTATCTCGGGAGTGGCCGGACGGACTGAAAGAGATGGCAGGCGGCGCTGGCAGCGTGCCACCATGTAAAAAGAAAAGATACTCAGTCATTTTTCGGCGCGAATTCAAAAAGTAATGTTTGCTCATAGAAAAAAAACTGTCGGGAATAATAAAGGGAAATTAACACATTAATTCAAGCAATGCTCAAGGAACATTCAGAAAAAAATACAGGATGGGGCACCCAATTTGCGCTGAGTTACAGCCCGGAATGCTCGTTTTGCAAGCTAAATATGCGTTTTCTATAACAAAAATTCTGTGGGGAATTTTTTCCTCAAACTTTGCAAATAAGTTAAAGATGCTTTAAATACACTATACAGAAGTTTTCAACTTGGGGCGTCAAGTTTTTCACCAATTTTCGATTTGAAAGTATTCCTTAGAGATAGATGTGACCTTTCTAACTATCTTAGATGAAATTGTCGTTGCCGATTTACTATATATCCGAAATTTCATAAGAAAATAACCAATTTTAAGGCTATTTCCTTCTTAGGGTACTGTAATCCCATTGTACGCTTTCTCTTTGTTGAAGGCCGCGCCCTTTTTCGCGGGCGTGCGGGTCCCTAGGTCTGGCCGTTTCTTACGAAGTCTGAACGTGCAAAAGCACATTTCTGTGAGCGCCATATGACGTTAATAATTGTATTTTCCATGATGTTTTCCAAGTGTTTTTCACTATTTTCTGGCCAAAACAGCTGACATTAAAGCAGGTGCAGGTGGATATCATATATGGCTTATTGAAAAAAACACAATTATTCAAAAAAGGTAAGTCGGAAAAACCTTCGAGTACAAAAAGCCTTGAGATTGTTTTCCAGATAATATTTTCAACTTTTGTGAGTCATGTATGTGTCTCAAACTCAGATCCAGATGCGTATACGTACATATAATAGAGTACGAGCGGTCTGTATATTGGATAATACGTATGTACTCTTTTCTTATTAGAATGAGATACAATATTTAGCCTCTTGTTGTGGATCATACAATATATGCATACAAATTTGACGCGACATCACAAGTCTGTTTAGAAGATATTATGTAAAAACTTGTGACGTAAACGTAATGTCACGTTTTGAGTGCTTAGTCATGTAGATGTAGTAGCTTATTAGAAAGGTAGAAATAAGGTTCGAGCTTTAGCTAGTCCAGCTATCCAGTAAAAACAATAAAACTTAGCCATAGATGGCCTAGCCCGAAGACGTCGAGCAATTTGTCATCTGGAACTCGTCGCCTAATGCTGAGGACCTCTGGGGAACAAGTCATAAGCTCACTTTTAAACTGTATTGTACCACCCTTGAATAAAGGCGTAAAATATGTATTTATTTTTAAGAATTCTTACGTTAATACGATATAGAACAATGACTAACAATAAGAAGAACCTCATTATATATTACTCCACACGCCTGGGAAACGGAGCCTTTTCAATAATTATTTTTCATTGGAAACGAAAGAAAACCATGTGAATTGATCCAAGGAGTAAGGACAAGAAACGAATACGTATTCTGGACTTGGATTTATTCTTCGTCAGAAATAGGAATTTAAACACTTTACCTTTCCAACAAATGCACAGAGATAAATCAATGTGATTACCGGGCGCAATTTTTGATTCTAAATACTAAAATGACGAATTTGATCTGTGCTTTACTTATATAACTTATAATTGTTATAAAGCAGATATTAAAATAATAAATGGTTGTAAATATTGTAAATAATAAATGTAAAATGCAATAAAATATTCTCTATTTAATGCAAAAGTAGCAAACATTAAAGGACCAAACCTTCAGGTGTGACTTATTTTCACAATAATTTTTACAAAACCTTAAAGCAATAAATTATGAATGAAAAAGCCCAAAAGGGAAGAAAAACAATGATCAAAAGTTTTTCATGCGTCTGACCTAGCCTGCGAATTACTATATCCTATATCATGTAAAAACAATCGGGGCGTGTGACGCTAAAGCTCGAACCTCATTTGTACCTTTCTAAGCTACTACACGAGGCGGTTTTTCGAAATAATCCGTCATAATCAACACATTACCGTAATCAGTGTGCATCTTCTATTGGTTGTCAGGGTAACACGTATGATGGTCCTCTTATCATTGGTCCTTACGGTATGATTGAACCCAACATGGTTGCTTCGTGAATAAAAAACTTTCGTCTTTTAATTGAAAGCTTTACTTTGAATAGTTTTTCTCTGAAACTTAAAGAAACACTGGCAAAAATCAATAGAAAAATGAAAGAAAATTAGTTTCCAGACAAGTGGGACAGAACCACAAACGAATAGTATAGTACTGGAAAGGGTGGGTACTTTAATTGTTTCGCACCGTCATTTAATTTCTCTCCGGGAACGTTTCCCGGGTAACAATAATGAAAAATAAGGAGGAAAAGAAGAGGACAATAATATCTTAGGAAGTGGGAATACGATATGATCAACGGAAAGATTTTCTTAGTTAATTATTTGGAAACTGTGTCCGGAAAATTATTGGACGAAGTGTCACTTGTGCAAAAGCAGACTAACAAGTGTACGACAGGTGCATCCGGAGGTGCACCCCGTGCGCGCACATTTGAACTTCTGGTGGCGAGCATTATGAGCTTGGCGAAAGAGTGGCGAAAGCATGGCGAAAGTTTTTCGGCGAGAGTGCCCCGACGACTGGGCGGAAATACAAAATATCGACACGGAGCCAGGAAACAGGCGCGCGGAGATTTCGCCATGTTCTCGCCTGAAGCCCTCCTTCCCCGCACATCATAGGCGTAAAATTGGCTGCTCCACATGGACCCCACCCAATCTTTTTTTGCGCGGTGCTTCATCGAATCAACTAGCGCGGAACCCTGCAATCATGTCAGTTGATTGTCAAATCTGGTAACGGGATGTCTATAGCTCTGTAACTGTAAAGGGTGCGCAATTGAGCCCCTCGCACAATTGAGACCCCCAATGTTTTGTTAACTTCTGTCAGGCGTCTTGAAAACCAGGGCTCAACATTCAGTCTCAGTTTTCCTTCAGTCTCGTGCCATCTAGTGTTCTTGTGCTTTAATCACAGAGTTCGTGACTCTTATCTAAAGAATGACCAAGCGCGTGGGAAGGGTATTACATAGTTCGCTAATTTTGTATTTTAGATTTTTACCTTTCTACATAATACTGCTCTCTACATTTGGTAATACTGCATCACAGTTGTAGTTCACATTTGTACCTTGCTCAAACTTGTATGGTGCTTCTGCGATAGAAATTCAACTCAAAACACCGCTTTCGTCACTGATTCTACTACAATATCAAAATTATTTATGGCTCCAATAAGATACTACTTCTGTTGATATTCTTTCTTTTTTTTACCAAGTGAAACTGTTATTTGAAGTTAAAGTTGAGTGTTCAGATTGTAAATTGATGCAATATTTCTTATCATTTTCTTGACAGGAAGTTCCCCTTAATCAGCCAAAGTTTTAATACATATGCTGGCAAATTATTGATTTGTCATTTGGTATCATAAAGTAACCTGCAAACTATTCTTATGGTTACGTTACCACCCCAATAGCTCTGCGTATCTTTTTGTACCGTAAATTGTTAGACGCTTTTTCTGACGTTCCTCATTGTGAGTTGAAGTGCACGATTTTTTTTTCAGGATTGCTCTACTTTAGACTTTAGACTTTAGGAATTCAATATAGGTGAATCTTTATACATATATATCATTAATAACCAACCATCTATTATTATCATGTCTCACCAGCGCCATTACTGACATTTCGTTTCACATACGTATTTCCAGAACTCATGATTTTCAGAAATAATAAATAAATGTATCAGAAGAATCAGGGTCGGCCACGGAGGAATAGTCTCCACTATGAAGATGAAGCCGATTTGAAGGACTTCTCCACTGGTGGCGTACGATTTATTTCTATTATTTTTTAACTGCTTAGGCTTAGGCTTATTAGGCTTACGTTTAGGCAGTCGTTTGTATTGTCGTTGCAGGTTAACAGGTAACTCTTGATTGTTTGTGTATTATATTTGTAACTTTGTGTATTGTAACCGTATCCTCGATTTTTTTGTGAGAAAAAGTGAATAAATAACAAAATAGAAATGATTATTTAAATTAAGTGAATAAAATTAATAAGATAAAATTTATATACGACTTATCAGCAATTAACTTATTTTTAATTTTAATTTTCTTTGTATTTTTAGCACATGACTCCATCAAGTGAACAAGGAAATCGCCGTGTTTCCAATAGTATTTGTGTGGGAAATTTACAAGTTAGTACTTATAGTTAGTACTTATAGTTAATACTATTTATATATTCCCATTCTCTAATTTTCTGCTTATCTTTATAAAAAATATTCCAAACTATTTAGCGCGACAAATTATTTCAAATTGTATGCATTGTACGTCAACGTATGTTCGAGACAAAGAAATTGTTAAATTTTTCAAAATTTAGTTTGACGGATTTCCAATTTGTTCACGATCAGAAATTAGTGAACCCCTGTACAACGGGTCAAATTGGTTATTGAAACAAGATTAGAACAATACATATGAATATTGTATTTTAGGTTTGCCTATTATCTGAAAAGCTATTAGTGTTTTTCTATAATTTTTCTCATATTACAGATACACAACGAACGGCGTTTGCCGGCCTTTCCCATACGGCGACAAATTGACTACAGAACAATGAATAGGTGGGACGGGACGATTCAGAAGTTGAATGTGGGAAAGCGCGAAGTTCTAAAAATTCTTAGAATGCGTCGAAAAATCGAATTAACTGAGACGGTCATTGATGTTTTTTTTTTGAAAACTATCAAAACGATCCGTTCGGAAATAGGTGAAAAACACATATTTTGAGTGTTTTACGCGCAGTTCGAGGAGCAATTTTTGCACGAAACGAAACAACATATGGTGGAGCGAACAAAAAAAATGAGGCCACGCAGGTCACAGGTGCGCCTACAGCTTGCCGCGCACCTCTCCCAGTCTTCGCCAGGCTCTCGGTTCTCATCACATCACAAGGGCATAAAATCTGTAGAATATAAATATATTGTCTTACGATTCTGTCCACTGACTATTCGGTAAAGGCGTATTGTTAGGTTACAATTATCTGCAGTTCACTTACACAGGAAAGTGAAAACCCCGATTTCGCCCCGATCATTTGTCGAAAAACCCCGATTTCGCCCCGATCACGGCCCGATTTTTTGAGGGACTTGATCGGGGCGAAATCGGGGTTTTTGATTTCCCATGTAGGTCCACTTAGACCACCAATTTGGCTAACAGTTCAGAAATTCCGACTGTGATCTGTATTTTTGTTTTCAGGCAGCGCATTCCCACAATAAGTTCCATGGAGGTATTCCACGAACAAGCGCCACGCTACGATTTCTATGAACCACAAGCAATGCAATACAGTAGGCGCTCCAAATTAAACAATAGCCAGTTCGCATGGTTGCGCATTGGCTGGCTGTGTGGAGTTCGATTCTTGTTTAGTAATGAAAAGACAATGGGCTGGTATACGTATACATATGTATTATCATTCCAACCCAACCATATCAAGACAGCACGGCGTAAGCCTCCTATTACAAGCTGGGGAACCCGATTCAGCCTTTTTAGACAGGAATCGAGTCCCTGGCCTATAAAGCGATAATAAATGTCATTTGGGCATTATTTGCACCCATTTTCCAGGTTACGTCACCTACGAACGAACAGATCGTCTCACCAGTTGGTGGAGGTATTTCCACAAGAACAAGCACATCATCCTTCCCTGGGTAATCGGAGTAGTGGTCTCGGTCACCATGATCGCACTCATTACAACACAAACTGTGCAAGACTTCAAGAAGAAGAGCTAGCACACGAAGCTACCGCAATCACTCTTGTACATAAACTGGTTCGATGAATTGTCAAGCTACCGTAATGTCCGTAAACACTCATTGTACATAAACTGGTTCATCAAACCTCAATCAATGTTTAATCGAGCAAGTGCATCATACTTGATGGAGCATAGATAATCTATTTTCAGTTCCATGGTCTATGGTATAATCAAGTTCATTATCCCCATGTCTTTTGTTGATAAATCCTCAAATCAATGCTATAGAGAGGGTTTAGTCAACTTTGTTGAAATTATGAATTTCTTGAAACAACACCCTGCAACACACCAGTTCCTTTTCCCTACATAGACAGCATAGGCAACCAAATTTACAAGAATTCCAAAGAACATTTTTACTTTTTACATGTATAACCCGGAAACTGACAAACACTGGAAATAGGCATTCAATTTACAAATCACAGAGGGGGGGAATCTCGAGAAAACTAAGCGACAGTACACCAGTAAAGTATGTCACCTAGACATAGACACTACACATACAGTAACTACAGAATGCATGCAACACTAAACGAAGGATCTACACACTAGGGAAGAAATCGTGCTGGGACAATAGTCGAATGGGATTATCTCAAAAATCGATAAAACAAAAATTCATACAAAAAAAATGAAAAAATAGGGAGGGGGAAGGAGCATACCCTTTCAAAACTCGGGTGGTGCACGACGAGGATCTGGCTCAAAGGGAACAGGACGAATGTCACGTGGCAGAGCCTAGCCTATTTTTTCGCCGAACACCGCCAAAAAGAAAGTATGAAACAGCACTACTCCACAACCGTATGGTACAGGCACAACGGAAATTTACAGAGACAATCAAAATATACAACTATTCAACAAAAAAGTAGGGCAATTATGGGCACACGAGGGTCAGATCAGATTTTTGAACATCAAAAATCAATAATCATCAATATCGATCGATAATTTATGGTTCAATCTCCACGACCAGGTCTCCGGCTTCGAACTTGTCTCCCTGAGCAGCGTGGATCTTCTTCACAGTTCCTGAAAACAATAATTTATAAAAGACTGCACATTTCAATAGTTTTCTGGAATTCACGCAAACCATTAGCCACCTGCATACACTTGTTTACTAAATCTTTAAAGTAGCATGAAACCGTGTTTGTCAAGCGCATTCTGTACAACAGAAATCCAATGTACAACATGCAAATTTTGTGCCGGAATTGATTGCACAGAAGGCACAACGATTTGCATGCAATCCACAACTGTGCACGCGCATAATCCACGTGCCATATCCCTTTAAAATAGTAGGTAATTGTTACCTGCAATTGGAGCGTCGATGACCATTTCCATCTTCATGGCGGAAAGGACAAACAGGGCCTGTTTAGGGCTGACCTACAAAGAAAATGTTTTATAACAAAATAAAACAAATAGTGAGACTTCTCGCCCAAGTAGAGTTACAAACTCCAGGATTGAACTGAAAAGGTCAAGCACATACTACACACATCAGCCTACGAAAGAAAGTCTATGGACGACGATGATCAGTCAATCAGTAAAACTACCAAAATCAATAAATACTGTGCCACAGACCTTATCTCCTTCCTTCACCTTGAGCTCCAGCACCTCTCCGGGCATTGGGGCACCAATACTTCCCTTCACACCGACCAGGGCACGGGGACGAGTGATGATTTCCTAAAGTTGGAATTAAATGTAAAGCGGTATAACGGTCTCTTTTTGAAATATTCCCATGTAGTGTATGCAAATACCCCCGGTTTTCGGTTTAACCATGTATTGTGGGTTTCTCTGTTTCTCATCTTTCTTGACATTGTTATTGAGTCAATTGTACAGTAAAGCATCCATATCCTACTCCCCCAAAAATTGAAATTGAAATTTAATATCTTATTATTGCCCCAAACATTCAGAATGGATACTAGAGAAGTCCACCGTAGACAGTAGGCACCGGAACAACTGCTACCATAGTTCGGTAACTTCTGATACTTGATTTAACAAACCTTGCTGGCCTCCCTGTCCTGTACAAAGTGCGATCGCATCTGTCCGTTCAGGTCAAAGAACACCTAAATAAAATATAATAAAAAAAAATTCAAAACAGTCTTTGACCACAATTTTTATTTGCTCTCAGCCTCAGCTTTCGTTTTACTTCACATGAAGTCTCACGTTGTGTTGATCTATAAAATACTAATTATACTACTGTATTCCCCACCTCACGTTCTCCCTTCTTGTTCAGTTTTCCTTCGGCCAAAAGTTGAATGGCCAGGGTCTTTCCGTCTTCAATTTCAACCTGCAATGGGGGATAATAAAACTTTATTGGTCGATAGATGAGGCAAAAAAATGAGGCCAAAACGTGATTTTTTGTAAATGACCAAAAGGAACTCTAAGATGTCAGTGCAATAAGATATAATCACTTTATGGTCCTATTTCTTCCTCTACTTCGCCCCTATTCTTTAGATCACTATTTGCCACGTTTTTGCGCCAAGAGAAAAATAACAGTATTTAGGTTATTACCAGGCCGAGGTCGATTAATTACGGCAATATATAAAACCAGTTACTAATAAACTGGAAACCAACGTCGCACTCCTCGGCAATGTCAAGTCCATTCAGGAAAATACGAGTGGGCAGCTTGTCAACCGGTCCATAACGCTGACGGAATTGCTGGAAAATTGGAATTTGATCAAATAACGTATCAAAAAGTTCGATTCACAGAATACGCAAGGCCGAAGTAACCTTAGTAACCCCATATTCATTCCTTAATAAAAAAATAAAACACACCTCAAAGTCGTCGAACTCGCGGGGGAACATGGCATGCGACATGACGTCGACCTCTCTGGAAATACGATTTTGAATACTGATTTCCCAGGCAGGACCTACGCGCACGATGTACTGTAGAATATTAGGGGCAGAATCGAACCCTCGTCGTCGGAGTACCGATCCACTGCCCTAACCAATATGCTCCCCTCCACTCTGATTCCCATTCTAACCTCAGTTTCCTGCCGTGTTTCTCCTCCAGTTCAGTGGACAGCTTTTCAAAGTCCATCGGTTCCATTCCCTCTCCTGCACGTCCGTCAATCTTGGGCTTGCCGCGAAGAACCTACAAATATTAAAGTTAACAAAATGAGAAGAATTCTAACACAAATACTACCCGGGTCATTTTCAATATCCTAACAACATAACGTTTAACAATATTTAACCCTATATCACTACCCTAGTTCCAAAACAGTAAAACGTTTCGTCTTTGGTACATGGTACTAGTGCTCTCACTTCCAGTAAAGAGAGATAACCCCTACCTTAGTGCGAAGCGGCTCCGGGAATCCATAAGGCGGTTGGCCAACCTTGCCCTAAAAAGAATAATTAGAATATTTAAATTCGGCTATTTGCCCTACAAAAACAACTAATTTCATTTTTATAGATAAGAGGCGCGCTGACGGGAATCTCGTCAGTAAATGCAAGCATACAGTGGATTCACAAAATCACAACAATATCAGAAAAAGAATAAATATCCAACCTGCATGAAATCAACAACACTCTTGGGGAAAGACAACTCTTCGGCACGATCCACAAGCGTCTCACGGGTGAGGTTGTTCTGCACCATGAACTGGGCCAAGTCGCCGACAATCTTGGATGAGGGTGTCACCTAAAGGACAGTTGATGATTACGGTGATTGTAGTGAATACGGTAGTATCCAAAGGAAAGATACACGCTCACAGATAAGCGTCCATAGTTACTTTACGGTATACGGTACAATAAATAGTAAATACCGTAATCTCGTCCTGGTCAGCACTATCCCTACAGGCCGCGCAAGCACTTATGGTAACAAAAACAATCAATACCTCTTCAAATACGTACCTTGATAATATCGCCAAGTGCCAGGTTCGCCTCTCTGTACATCTTCTTCACCTCGTCAAACTTATCTCCGAGACCAAGGGAGAAGGCCTAAAGAAAACTTAATTAGGATTCAGTTTGCGTTACGGCTACTCCTATATTACGGAATACTTGGCATAACTGCATAACATGATTTGGTCATGATCTATGCACAACTCAAGGTGGTGTGTGATCCGAATAATGATTTGTTTAGTTAATATGAAAGCCGAAACTTCAACCAGTCAGTAACGTTAACTTCAATCGCGTCCCTCAATTCTCACCTGGAACTGCAGGTTCGTGTACTGTCCTCCGGGAATCTCATGGTTGTACACATCAGCGTTTCCACTCTTCATTGTGGTGGCGCATTCGAATGGAGCGTACAGCTGACGAGCGCTCTCCCAGTAGGCGGAGTATTGCGAGATTGTATCCAGGTTCAGACCTTAAAACACTTTTGATCAAAAGTATAATGCGTATTAATGCACGTAGAAATTAATCGGAGTCGGGGAAAGGTCGCGAAGGTCTAAAAACATTCACTTCCACGTCATAAATTACAGTAGAATACAACTGTGTGCCAAAAATGCATGGGTAGTTTGTCCTGAAAAATCTGGCAAAACCACAGGAGCAGTAGACTACGATAACCCGAACACAGTGCCTCATAAAACTACCGTACTACTAACCAGTATCCTGGTTGGTCCCCTGAAGAGCGGCCACAATTGCACCCATCGATGGCTGAGAGGTCATGCCCGACATCGAATCAACAGCTGCATCGACGGCGTCAGCACCAGCCTGAATTAGTAGAGGATAAAGATAAATTTAACTATCAACGCAGCGGCGCAAGTCTTACACTGTAAGCAAATCAACCTTAAAGCAAAATACCGGCTGGTTTTTGAAACATATCGGGTACACCAGCAATATTATGCAGCAAAGGCAAATGAACATAAAATTAGAATAAAGCAACCTAGCATAAATACGTAAGAATTCAGTTGTACACGATGAGTTTCAGAAAGCAACCGGTATTACTTTAAGCGGGAAGCCGATTTATCTCCGCTCCCAGTCTCAATGGCTCATAACCAAAACAGATAGTGAACGCGATCAGGAATGTTGATAATACGTCGTGCAGAGTCAGCTACATCATGTGAATGAACTTTCAACTAAAACATTTCAAACAATGAAGAACACGTTAGTATCACCAAATGCTTCATCAAACATCTCAATTATAACACCAGTGAAACATTTGAATTGGGCACAAAAGTATAATACATGACTACGCTATTGCACATTGTTTTGTGAAACGTTATCGGACACGGGTAACGTCATAAAACATGGAAATGCAGTTAAAAACTATTCGTTTCAAAACCACGTGTTGTACCGCTTTAATACGACGATAAGACTACCGTACCCTTGCACACTCAATCATCGATGCCACTCCAGCTCCCGCAGTGTCGTGCGTGTGCACATGGATTGGAATGTCGGGGAACTTCTCCCGAAGGGACCCGATCAGAAGTTCGGCAGCTCTGGGCTTCAGCACACCAGCCATGTCCTGAAATCGATAACAATGGAAAATTGCTATTGGCTAGGTTTGGTCAACATTTAGAAAAAGAGAACTATCTTTAGCGTAGCCTCGCTAATACACATATATTTAAAATATCGATTGTTCGGATATTTTCTGTTTTAGAAAGAAAGTTATTGACAAAAACCATGCCAATTTACATTTACAAACGCTCAAGGATAACCAAAAAGAAAGTTGTTGTAATGTGAAGTTGTGAAGTGCTTGCTACATTACTCAGACATACTTTGATGCACAAAATGTGGGCCTGTGCCTTCACGAGCTGTTCGGCTAGGTCAAGGTAGTACTGCAGATTGTACTGGGTACGGGTCGGGTCAGATACATCTCCTAAAATGACAGACATTAGAAACGAATTGTTCTATCGGAACATGGGGGGGGGCAGATTTGGTTCTTCGCCCGAATTTCGAACATATCTCAATTAATTGCATTTTATCGATTTACAAATTTGCATTACTATCCCATGGCTTGTCTTCTTTGTTATGATTTCAAAGTTAGTAGATAATTGTTTAAGACTCATGACAAGGCAATCAATCAATAATCAATCAATCAATCAATCAACAAATCAATAGATATAGTTGCCAATCAATAAATAATACAAGTAAGTCAATAAAAGTCAATCAATAAATACCGGTGTATGAAATGGCGGCTTCCACAACTCCTCCAGCATTGCCGACGGCTTCCATACCGACGAGGAGATTGGGAAGATAGTTGAGGGAATCGAATACACGGAAAATGTCCATTCCACTCTTCACGGACAGCTCGCAGAACCTAGAATAGCAAAGGCGTAAAGTTAAACATCCACTATGTAAAGAAAGTGAACATTTTACTACTAATATTGTACAAGTGTAACTCATAACCCTTTCTAACCCAGCTATTATAAGTGTATTTCAGAACCCTTTCTAACCCGGCACCGGTACTACGCTGCTACGCTAGCATCAGTAGACTACACTCTTGCTGCCCGGTACTATGATAGCCTCAGTACAAACGTACAAACAATTTCGATAGTCAGCACACATTTCGATTAAATCACAATGTAAATCCCAATGCACTACTCTAAAACCAGAGGTCGCCGCTAACTCAAGCAAATCTCACTTCTGAATCACATTATCCGGATAGTTACTGTATCCGACAGCATTGGCTCCACGCAAAAGACACTGGAAGGGCACGTTGGGGATCATTTTTCTCAGGGTCTCCAAACGTTCCCACGGGCACTCATGAAGGAAACGCATGGCCACGTCGAAGGTGGCGCCTGAAAAGTTAATAATTCTCAAAACAATTCTCCATATCTCACGTACACTAGTGTCTAACACACGACGGGTGTACAGGAAGAAGGCAGTCATAAGTATTCTAATAAACCGTCAACAGTCAGCGGAATTTAGGCCTAATATCCGGCAGATTCCATATTCGCAATTCGCATCACTTAATATGGAAGCATATAAACAGAGCAAAGAAGTCCGCCTCTCTATTTTCTGTCCAACACAGCAGAGAACACCCCCTCTCTCTCAACACTACACTAATATTTCTCAAAAATGTTACCCACCTCCCCAACACTCAAGTGACATGAGATTCGAGAAGGAGTGCGACACAAATGGTGAGATCTGGGCCAGGTCGTAGGTACGAACTCGGGTGGCGAGCAGCGACTGATGGGCATCTCTGCAAGACAATTACATAATTAAACTGACTATTTGGTGATTACACCTCTCCTTGACAACTATCTCCGTGCAACCAACCGCCTTTACTCAACCTAACGCATTTAAGTCACACCCAATGCAAGGTAAAGCGCAAAGCAATTACTACACAAGTCGAAGTGATAATTACATCTCAGCGACTAGTTGTTAAGTAGCTCTGCGCAGCGGCTTGGTTACTGTAACGCACACAACCACTAAGCTACGCCCACCAAACCGCCAAAAATACAGTACACCATACCTGAACGTAGTATCCGTGATCAAGCATCCAGTATTCTTTCTGACAGCCTTGGCAAACGCAGCCGGTCCATCCTTTTCCAAAACGTTACGAAGTCCCATCGGGGCCTTGGTGCCTATAAAACATTGTCAATGACATACTAAGTTAAAGTAGTGGAACTGAACAGTTCTGCTTCGCCAACCAAGTTCTAAATATAAACTGACAACTGACAAAATAGATGAGTCTAAGCTAGAGTTGCGAATAAAAGATAGCGCAAGACAAACGCAAAAATACTCAGGTGCTCAGGTGACAGAAGCGTGCAAGTGCAAAAGGACAAGGGGTCGGGTTTTTTCCACACATCGTCAACGCAGTAAAGTACCCATCCAACAAAAACCACAGACAAAATTAGTGCACTTCATACCGTAGGCTCAACTCAATGCTCGTTAACTAACACCACTAATTCCTTCCAACTGTTACTTCTAGCCTTCGATCGAGTTGTCATATCGCATGGTTTGTTTGTTTGTTAATTCGACAAAAGTACAAAAAGATGTTATCTCACTGATATACGCAGTAGGAATTCCGTCTCCGTCCCTGGCAAATTCATCAGCTGAAACAAGCACACGCCACATAAAGGGATGCAGGGGTGAGAAAAGCATAAGCATGGGTTAGGGGATTAGAGTGCAATGTTCATATGCAAATTAAAAAGTCAAAGCTAAAGGCCTTCATGTGGTACAATGGCACGGAACGTGGTTTTGGATACTGTGCCCATATGTGCCGGAAGTCCACCATACCTACGTGTCACACCACTTTGAAACTAGGTTCCAAACCAACGTGCCACACCACTTTAAAACTAAAAAAGTTATGCATTTATAATACATAGCGTGTCAGCGGTAGGACAGCACACAAATAGCGGTACATTCGTACATTGGCGCATCAGATAATTGTGCGGTCAACATAAAAGAAGCCTTTACCAAGTTTTCTACTCGCTTCAACGGAAATCAAGCAAGCGAAAGCAAACAATAAACACTGACAAACATGCATTAAAATTTTTTTACCAAAATGTTGTCCGTCTAAAATGATTTCCGAGTATTACTGGCTTGATTTCATTTCTGAGCTTTCAATAACATGAGGGTTGAGGAAGACACGTGTGAGAACATAGAGAATCATAATTCATTCAAAATTCAGCCCCATCTTACCTGCGCGAATATGGGGAATTGGCGGAGTAACGTATGCTGGCTTCAGGTTCGTGGCAAGGGGTGTCGTGGCGCCGTTAACTTGAACCTGTTCAAAACAATTAACTAGATGACTAGATCCAAGATCCCAAAACCTTAGCAACCTTAACAACCTTAAAAACCTTAAACATAAACTTGAACACTAAGACCATTCACAAAAATTTGCAATATGAAATTGGTTAGGGGAATTAAAGCAGGTAACATTGTGCAATGTCGACTTATGAAGCAGAACCCAAATAATCTAAAACAACAAGAGGTGAGGTTCCAGCGGGAATCGAACCCGCGTCGCCTGCCCCTCGGCCATAGGCTTAGGGACAAGTGCACTAACCACTGTGCTATGGAACGGCAGCACTCAATGTTTTCTTCAAAATCTTCTTTTTTTCCAAGTTAGAACACAAATACAGTGTCCGGGTGCGTTTATACCTCAAAGTTTAAATTAGTCTAAGTAGTGCGAATTTGAATTATTCTTTGAATAGTTTGCAGCGCTGAAATCATACAACGCTCCAATGCACGAAAATAGGAAACGGAAACCTATGAATGCCGTTAGGTAATACATAAGGCAATGAGGCTCAAAGTGATTAGGTAATTCTAATGTACAGGTAGGTACTCCCAGGACCTTAAATCCCCTACAGTAGGGTAAGAACTAAGAACCAACCTCTCCAAGATAAGCGAGCAACTTCTGGGCACGGTTCTGACTTTGCTAAACAAATAGTCGTTAATCGTATCCTGTGAGCTGATACTATCATTTCTTCACCAATTTCAAATATCGCACTCGCACAAGAAATTCAATTTATATCCGATACGCATTTGTGATTGGCCGATACGGTAATGGGTAATCATCAATGTTTGCTCTACTTCCGAAAAAAATTGAGAAATATACCTTAAACTGGAAGAGTTCGGGATGTTCATCAATGAAATAAGTGTCGACAGAGGCGTCCAGGAAAGAGGGCTGGCTGAGTACATTGAGCAAGAAGGGAATGTTTGTCTGCAATACAAATAATTAACAAGTACTCTATCAGAAGGACCGCACGTCAATTAAATCAAGTATAAAGTCTTCGGGCCAGCGGTCAAGGCTAGACTATAGGAAACCGACACCGCCATCAAATGACGACACTATCATAAACCTGAGGAACCATGACCATGACCTGATTCCTTAGACTGGGTAGACGGGATTACCAAGAATCCTTTTATGAACTAAAGATTACCTTGACTCCACGAATTCTAAACTCTCGCAGGGCACGGATCATTTTCGCGGACGCATTCGAGTGGTTACGAGCCGACGCAATTACTTTCACCTGAACAGATATGACGAATACGCTTTAAACAAGAATCTTGCTGTTTAAAACTTACAAAAGAGAGGGATTTCGTGAATTATTTTCGAGGCTGATACGCGTGCAATAGAGTCACACTCCGAGTCTCACGGAGTGTGACACAACATCGTAATATTGTACTGTACCGGAAGCAGCCATAGAACGTTTCAGTAGTATTTGTCCATTTTTAAGCTAATCAATAACTCACCAAAAGTGAATCATAATGTGGAGAGATCACAGAACCAGCATATGCAGAAGCAGAGTCCAGACGAATACCCATTCCTTCTCCGGAACGGAACACCTGAATGAATTTTCGATTATAAAGTTTAATATGTGTTAGTTCTTAGTCAATTTCTTTGTTCTTGAGTTTCTTCAACGATCGTAAGTAGTCTATAGCCCTTTTGGGAATGTTTATATCTGAGCATGTTTCCAGTAAACTAAAAATATAAGCACATTTCAATACCCAGCAGACGTGTGTGCTTGCCGTCGCTACAAATTAATAAATTCTTCAGACTTTTAGGAAGTACGGTGACCGAGCATATTTGACAACAAGCTTCTGAATCTCACGCCTAGCCATTGCTAGACTACATTTGCCCAATTGTCGTTATCTATCCGTGCATTATACCTTATTAGCAATCTTCTATTACCTCAATTCTTCCAGAATCCGGCTGGAATCCTCTGGCGGGGTCCTCGGTGGTCACACGGCATTGGATGGCGGCACCGTTCACGTTGATGTTGTCCTGAATCACAAGGTATACAATATTCAATACTTAGTGGTTCAGAAAAAATGCTCAACACAAGACTCAAGTCAAATACAAAACCACATTTCCTCCTTTATTAATTCTTTTCTTTTGAACACATGTTTAAAAAGGACATGTTAAAGTTCAGCTCACCTGTGACAATTTCAAATCATCCAAAGTTTTTCCCTCAGCAATACGGATCTGAGCCTGGACAAGGTCAACACTGAAAAAGGAAACAAATATAAATGATCGTGAACGTGGTAATAACGGGTAACGGCAATCGTTTCACTTTGCACTTCTAAGGATCCGAGATCCGTGAACCATCAGACGGCACGGCACATTTATAAGTTATATAACTCAGTGAATGTCCAGGTAACAGAATCTTAAGACCATAGGTCAAGAAACACGCGCAAAAATGTGTTCCACCAATTCCTCAAACCGGGGGAACCCCCCTTCCGCCCGCATCGCAGATGGTTATTGTACCCCTGGGGTATTTAAGTCTCTGCCTTTTCTTTTCACACGCTTTAATTTTGTTTTACACTGGCGATCCCGCGTCTCTCACTAAGCAGTGCACTCTTATCTGGAGGAAGGGTACACACAAATTTAGTATATCTTGACCTCAGCTTAAGACATAATCGCGATTCTAATCCATATACTGCGACAGTGAATCATGCAGGGAACGGCCTAACGGCCATGAAGACGTAGAGAGCTAACAAGAGAGAGAGAGAGAGAGAGAGAGAGAGAGAGTGAGAGAGAGAGCCATACTCACCCCGTAACCTCCTCCGTAACTGTATGCTCCACCTGAAGTCGTGCATTGACTTCGATGAAGAAGAAGTTGCCCTTTTGGTCGACCAGGAACTCCACGGTACCTGACACGAAGTAGTTGAGTTAACACCAAGGAGTCCTAAGCTAATGAGCCAACGGCGAGTGCCCAATTAAGCACACACAACTATCTAATGAGACAGTAGATGAGAACTAGTGAAGAGTTGGTGTGCAGTCGTATTGTCAGTTGAAAAAAACCCAACGAACCAGCATTTTGATATCCAACGTGCTTAGCCAATCTCAGTGCATCTTCTAGAATCTTTTCGCGAACACCGGACGGCAGGGCGGGAGCAGGGGCGATTTCGACTACCTAAAGTCGATGGTTGTAAGTTTAGATGAGACCGATCTCTTGAATCTCAACTGAACGGAATGGCCATTAGTATCGTCCATGCAAGTGCACGTGTTTCGTAACCTAGCACTTCGAAAACCTTGTCATACATTTAAAGCGGTAGGTAAAGTGGTTTTCGGACACACGTTCATAACCCTACCTTCTGATGACGACGCTGAACCGAACAGTCACGCTCGTACAAATGAATGATGTTGCCGTGATGATCACCTGAAGAAGATTTTGTTGTACGCTTGTTCCATTTGTAGAAAACATCCGAGAACTAAATAAAAGTCCCATCCTGAGCCTAAGTAGGCCTCAAGAAACATAATAAAATTGCTCCTTTAAAACAACCAGCGAACTAAAGAACACTCACCTAGCAGCTGAACTTCAATATGTCTGGGTCGCTCGACAAACTTTTCCACAAAGAGACTTCCATCTCCAAAAGCAGCCTGAGCCTCGGAGTAGGCACGTCTGAAGGCCTCCTCGACCTGAAGTGAATCCAAATTGTGAGAAAAGACAATAACACACATCTGAGGCCGTATCCACCAACACGCAGGGAGGGAGCCCTCCCTGGCCTCCCCGGGGAGCGAAAGAGTGCGTAGAGAGTGAGAGAGCAGAAGAGATTTAGAGCGCTCGTGAGCAGAGCCTAGGGAGGGCTCCCTGTGGGTCGGTGAATACGGCCTCTGATGGTGGGCGTCAAGTGCCTACAACCTACAATGTTTCCGCAAGCAAAACTACACAACTACATTACACGACATAAACACCTAATCCATGCCTAAATGTAAATGTCTGTCTCTCAGGTCATTTTTAGACTATCGAATTCGTTCATTGTTCATTCTGATGTTCTATTCCGCCGAGCCTTGATTATTTTCACAGGATGAGTATAGTTCACCGTTGTGTGGATTAAAACTGAACGTTTCAGACCTGTAACTTAGTGTCATAGACAAAGATTTCTGCAGCCAACTAGCAAACACAGAGGTAGCTTGGCTTGGGTGTGATTTTACGCAACTTTTGCTTCGTCCAATCTACATTATTCTTAGAAATAATAGTAAATTGAATTCCAGTAAACAAATCACTCACATCTTCAATACGATCCACACGACGCATTCCACGACCACCTCCTCCATAAGCAGCCTTTAGGATAATTGGGGTACCGTACTGTTTCACGAATTCCACTGCTTCCTCGGCGCTAAAATATGTTTTTTTTTTATTAAATCACGATAACCAGCTTTACGATGAATACAAGATACAATACCAAATCCATACACAGACCCACACCATGGCTCCAAAATACGTATGAACTGTGAACGTTTGCATAGCAAGGTACAGCGGCCTACCACCAACACACATACAATGCACTTCATACATACATGTGTTCTTGTAACAAGCGCTGGCAACAATGAACCCTAACCATCATGGAGAACAGTTCGCAACCAGAATATACAGTATCCCTACCGTGTGATCGGTCCTGGGGTACCTGGGACAACCTGGACTCCGGCTTCGATTGCCGCTTGGCGGGCAGCAACCTGAAAATATTTAATTTACATAAATAGTCACAAACAGTCGGTCTATATTTGTCCGCTTACTCACAATATGGGGACATTAGGGTAGAAGCACTACAAACTACAAGATATACCTTATCTCCCATTCTAGCCATCACGTCAGGGGAAGGTCCAATGAAGGAAATGCCGGCATTCTGGCAAGCCTGGGCGAAGTCAGAACGTTCAGAGAGGAATCCATATCCGGGGTGAATTGCATCGATATTGTGCTGAAAATGATCTATGATCTTTCTGATCTTTCTGATCTTTCTGATCTGCATTTACTTGGAAACAGGAAACACACACAATTACTTGGAAAAACAATTACTTGGAAATTACTTGGAAAACTCGACCAATTAGATAGACATACATACATCATTAATAATGAATTCTCGGAAACCCATAGAATAAATTAGGTTACTTTTGTCATTCATTGCCTTGATGGGTTATGGGTTACGAAACCATACACTTCTGCTGTGGGGACCGGCGGTAGCTATCCACGCCCTCATTTACATCCATAAGCAGCGGCATTTTGAAAAAGTAGTACTGTGGTCGTATGCACGAACACTGGAAGCCTTCCCGGCTGGGAGAATTTGTCTCTACGTCTCGATGGTTCGCGTGATCACTCGGTTTCTGACCTCCCAATGGGAGGCTGGGCGCATGCTCCCAGCGTTCGTGCATACGGCTACTGTAGTACATCCAACTATTTCAGTCACAATTACTGTTTTACCTTGAGAGCGGTCTCGATAATCTGGTCAATAGTCAGGTAGGCAGCGACGGGAGGCAGGCCCTTTCCAATCATATACGCTTCATCGGCCTTGAGACGGTGCATAGAGTGCTTATCCTGAAAAGGAATTCACGGTAAAATTGTCAAAACAATACCTACCCCAACTATCAGCGTTCACAAAACTCCCTAGAGGCCCTAGGCAGGGCAATACACCCCTCAGTCTCTAACTCAAAAAAAGCACCGAAAAAACATAGCCATCAAAGTACACATAATTGCTTAAACGTTATAAATCACACTTTCTTCGTTTCTTGTGTAATTTATTATAAGATTCTCACAACTTCATTCTAGCACCCAAAGCACCCAGGACACAAGCAGTGACCGAGCTAAATTGAGACTATCTCTCCGATTCGTGAGAACAACTGTTACGCACAAGGCCGTTCACTTCCTTGTCTAAAAGCCATTGCAATCACTTTCATATACTCACGTCGACCCCTGTCAGACGCTTTTTTTATCGCGAGAGTTCATTGAGCCAAGTCCTAACATCACTATGTTTCAAAAACACGTCCATCATAGAACGTGCACAGATCCCAAATCCCAAGATATACTAATACATAATCTAGATTTTCTTAGCTAAAGGTTAAGTAACGAGTTCAGCAGGCTCGACTAGTTTTTGAGTGGATGCGATGTTATCTTCAAGATGGACACGGACGCTACGCAATGTGACACACCTAGATTTTCGCGCAAGAAAACCAAACGAGCAAGTCTGAAACTCAGCCCAGTGAACGTACAGTCGCCCACCAAAGTCGTTCAAACTTTCAAACCCAAAACATAATTACTGTGCCAAGACCACAACCCAACTCAATTGACAGCCAATGAAGCAATGGTATTACACAAATTGAACACGTGAGAATGTTCGGGACTTCGGGAACAGACAACATAACTTGTGGCAGATGGCAAAGTAACCCCATTTGTATATTCATTTCAGTAAACTCAGTAGTTAAGGGCGCGTTCGGGATTGATTTTCCGAAAGGAAACCATACAAATTCATCGTTCGGGATGGACTTTTTGGAAATGTTCCAATGCTTGGAAAAAAAACAAAAAATACAGTATGAATTAGCTTGCGAAAAACGTTTCCCGCACACATTTTTCAAATTTTCCATGCTAATTCATACTGTATTTTTTGTTTTCTCCAAGCATTAGAACGTTTCCAAAATGTCCATCCGGAACGAGGATTCGGCCGAGTTTCGTTTCGGAAAATCAATCCCGAACGCGCCCTAAACCGCGAGCATCGAGAAGACCAACCTGCTGCGAGTATATGGCAACACTTGTCATGTTCAGCTCGGTGAGGGCACGAAACACACGGATCGCGATTTCTCCACGGTTAGCGACCATAACCTGCAATCAACCATAACCATAAATAACAGTATATTGGTACAGCTCCAGTTTCAGAGTTCAGAGATAATTACCGTACCGTAACTTAACTTCGCAAAGGTTCTAGCAGATGTCGCGCAGCAGATGATGTCACTTGTTTTATTTATCAGCAAAATACGCTTCCTTGTAACCGATAAAGCAGTACCTTATTAAATTCTCGTTTCTTTTGAATTGTTCCATTATTGCGATATTGTGTGAAGAATCGAGCAGTCAAACCGCGTCCCGCAGACCCGAACAGACGCATGCTGAAAGGAGACACATTCAAATAAACAAAATAAACGTTAGCAAACAAACAGACACAAGCGATGACCGCGAGAAACACAACCAATCACTAATTAGCATATTTGCAGTGTAGTAAACAACCATCCGATAAACAACACTATTCAACCAAAAGATTTACGAAAATACTCTTAAAGAACAACCACAAGGTCGTTCAACTTCGTAGCATAACCTCTACTTTACATCAGGTTCGGGCAGAGTGAGAGTAAAGCAAGTAGCCAACCTTTTGAAGCACGGTCCGTGTAGCACTGACTGAATTTGAATCAGGAAGAGCTTTAAATAACCACACCGTTTTAGACAAAACGTGCAAAAGCCTAATTTCTCATTGGTAAACAAATCAAAGTGCTCACAAAATTTGCATAAAGAACAAAAGGAGACATACGCAATTAGAGGAAATTAAAGGGAATGGCTAAAAATATACGGTAATCTTATAACCACAACACACAACGGTACTGTAGAAAAAAAGAAACTGAGATGAATTAAATAATAAATGCATATGAAAGAAGGAACATGACGGCAGCTAACACAGATCCTAGGAATTGTTGCCTACAGCTACACGTTCAAGAGTTCAAGATCAAACGATCACCTCATATAAACAAATTATGAACCTCCAAGAGGGAACGAAGACAAAAGTTGAATTATTCTTGCCAAATTCATGAATTTACATGGAAGCACCTTCAAAAATACCAACCATTAAAAAATTATTCATAACAACCTGGAATTCTACGTCGTACAAGACCAAGAGCCCACACACAACATGGCACTTGTACGTGCATTGAAACACAACGATTGAAAATGAAAAAGTGGAGTTTACATGAAATTCAAACGATGTTAGTGCTACGTACTAACAACGACAACAATGGTAGGATGGTGACGACCTTGATACTTAGATCTCAAAACAATACTCATCTCACATGGTGCCCAAGAGTTCGCTGAACATGCATTTTGGAAACAAGTTAGGCAAACAAGAATTAAAAGTCATTTATATGAAGTATTCAATTTTGAGCTTCTGACCTGGGTGCACAGTGCGCTCAAATCTTATCACCGGTGTTTGTGTCTGGACAAAACAGTCACACTGAGAGAAAGAGAGGTCAGGAAATACGACTGGTTCAGCCAACTGAGTGTTCTTTGCTCAACACATGAGGCAAAGAAGATAATGATCTATGATTAGGCATAGATCATCATTGACCATAGAACACACATTGAATATCAGAATAACATCCCTATAGTTGGCCGTAATTCCTAGGAATACACTCAATACTACTACTTTAGGAAGAAACTCTAAGATGTCGGTCTTCATAGAGCAGTTGCCTGCGCTGTTGGCGAGCCAACAGCTGAGATAACGGTATTCAAGGTATTCAAGGTATTCTACGCGTTATTCTGAACTGCGACAGCAGACAGCAGCTAGCTCTAAATAAAACTACCGTAAGCTCCGTAACTTTCACCTATAACTAAGCACCACATCAAATTTTAATGCAAACCAAAACCAATAACCATTTTGCTTGATAATAATACGATTAAAACAAAAACAAAAACAAGAAAGGTGAAATTTGAAAAATAGATTCAAAGTTCAAGGTACACAAAAGATGTGCACTTGCGATACGGCGATGTGCAATACAACAGGGTGAGCATGAAAACACCTTTGCGGACTCGTTCCAACAAAGAGTACTGCTCAAAGGAATAAAATAAACTATAAAGTATCAAGCTATACCAGAAACAGAAACTGACACATTCATCAGGCAGTAGGAGTATTCCTACTCTACTCATTTCTGTAATCATGTATCAGGAGTATAATCTAATGTTTCTTTCTACTCATTTCTGTAATCAGGAGTACAATCTAATGTTAAGTGTATAACAAATAACAATTCGGATGCATAATTCGGACGATAGGTTGAACTCAAAACACATTTTTTTGTTCTTTATATCGATATTGACCCTAATATTGGCAAGAACTCTCACGAGTGAAAATAGCAAAAACCTGTTGACCGGTGAAGTTGTTTGTTTGCGGGGAGCCACCCCAACTGCGAAGACAAAAATAGAAAATCAATTCTTAATCAAACACAGACATAGTAGGTAAATACAACTAAATTATTTAGTTGGAATATATAAGGTATAAACGCTAAATTCAGGAAAGGGATACGGAAAAGGAAAATGGAAAGGAAAGGGTGGAGAGGGGGGTAGGAATACTGTAGCTGAGTAATACTGTAGTTGAGGCATTGAATAAGAAAAAATTAGCCGAATACAGTAATCCAATCGGAAATCGGGCACTTTGGAGTCGCACAAAAGACAGAAATGTAGACTTTCTAAACTATGATTATACGCAAGATATTGTCTATGAAGTTTATCACAACGATGAAGATTCTCATAAAACCGAATGAGCATGTGAGAGAGCGCACAAAGTGCACTTGGCAAAGGCCCAGAATGAAATGCAATAACAAAACAACTCTAGGTTAGTAGAATGCAGAAGCATTGCAGATTGCGGCACAAGATTTCAATTTTAAATATCATTCAATGCGCCTAGTAACTTAGAAATGCGCATTGTCTACATTTTTAAAGGTACGCTAATGCAAAAAGTCAAAAAGTCTTGTGTCCGTAGCGGAACAAAGCAGCTAGCTCTGAAACAGTATGAAGAGGAACAATATTCAAGTAGACCTCTACAAACATCACACCTAATAATATACAGTTAGAGCGAGAGCGCTAACATAGTTAGGGTTTACTTAAAGCGAAATGCTAGCCCCATTGGAAAATTTGCATATGATAAGAAAATCCTATGTATCCTATGCTAATTTTGTACGATTGCAGAGGACGATCGTACAAAATTAGCATATGATACATGGGATTTGCTTATCATATGCAAATTTTCCAAAGGGGCTAGCATTTCGCTTTAATACATTTCTAATAAAGAATTGGGCAAAACATACGTACCCAAGTTGAAGTTAGGTAAAAACATTTTCAATCTTCACTCCTATGTCGAACTTCCAACCAGCTCGATTCGATAGAGCAGCGTGTAGTAGAAAACAAGTCTCTCACAAACAACGGCTAGAGATTCTACTTTTACACTACAAAGAGAAGAGATACAAACAGAAAGGAAGCGTTCAAAATAGTAGAGCATTCTAAGAGGTCCCGACACAAGGTGTTCGGTCAGTCAAAGAAAAAACTGGGCGAATAGGATAAGAAGTATGTGTTTCAATGAAACCCAAACTAGGAAAACAAACAAACTATTGGTGATGACAAAAAAATATGAGAAGTTATCAAGGATGTATAGTTCCACAAACGACTTTACAGGGCACTTTTAAAGCGAAATGCTAGCCCGGTTGGAAAATTTGCATATGATAAGCAAATCCTATGTATCCTATGCTAATTTTGTACGATCGTCCACGGCAATGTACAAAATTAGCATAGGATACATAGGATTTGCTTATCATATGCAAATTTTCCAAAGAGGCTAGCATTTCGCTTTAAAGCGGTATGGAACACAGATTTGGAGCGCATGCTGGACCTGGATAACCAGTATTCCCATGTATTTATGCAAATTAGGTGCCATCCTCTGCCGGATATGCCCCTCAAAGGTACAGTAATTTACATAGGATACATGAAATGAGGGTATCCAACTTAATGAGGATTGACTCTTAAAATCCGCCAGTCATAACTCATACCACTTTATCGAAGAAACTTAATTTTTTATTTTTCAATGTCAAACTCCATAAATTATCTTAAAAAACTCGTTTCCACATTTCCACTCCATAGTCAAAACACGATGCTGGAAAAAAGCAGCCAGGGTAAGCATAACAAATACCCTTTTATGTAACATTTTATTAATTTAAGCACAAATAAAATATTTTCTATGTACACAAACAAAAATACGCATTATAATGTATTAGAAAAACGAAATGTAAAGAACTAAAGAACTATGAGTGTTTCACTTGAGGGAATTTGTTAAAGCGGTATGACACGTGCGGTGCGGCACATGCTTTGTGAAAGATATTCTAGTCTGGACATTTGAACTCAGAACTCACATGTATTTTATGCAAATTAAGTTATAATTTTGGAATAGCAACACGCAGAGGGTAACAAACTTGCACATAATACACGAGTACGCGGCTGTCCAGTACACGATTCAAAACCGAGTGCCATACCGATTTCAATGAAAAAGGAGAAAATTCTAGGTTTTCAGATAAATGCACAAAGTCTACATTGCAATTATACAACAGAGTTTAACTTTTCGGATCAAATCAAATAACATAAAATAAACGATGGCTACCCTTATTTACATAGTACATAAGCGAAAATCCAAGCTTGCTCAAAAACAAGTGGCCAAACCCCTACTAATATTAAAAACACTCAGTAGGACACAACAAAGATAAACCGGCAAATCCAGGAGTAGAACTTTCTCGATAAACAAACTATGATAATTCTATCCCGTACCATCTTTGACGGATAGTTATGTATACTAATTGTTAGGCAAATCCGTCAGACATAGAAAAAAGGTCAATTTTCTGGTTAAAAAAAATGGAACAAAAAAACAATTAGCAGATCAACAAATAGCATAGCAAATCGAGGTAACAGTACTACGTACGAGCAACGCATTAATAAATATTTACATATTTACATTTTAACAATGAAAAAATAATAAGGGAAATTTTGACAGTGTGTAACTTAAAGCGAAATACCGACCGGTTTTTGAAACGCATTGTGGGCAACTGCATTCTGCATTCTTATGTATTTATGCGAAGTGGGGGTCTAATGGGGTCTATTTTTATGCTAAATTATGCTCATTTGCGTACGCATAAGATGGTGTAATCGATGCGTTTCAAAAAACGGCCGGTATTTCGCTTTAATGGGGAAAGAACACAAAGCTGAAGAAATTATCCTAAAACCAAGAAGCTACCCAACCATCATTCATAGTCATCATAACTAATAACCATGAAAGCCAATCAACAGTCGTCAAGCCGACTTACCACAAAAAATAAGTTATACATCGACTAACAGTGCTGAGGCCGATTTCACCAACATTTACTCCCGTCAAAAATTTTTGCGCATCAAAAAAGGTACTTAGCCTAAGTACCTTTTTGACTGAAGTAAACGTAACCTTTCATTTTGATGCATTTCGCCAGCAGCAGCTAAGTATGTATGGGATTAGCAATTTGCCAACGCTTGAAAACAATGAAAAAAAAACTGAAGTACCGGTACACTTCCACCTAGTTATGTAAGCTATAGGTGTACTTCTGTCAAAAAGGTACTTATCCTAAGTACCTTTTTGACAAAATTAATTAAATTTTGGTGAGACCGCAAGTACCGCGCGCTTTTGACTGAATGAACTACCCTTTTTGACTTTGGCAGAAGTAAATGTTGGTGAAAACGGCCTCTGGCCCTCTGGAGCGGGAAATAGACAATTTGAGAAACAGAAACATTGAAACAAATAAATTTACGATAAAACAGTATACAGTAGGCCAAACATACCGTAACCATCAATCAATAATCAATCCGAGTCTCCGGAATCCAAATCCAAGTCCAGCTCATCTCTGTCCTGACGTCTCACTTCTGGCGGGGGCCACTCACCGATTTCTTCAATTTCAGACGTAGCCGTCTGATACTCATACGAGTCAGAGTCATCCGAATCAGCTGAAACGATACTTTGCATAAAACAACGGTTCAGTTTGGAAGGCAGGAGAACGACATAATATAACCACAACAAGAACAAAAGGCCAAAACACAATGGTAAAAGGAAAGGCATCTAGCCTACCAAGGTAGTCACTACTCACTACTACACTTTAGGCCACCACAGCAGGAAAGGGACCGGGAATGGCAGAATATTGCACAACACATTATTAAAAAATATTAGTGCGAAATACCGGTCGGGTTTTGAAACGTATGATGGATAACTACATTCTTAGACAACTACATTCCTATGTTTTTATGCAAAGTGAACTCAAATTGATGTCGATTTTTTTAATAACAATTATACTCATTTGCATATGATGCATAGACACGCAACTATCCAAAATCCGTTTCAAAAACCGACTGATATACCGCTTTAAAGCAACATATCGGTCTCACCCTGAACAGCACTGTCACTACTGGGGGCATTCAAATCGTCTTCTTCCATTTCACTGTCACTATTCTCGCCCGAGGAACTTGATAAACTTTCCGACGGCGACGAGATCACAAAACTGCTTAAATAGGCTAACATAATAAACCACAAATCTTCCGCTTCAACTAATAGCCATCAAAGTTAAAGGCCTGCTTACCACTAAGGCACTAAGTTTTCACGACGGCGGGTTAGTCAGTTTCCCGCCCCGCAAACCCCCTCTACCCTTCTTAAACCCTAATAAACACCCAAATTATAATTTGCTACGGAAATGTGCACTGAATCTGAATCCGGTTAATAAAAAAATATTACCTGCCAGGCGCCCGATCCTGATCGGCGGCACTTGGCCGAGCACGTCGCGCATCACCGGCGCTCGAATCGCTATCCGAAGAGTCTGTTCCCAAAATCCCGCTTCTAGACGGCCCACTGCTCGCAGTAAACACTGTAAGGTGAAAGTAAGTAAAGGTCGGCGCAAAACACCCAGACATTACGCCACTTGCATCACGATTCTTCGCTTCTTGTTCACGTGGCATAATACGACTACCCACAATAACAGTGGCACAACTGCACAAAAACCGCAGAGGGATTTGGCATAAGATGTTTTACGTTTTACCATTTACCCACATATATTATCAACATGGTCATCCAATTCGCATAGAAAGTTAAAACTACTCTACAACACCAACAAAACAAGAAATGCAAACAATAAAAAATCTCACTTCTCCGTCTATTCAGCAGTCTCATTCTTCGACTTCGCTCCAACTCCGTGCGCAGGCGTCCAGAAATGTTGCGTGATGTTCCTTCTTCAGTATTCACCGACTGTCCCTCCTGGCGTTCGTCGTCAGCATCGATATCGGCAGCTGTTAAATAGTTCACATAATATTTTCACTATCCGTCATGTTATTACGCAAGATAACTGAGAAGGCAGTACCGTCTAAAAAAGCAATAAATAAATACCAAATGATGCATCCATTCAAGGAAATCACAAAGATAATGGAATGTTCATGCTCCAAAAACGAAAAGTCATCCAGCTTCGCAAATTTTTTAACCACATGTGATTCGCTACACTTATGGAACTGGAAAAGCGTCAGGGCATAAATTAGGTCTGCATCTCAAAAATTTTGGGATATGCTAATTCTAAATCTCCTCCCTCGACGGGAGATGATTTATACTAATTTGCATATAAAGCATTACGAATTGGGTCGTGGCAGTTTTTTTGGGAGGTGCTTCACCTATCTAGAAGGCTAATCACCGGAAGATCGGGAGGTGATCGTCCACATTCGGCGTGGTGATTTATGCTATGAAAAGTGTGTAAATTCGCAAACTGTGGCCAATATTACTTATCGCGAAGGTGGGTAGCGATTTCGCTTTCTTTCTATATCAGAGCAGTTATACTCTTGTTAACTATCGCTGCTTACCTTGCTCCTCTGCAGCCTCCTCTCCTCTCTCGATCAAATCTCGCAGATCACCACCCGCCAACAATTCTTCTTGAAGCAATCGCACTAAATCAATATTGCTTTTAAAATAATACTACGAATTACAATCAAATAAAACACCCGTTCAAATGATGTCCACTGTGGAGTGACACAATTATGTCCAAACAGTGTAGTAATGGCTTCTCCATGTATGCGAAATGCGAATGCGATTCGCATTTGCGAAAATGACAAATGCCTGTCCATGTTCGAGTCAATGTAAATGACAAGGTCCCGCAGCGATTTTGAATCTAGTACGGATCTATTTCAAAGCAGTACGGATCTATTTCAATTAGTACGGATCTTATACACTTTTGCTGCAGACCATGTCAAACGCGTTATTCGCATGGGTTACGGTAGGCACTTGACATTCATGTAAAGTGGCCTGAACATGGGCAGACATTTGTCATTTTCGCAATTGCGAATAGCAAACATGGACAGGCCATTACAGAAACATAACACAACATACAAGCACAGATGACATAGGCCATATTCACCACTCAATTCCCCGATGGGGAATTGCGAATTGCTGCCTTTTCCCTGCGACTCTCACATTTGAGTGGTATTTCTCTCCCCAAGAAATATTTCCCCCTCGTGAACCGAGTGGTGAATATGGCTTCAAAACATACAAGATAGATAAATTAAGGGCTTACTCAAACTAACGTGATCCACGTGCCGGTCCTCCTCATCACTGCTGTACAACTCGCTATCACTACCGTCCGAACGAGAATCTGCTGCAAGAATATCCAAAACAGAATCACCCATTTGCACGTCACCGGAATTCTGAAATATTCAATAAAACGAGTGGAACAGGGAACTGTGC
The DNA here is from genome assembly GCA_036852015.1 of Pelodera strongyloides. Taxonomy (NCBI): domain Eukaryota; kingdom Metazoa; phylum Nematoda; class Chromadorea; order Rhabditida; family Rhabditidae; genus Pelodera; species Pelodera strongyloides. The sequence goes on from JAANDG010000241.1 coordinate 148,576, forward strand.
TGATCACACAAATCGGGATTCCGTCACACACTATTCACACGAATGTAACGCATCATAATTGTAATGTCATGACATAACTCTTGAAACGTGAAATGTATAACTGCGTTCCTATTGTTCCACCTTTGCTCGAAATGTCCAGAGGGGAACCACAGGTATGCACCTCAAAAACCACGTGATGTACCGCTTTAAACCAATTTAACGAGTGCAAGCATACCAAAATGAGCCGATCAAAATAGCGAAGCATATGCAGGTCTTCGTCTACAGTTTGTCCATCGTCTCCGCCCTCATCGTCGGCAATGTCCAGGTGGCCATTGTTAACCTGAATTTGATAAAAGTCGTAAAATTGAATAATGAACTACTACACTACAACAGCCATGTGTAAATGCGAACTACATCACTAACCCGACCCCCGTCTTTTGATTAGCAACAAAAGTAAACCCCGCAAAAACTGGGCGATGACGCCACTAGTTTACAAAAGAGAGACAACTATCCTCAGCAAGCGGGGTACTATTCGTATTCAATTTTCAATTCTACCGATGATGAAACAGAAACTGTGACAAAATAACGAAATTTTGGCATCCAGAAAACTGAGAAAACGAACAACGTATACGGATTTACGGAAACATTTAAGAAAAGTAACCACGTTAGACTGTTGAAGCCTTGAAGCCGCTTACTACACCCTCACAATAGATACTGAACATGCGCAACAAAAAAATAATAAACAAACCTCTCTGATATTTCTGAGATTAGGCTCCAGGTACGAACCAGGGAGATTCATCGGGCTCCACACCTTAAATAACAAAGTATACGTTAACCTTATAACTTTAGCCCGAGCACAGACGTTTATTTTTTGGTCGTACACAAAAAGCTTTTTGAAAACCCTTACAAAACATATTAAAGCGACAACTCAGACTCAGCGTGCCATGTTTCTAAAGATAAGAGATCAAAGAAGCTAGTAAACTAAATTTAATGGTGCCCTCGATTCATCACAACCGTTTACAAACAATATGATTCTTCAAGTCTTCAACACTTCTACGAATGTCACAATACCTATAACTATACAGTATTACAGTACTAACCTTTACAATCTTCTCAATTCCACAACTCATCGCCATTTTGTGCACGGTACTGTAGCGGACGTGGTTGACAATCGATCGGTGTCCGCGTAGAATTGCGGAAGCGTGGGAAATCGTATCGTCATAAGTTGGCTGACGTCGACGGATGATCTCCGGTACTAAATATTACACATGACAATTACTAAAGGAATTACAGGTGCAGTTTACAGGTTACGTATACTTGTGCATATCCATATAACCGTTAAAGGAACATCACATCAAGATCAGAAAGGTATCCGTTACGTATACTTGTGCATATCCATATAACCGTTAAAGGAACAGCACATCATGATCTGCAAGGCATCTGTATCAATCGATTTGGTGCCGCAAACGTCTCATACATACTTAAAGCCCAATAGGACGTGTAGGATGCAGTAAACATGTCAAATGAACATTAGCTCCCACACGCTAATAAAGTAATGACTAGCTTTTCCCGTTTCCCTCTATTCTGGTAAGACAATAAATTAGCGTATTGTGACTTTTCACTCAAATCACAAATGTACAAATTTGTAACAAGCTCTAGGTTTGATCGTTCTCCTCTCCTCGTTCGCTATCGAATCGCTTAACGTTTGCACGATGGCTCCTGCGCGGTTCACGGTCCAAAACACAAAGACAGCAAACATCCAAAATAATTACAAACACAAACTCACATCCTACAATCTCGCGTCTCTGCTGTGGTGGATTCATCTCCAGATGTTTCAGATCCCAGGCAAATATGCCAAATTCATCGCTTCCCATCATAATAACATCATCATCGACAAATGTAATCGACTTGATTGTGTGAATGCTCTTATAACACGGATCCTTCAGACGCGTCACTCTCTTGGACATCAACTGGAAAGATTCAGATTATACAGAAACTAACAAACATTATTATTTTATAAGGCCGTCATTCAAAGAAAATACAATCAGTTAGAAAAGTACAAACATTCGGTTTCATATAGTTTCACAATCACGATAACGGATAAAAACAGAAGATAAGAAATGGACGGACTGATGGACATAAAGTCAAATTACATTTTGGCATACTTCACGCCGTTCTCGTTTCTCGTTCACACGAGTGCTCCCGTCTAAGAAGGCTTTCTTGAAAAGCTCTCAGTACCTACACATCCAAAAAATATGGAAAATAAACATACATCCAGAACAATGGGGTAATTCCTCTGAAGGTTGACGGCTAACATGCTTCCCGACGAATTCCAATCCGCATACATACAGCCCGATGGGCTTATTTTGAACAAGTCGATCAGCTTTCTAAACATGAAGTATAAAAACAAGCCTCACATTACAAACCAGCTTCACAGAAAGAGGAAAGAGATACGAATACGGGGAAAATCAATCTAATAATTTTTTTCAATGATAATGTTTTCGCGAGACAAAACACGCACAAGGTGCTGCACACAAAACATCCAAATTTAAAAAATTAAAAGAGAAAATCCCACCGGGAAAGATTTCTAATGTCATAAATAGCCAGACCATCATGGTCTGATGCAACTGCGAAAAGGCTGGGAACGGCAGGGTTGAATTGTCCAGAATACATAGATGTGCCGCGGCATCTTGCTCTGAAAACATCGTTATGATTTATTATTATTAGGGAAATGTAAAAAAAGATTAACAACTGACAATGTGATCAACGTCAAACAAGAACCCTATGGGCTCTAATCTATTCTAAACATGAGCAAACTGATTATATACCAAATCCACAAATCATAAGTAAAATGTTTTACCTAATAACAAGAGGAGGGTCCCCGGCTGCAGCTCGTTGGTCATAAAAATACACTCTACTATTGTCAGTTGACGCCGCCACCAAATTGGGATCCACAGGCTGAAATTAACATAATACACAATACAATTCAGACACAGAATTTCACCCCAATTCATTTTGGGCGCATCAGAGAGATGTTCATTTTGGAATTTAGTTCGCCGATTTCATTTTTTCCGGCGTCCATCTAAAACCACTTTTGCTCGTTTCTTTCCGAAAACTGATCATCTCAAATGCGAGCTTTGTACGGGAAAATCAATTCTGGGATGTTCAACCAACAAAAACACAAATTGTATATGCATGAAAACTGGGCCAGCATGGCAAACAACGAGTAGGAATTAGAATGCAAATCAACAGGTGTTTTTGAGTGCAGAACTTAGACTTTTCAGCAATTCGTACTCACCTACTCGATGTTTAGGCCAAGTTAGACAAGCATAAGAGCAGGGGTATCACAAATGCTCAAACAGAATGCTTACTTACACTGACTGCCAGATTGTAAACAGCTCGCATTCCCATCCAAGAGCGAACAGTTTCAGTTGAGTGAATGTCGTGTAGGATGATTTTTCCATCATTTCCGGATGAGTAAACCTTCTGATTGCTGGAAAGAATTCAATTATAAATACGCGAAATCCCACCGCCTCAAATAACCAAATACAAGAACAACATTTAGGCACTGCTTGTCTTAATCTGAATCAGTGCAAGAATGAGCAACCATTTGTTTCAGCCAAACCTGGCAAATTTGCCATGCCAAACACGACGAAAGGCGTATAAAAAGTAACTAATGAGTAACCGACTCCAAGGTGAAGGCATGTGTGAAAATATTGGCCAAATGTTCTCCTTTCATAATTCCAAGCGGCGACGGCCACGCATCAAGTTGCATGTCACTGGTCGACCAGATCAGAACACGTTTATCATCTCCACCTAAAACGCAACTATATAAATATAAATATTTATTGACACATTAAAATGTGTGCATCTTCTCACACGCTCCGGCCCATCGCCCGGTAGGCGACGCGACTTGAGAAGCATTCCGAATTAGAATATCCGTTAACTGTAGAGCCTGGCTGAGCTATATGTCAAACTGATTTCCATATATCACATAGATTGGTTCTCTGGAGCAACGGCAAACATAAATATAAACAAACGCGAAGAAAACTAACCACTCGCGATCAGGTCTTCACTGTGGCTGAACTCCACCGAGTTCACACACCCATAATGCCCCTTTACATCTTTCTGGTACATTGAATGTCCGAGAGGTTCGAGGCCTCTAAAACATGTCACTAAATGGTCGCTGATGAGTTACCGGTAGAACCCCATGTCCCCTAACAAAATGCAAAGAAACTGAAACCTGAAAAGAAAAGCAACGATTACCTGGCATATCTTCTCACACGCTCCGGCCCATCGCCCGGTAGGCGACGCGACTTGAGAAGCATTCCGAATTAGAATATCCGTTAACTGTAGAGCCTGGCTGAGCTATTATCCTGCAAAGACAAGGTAAAACTAAAACAACTTGAACAATAGTCTTTGAAAAGCGAACGCAGTGGCTCCCTAGGAGCAGGACCGCTCTTGTACATCGTATTATTAAGGAGAGCCAGACTATGCTAAACTATGATAGAAGCATACATACAAAATCGCCGCACAGTATTTATTTGTTTACAATTTTTGGAGGATTCGCATCGCACGTCCGCGAGAGCGTGCAAAAAATACCCCACCTGCCTAACAAAATCAACTTCTCTGCACACTGTGTGCGTATACGGTATTTTTCCCATGTAATTAAGTGCGCCGCTGACCGTCTACCGGATCCCCGCGGTTACTGTAGAGCAGTTCGAAGTAAACTATCAAGATATGAACAGCACACCGGTAAATATCTGTATTTAATCATATAGAAAATACCCGTCACATCTACTGAAAGACCAATGAATCACATAACTGCTAGTTAGAAACCTCAGCCGCCAAACAATCTTTCAAACAATCTAATCTTTATCATAAGTCTGCAAACCGCTAATCCCTTTATTTCATGCACTTTTCATCTCTAGCGACTGAAAGTACAACAGATAACAATATAATTGAGTGCAATCCGCGAATTTGCTAAGCTGCTATGCTATACGTCATCGATGTCCTGTAATTAGCACTTCTCAATCAACTATGTCGAAGATCAGTTTTTATTAGTTTTCTTCTTCCCGAACCAGCATTGTTCTTTTCTTTCGAGCTTCGGATTAAAATGTTTGTCCCTAGAAGTTACATAGGAAACGGGGTGACAGATTTGGTAACGGTCCCGATGTTTCCTGAGCCAAACCGGTGACCACTTTGCGACCTTGCCGTGACCAAGTTTTCTCGAAATCTGTCATCAACTGGCCACCGCATGTCACCAAATGGTCAGTGAACGGTCACCAAATGGTTGCGAAAAAGTTAGCCCACTTATACCAAACGCCTGAATGTAGAAAAAGAAATGACGGAGCTTTTTGGCTTGCTAGTTCTGATTTTTCCTTCCTGATATTCTAATTTGTTTGACGGAACTCCGTTGCGGATATACAAAATTTCAAACCCTTTCTCCCTTAGATAATAAGATTTTCCCATGCATTTCCAAGCATTCCTCTTTCAAAGTTGCTATATTTCAAAGTTGTTAGCGAATCATACATACATCCGTCACTGGGCGTGCCAGCCGGCAAACTTTGCTAATCTTTGTTGGTTTGAGCTCTGCTTACCGATAGTAAAAGGCACCGAAATTTATGCTGCACCAGTTATTTACCATCTTGGAATACATATAAGCTTATTACCCTATCAAATCTCATATCAGTATAGTATGAGAGCATTTAGAATTCAAAAACCATCCATCGGCGACCATTTCGCTCAAAATACATAAGAAAATAGTCTTTGGTGTTTGATTTTTCTTATCAATGATGCCCCAAAATCCAAATTGTCAAAAAAAACCTCAAAATTTTTTCTTCATGAGGTCACACCTCGAAAAAGAGACCCTCTGATAAGCCTAGGCAAAACTTGCAAGCAGTGAGTATAAAAGCCTGAGTTATCTTCGCTGAAAAATCCAAAATTATTTTGTATGTCAAAACATGAGCTTGGTAAATTGTAAATATATCTTCTTATTATATAAAAGAGTAACTGTAGCCTAATTTGCATACCGATGTGCGTTACGAAATGCAAATTTCGTGTTCGGGTATAAAAAGAGTATCTTCTTATTATATAAAAGAGTAACTGTAGCCTAATTTGCATACCGATGTGCGTTACGAAATGCAAATTTCGTGTTCGGGTATAAAAAGAGTATCGCAGCTCAATATCGAAGTATGCATATGCAATTGTTTCCTATTATGTGAATTTCTTATGATACGTTTGAAGCTTTGTATATAAGTATGCCCATGCTGAACCAATGATATTTCCATGTAAGTCGCCTCAGGCGGCGTGAGCCGACTGGTCTAGAATATTCTTCAAAAATCCCTCGCAGACAGCCTCCAATTTTTTTACGCTTCAAGACCGTGCAGCTTTATTCAATGGAGTTCTAAATGCAAGGCTTGCTTACGACATGTTCCGCAGAGGTCCTGAGCAGTAGGCGACGAGTTCCAGATGACAAACTGCTCGACGTCTTCGGGCTAGGGCCAGGAGAGATAGCCCATGATTCCCTCGCCGGGTGGTTTCAAAGTATTTCCTTTGAAATCAGTTATTCCTCTAGATTTTTCTTATTTTCTTCTGCGAACCCATTCGCCCATGACTTTTTCCCTTGTTCTCTCTTCAAAGTTTCAGAGTTTGGCGTTGCTGACAAAAAAATCTCAGTGGCCATCTTTTTTCCAGATGAAACTATTAATTATCTTATTATGTCTATCAGCTGCAAGTTGTCTAACTCTCCGAAACACTAAAATCGACACAGAAAATACAGGGCAGAAGTCATACGTTCGTTTATGCTTTTTGTTTAGAACATACTCCAAACCTATGAGGAATAATAGTTACATTATTAGTTCAACGTGAAAATTATGCCACGTGGTGACAGGGGAGTTCAGGTAGCTTCATGGGGCTGACCATACGCATAGCAACTTCACCTAAAGTTTTCAACACTCTTTTATTATTTTTTATAACTTAATTGTTTAGAGCCTGGGTAATGCCGTAGACACTAGCGCTGAGGTCAATTCTGCAGCCGCAAAAGGACTCAGGTGGGCAAACCATGTGCAACACCGCGTCATCGCCCCTCTTGGATGCGTGCGCGGTGAGGGTGTCACAGGTCACGTGCGCCAGCTTTGATCCTATTTTGTGCGCGGAGATTGCGCGGAGTTTTATGAGTGTTATAAGGGTTGTCCTTTTTTATACAGTAGAATTGGGCAAAACCAAAACAGATGAAATTATTATTGGAACTGTCACATTTTTGTTAGCTCCAATTTGTGAAATGTGCCTTATTTTATTGATTACAAAATATCAATAAAACTGTAAAAACTATTTTCTTTTTCTTAATCAATACCAGTTTAGCCAAGCTGGTTATAACGTGGTTCTCATTCGGTGTTACAAGCCAGACGGTACCGGGCAATTCGACACACTGTGCAACGAAAACATCAAAAACGCTAGAATTGGTAAACAGTTCCCTAGCGTATTATTTGCTGGCATTTATCTTTTATTGCATCTTTTGAACTAGCTTTTTTAAAAACACAATTGTACACAATTTGCAGGCAGAATCGAACCCGTGGCGTTTTATTTGGACTTCTAACCACTAACCACTACACCACCCATTTATCTACTTGTTTTTATTTCATGCCCTCTCGGAGTCGAAGTTTACATGGAGCCAAACCCGCAGTCGTCGAAAAAAGCTCGCCAACAATTAAATGAAATGTTTACTGGGATTAGTGCCGAAAATACACTACGACGTCTATGGATCAAGGTAAAGGATTGGTTCGGAAGACAATTATTAGCAACCAGCCGTTCGAAGAGCCCTACGGGCTCTTCTCCGACTGGAGGAACCGGCCTTCGGCCGATTGTTACCTTATTACAAAAAAAAGGAATTTCTACAACGGTAGAAAGACAACTTTCCTACTATTTCTTTCTAAGACCCTCTTTTTCTTCTGCTCTCTCCCGCTTGTTGGCTTGTATGTACCTCCCCTCTCCTGCTCCTACTCTCTATCCCTCGATCCCTATCTATCTCTCTGTCTCTCACTCTTCTCTCATAACTTTCTATTTCCTCATCTCCTTTTCACGGTTTCTCATCTCGGGTCCCTTCTCTCTCTCTCTCTCTCTCTCTCTCTCTCTCTCCTCTCTCTCTCTAACTCTCTCTCTCTCACTCACTCGATCTATCTATCTACCTCTCACTCTTCTCTCTATCGTTCATAACCTTCTATTTCCTCATCTCTTTTTTAAACTTTCTGACATCGCGTCCCTTCTCTCTCTCCCTCTCTCTCTTCTCTCTCTCCCTGTCTCTCATCTCTCTCTCTTCTCTCTCCCCCTGTCTCTCTTCTCTCTCTCTCTCTCTCTCTCTCTCTCTCTCTCTCTCTCTCTCTCTTTCTCTGTGAAACGTGTGCCCCTTACTTTCACATGTCTACAAAGTCATTTATGATTGGGGAAACGTACAAAATGTCTGGATTTCCATTCGACTAATGTTAGCATGCAAATTTGCCATCGAAGGTTCTCTATGTGTAGAGCAGATTGTTCCCCTAATGATAAGCTAGCATAGCTCAACCGGTAGAGCGTTGGACTGTGTATCGAGAGATTGTGCGCTGATGTGGGTTCGAATCTCGCCAGCGGCAAAGATTTTGTATGCTGTTTCGATCGAAGAATTTTCTTTATGAAGGGGTTTCGTTGTGCACATAAAAACAAAATCATAAACAAAGTCTGTGACAAAGTCATAAACAAACTCTTCTCCTTTATATAATAAGATGCTGTGAATGTACCGGACTGTTTATGAAACTGAATTCTTACGTATTTATGCTAATTTATTCGAATTTAGCTCTAGTTTTTATTCTAATTTATGTTCATTTATACGCCATAAAAAAGCTGGTGTGCTCGGTGTGTTTCAAAAACCGGCCGGTGTTTCGCTTTAAAATCAAGTATTTATTTAATGAATTAATTGTCTCAATTGACTGAAGACGGGAAGTGATTTGATAGTGGCAAGTCAGTCAGGCACATGAAAAAGAGGTGAAGTTTGTGTGTTCAGCGATAGCTACACTGAATTATCTTTCCATTATGTAACGATAGTGGCGTGCCACCTCTGCATCAGAAGTTCAGAAGGGTGCAATTTGCATATAATACATGAAAGCGCGGTTGTCCAGCCAAGTTTTTCGAGAACAGAGTGCTTCTTCAGGTTCAAGGCACCGCATGGTCCGCACACCGTGATGATAACGTTGACTTTATCGCAGAGTTGATAAACACTGCCGTGGTATGTCGTTTTATGAAGAGTGCTTCCTTACCAGTCAGTTTCAAACTAGGGTTACGTATCTCTTTTCCGGTTAAAGCGGAATAACATCCGCTTTTTGAAACGGATGTTGGAAGATTGCATTCCCATGTAAATGAGTATGATTAGATTGAAAAATCCAGCTCAATTCGAGCTAATTTAGCAGAAAAACACAGGTCTGCAGGTGTTCATCATGCACTTAAAAAACGGCCGTTATATACAAGTCTTTATTCCATAAATTTTCATAAAAATATATCATCAAGATAGTTATACGGCATTATGCGCCTTTCTGACTGAACTTCACTTTTTTTGGATATACGCTATTTTAGTACACACATAATCTACAAGTTGGCATTCTGACTTCCACATCTGACTGGGTGCTTATTACCGCTGACTGGACATGTGAGCAGTTGAACCAAAACGTACAGCAATCTCTTCAACTTTGGTAAGTTTTTTTGTTAGCTGTAGTACTAATAGCTAAATTTTTTAACTAATTGACTAATTTTTGTAGTTGTCGGGTATGCTACACAGTAAACCTCAATACCTTTAACTTATATTTATGAACTGTTTTCAATAATATAAGTCAGGTAAAAAGGTAAAGCTAGATACGCAAAAGACCGAGCGAGACTTCACCAAGGTTATTTAGTTACCGAGTTCTTGATTCAGACGTACGTGGGAAAAACCTAGATTCAAGCAACACAACATAAAGGACAAATACATGGCAGCCCGCTAAGCTAAAGTCTTCTATGTACCGTTTAGGTATGCAGGCAACAGCGTCCCTAACTTCAACGATTTCATACCATTTGGGTGTTGGGCGTCTGCAAGCATTGGATATCAATTACTTGCAAAGCAATACGCACAAGGAGCTACGGTAGCTGGAATTAAAGTGAACAAGTAAGGATTCACTTATTATGGAAAAATGTTTTTAGTTATTTTTTTCATCCAAGTATTTTTTTTTTCATTCATTATTTTGAACTCTACTCTATGTAGGTTGTAGGTTTTCTATTTTATTGACAGGCGTATTAGGAAAAAAAGTTTAATGGAGGTTTGCAAGTATGCTGGAAATCTACCGTACCTTGGTACTACACGAGAACAATTGTTTAATTTCCCATATTATATATGCAGGTTTTGTGCAGAAATACGGTAGTGGTAGTATTGACAGAATCACACCGGCATTTTGGGATACTTGCAAAACCCACAAACGAACGTTTGACTGATTGTTACAAAATGATTCATTTCTGATGAGACCACAAGTCCAGCAGCTCTCGTACAAATACAATATGATGAGAAACATGAACGGAATACAAAGCAAATTAAGACGGTGTTCATAAGGAAGGAAATAAAACACTAATATTCTTCAAATAATTAAAGGGTGAGGTCCACCTCAGAAAACAAAAAAGTTATTATTTTTATTAGATTCCCCATGTCTGTATCTACCAGAATAACTAAAACAAATTTGACAGAAAATTATTTCCAATGAAATATGAGCAAAAAATGGTCCAGCTTGAGTACCTCGGATTACGGTAGCCTGGTATCCTTTTTACATGCTGGTTGAGAAAAAAAAAATTTTGAAAAATTTTCGAAAAAAATTACAAACAAAAAATATGTTCTAAAATAACTACAACGCATTACAAATGACGAAGACGGGGTTAATTGTGCTTTGTTTAGCTTGGCAAAAAAAAATAAAACGCATGGTTTTAAAAAGGCAACAAACGCACAGCCGTAATCCCGCCCTTTCATTTCCCCAAACAACGGTAGCGAGAGCGCGGGTTATCACGCACCACACCCCATCGACGCCTATCGTAATAATGGTACTGGAGGGCTATTTTTTGCTCCATATTTCGTTGGAAATAATTTTCTGTCAAATTTGTTTCAGTTATTCTGGTAGATACAGACACGGGAAATCTAATAAAACTAATAACATTTTTGTTTTCTGAGGTGGACCTCACCCTTTAATAGGTTCTTCTTTAGTTTTTGAAACTCACTTCAGGGATGTCTACTTTGCTTCTTCCGCTGCGGACAGTGAAACGTATAATCTCAGAGACGAAGGAAATACTGTTGGGAACGCCTTTTGAAGAATAAAACAATACATATTTTCGTCAACTTTGTAAAATCTCGGTGTGGTCTAAAACAAACATAGCACATGGCGATACCATCGCAAATGTGTAGCTTAGAGAAGGCCGTTGTGGAAACTTGGCTAGTTCGCGGCGAAACCCTGGCGGCGAAAACCTGCACGAAAATGCAATTTTGATGCAGAACCAGACAAAAGGGAGGGTGCGCGGCGACTACGCATTGACTTGCCCTGCACAGGAAAGTGAAAACCCCGATATGTGCCCGATTATTTGCGAAAAAAAACCTAATATGTGCCCGATTATTCAAAAACCCTGACATGTGCCGATCAAGTCCATCAAATAATGTGGCACACATAGGAGGCGTTTTTATTTGTCATTTTGTTTGCGAAAAATCAACATGTTTCACAGGACCATTTTATGTGATTTTGTATAGTTCACCTGTTCACCATGCTATCAAGTAAAGTGTTATTGGTTATTTTTGAAAAACCCAGTGCCGACTCCAAAAAAAATGTGCCCGAATGTTTTGAGAACCTGAAAGCGCCCTTGATGGGATTTTCATGCACCTTGCCACGGTTTTTTGAGAACCAAAACACTGTGATTTCACTCCAGAAATTTTGCCACAGAGTTGGAGAACCTAAGCGCGCCTGGGTGAGTTTTTTATGGCCACACACGTCTCGCCACACTGTTTTTGGAATCAAAAACTCCATGTTTTCAGCCCAGAAATCTTGCCGCGGTGTTTTGAGAATCAAAGCACCGTGCTCTTACTCTAGAAATCTTGTCACAGTGTTTTGAGAATCTGAAAACCACTGGTGGGATTTTTATGGCAGCAAACATATTGTCACGGTGTTTCATGAACCACAACACCATGAATTCAGTCCGGAAATCTTGCCACGGTGTTCTGAGCACCAACACACCAGAAATCTTGCTAAAGTCTTTTGAGAGACTGAAAACCCTTTGGTGGGCTTTTATGTCTACTAACCAAACACCATGATTTCAGTCCAGAAACCTTGCCACGGTGTTTTGAGAACCCGAAAAACGCCTTGGTGAGATTTACCTGGCCACGAAAATTTTGCCACGGTGTTTTGAAAACAAATCACCGTGAACGGTGTTTTGAGAACCAACAGACAATGTTTTCAGTCCAGAAATCATGCCACGGTGTTTTGAGAACCAAAAAATGATTCCTTTTGGTCTTTACAAAATTCACGTTTTTTGCCTCATTTTTCTTTGCCTTATCCATCGACCAATAAAGATTTATTTAATTGGTGTGAGCTGCAGGTCGACGAAGTCTGCTCACCAGCAGTTCGACCGACTAATTGAAAACACATCGTGTGTACGGATACAACATTACATCGGTCAATCTGAGCTGACGTCTGTATTTTGATAATGCAGTTATTTTTGCTCTACCGCATACACATATACCACGTCGCTTTAAAATGTGCATGGTGATATGCTCTCTTTTTGCAGTCTAATCGATATAACAGCCGGTTTATGAATCGTGTGTTGAATATCTGCATTCCCATTGATTATATATGCAAATGAACGTTTGAATTTAAAAAAAAAATCCACCCAATTCGTCCCTACTTAACATAAGTACATTGGAACAACCTTTATTTAAAGGGACAGGCCCATCAAAGTAAACCTATATTTACGATACGTCCATAGTGACTATCAAGCATTTTTATTACAATATATACAAACTAAATTTCACATTTATTTGCCATGGAAAACTTTTTTCCGATGCGCTCAGCTCAACAAATGTATACCGTAAAGCCGCAAATATCCTTGTCGTCAATGCAAATTTATCGTGAAATTATAATGCGATTAAAATTTGCATATATAGCTTTGAAATCTGCAGTTTTATGGTATACATATGCGTTGAGCGCATTGGAAAAAAGTTGTCTAGGGCGAATAATGGTGAAATTTAGTTTGTATATATTGTAATAAAAATGCTTGATAGTCATTATGAAAGTATCGTAAATATAGGTTTATTTTGGTGGGCCTGTCCCTTTATTTTGATAATGCAGTTATTTTTGCTCTACCGCATACACATATACCACGTCGCTTTAAAATGTGCATGGTGATATGCTCTCTTTTTGCAGTCTAATCGATATAACAGCCGGTTTATGAATCGTGTGTTGAATATCTGCATTCCCATTGAGTATATATGCAATTTCAGGTAACACCTATTTTATGTAACTCTATCCGATTCTTCGTATCAAATATGGTAGTATGCAATTTTTTTTCCAATTTCAAGTGCAACATTCACGAAAATACTAGCAATTTACCATGACCAGTCATACACGACGATCAATCGCAGTTGTCACGCCCCTTCTCGCTGATTGGCGTATATGCTATATTGGGCGTGGCAATTGCGTTATTGGCCAATCAGCGTGAATGGGCCTGCGATTGTTTCTTGTGTATGATTGGCCATGGTAAATTGCTGAAAACTGCGTGAATATTGCGGCTGAAAATTGGAAAAAAATCAGCGTTATAATTGAAACGGAGAATCCGATGGAGTCATCGACAATAAGGGTCATTTGAAACGGGCGGTCCAATTTAGCAGTTGTCCAACAAAAAAACGTCTGTTATACGGCTTTAATATGCCCCTCGATTATTTTGTTTCTTGTTTTGGATGTATGTGTTGTGTGGTTTCATCTCATACACCTGCTTTTGGTTACCGTGACCTTATTGCCAGGGTAGTTAATCTGATAATCTCGAATCTCCACAGCCAACTTGCTCCTGCGTATTATGGGGCTGCCTGGCAACGTCTCAACCCAACCATTAATTCCTAATTCCAAGGAATACAGTATTTTTTGGTCGAAGTAAGATGTACTGTATGTCGAAGTTGGGTTTATTCTGCAGACTGATAAGTTTTCAATAATTAGCCTTTTTTTATGGATTCTCTTTTTTATGGGTTAGTTCGAGAGAAAGTTTTAACTGGAAATCCTTTAGAGAGCCCTTCATTTAAGCCTGGTCCAATTTAGTTGGTTAAGGTGCACATTACATGGGTCTTTGGGCCTTGGCCATTCAGTCTTTTCGAGAGAGAAAAGGGGGGGGGTGGAGAGAGAGAGGGAGCGGAGAGAGAGAGAGGGGGTGGAGAGAGAGAGGGAGCGTAGAGAGAGAGGGAGAGGCGGAGAGAGAGTGTGTAAGAGAGGGAAACAGCACATTAGTGAATACCCTCCACTCTTTCTATCAGCAGCCCAGTCTGCACTCCCCTCTTATTGCCCACTCTCTCCCGCAGCTGGCTTCGTATCGATCTCTCGGCTTGCGGGCGCCTTTGCGGAACAATATTTTGTTTTAAGTGATCCTTCCATCCACCCTCACTGTCGGCCTTTCCCCGTCAAAAGAATCTAAATTAAAATAATGTATGATTTTTCTGATGAAGATATTAGCTTTAGGACTTTTTTGTGGGCCGTGCGCGGTGTGCAATCGAACAAAAACACTGTGGTTTTTTTTTCTAACTATTGTTGTCTGTTGTTGAGAGTTTCTTATATATTCTTGTTTGGATTTTTTTTCTTAGAGTTGACTCAGTTGACTGAATGTAATATGGTGAAACAAAACAAACATTGAACGAAAGTATCTTTATTTATCCACTTCATTAGAATTGATTGCTAGTACTTTGTATTAAATACTTGTGTGCAAATAGTGCTAATGTACTGCTGTACTTTTTACGTCTCAGTGATATGAGACATGAAAATTTGGCGTTTCGATGTTATCCTATCCTCTATCCTGGAAGCAAATTGGCCACTGTTGCCTTCTAATTGATCAATTGCTTTAATTTGTCCGTTTTTGAATAAATATTTTCAGAACTTGGCTTAAACCTTGATTTATTGTATTTTCTCGTTGGACCGTCATTAAATCAGCAAACATGGTGAGTGATTTCATTTGATCATTTAAAAACGAAATACCGGCCGGTTTTTGCAATGCATCGTGGACAGCTGGATTCGTACGTATTTACATTTATGCTAATTTACTCGAATCTATCTCTAATTTATGTTCGTTTGCATTGCATAAGATTGCTGGTGTACTCGATGTGTTTCAAATTTTCAAAAACCGGCCGATTTCGCTTTAATAATTCTTTGCTGTTTATATTTTTCTTAGCTGGAATATTAAAGCGAAATTCTAGCCCTTTTGGAAAATTTGCATATGATAAGCAAATCGTTTGTATACTATGCTAATTTTGTACGATCGTCCACGGCAATCGTACAAAATTAGCATAGGATACATAATATTTGCTTATCATATGCAAAGTTTCGAAAGGGGCTAGCATTTAGCTTTAATGTTTCTTGTTTTACGAGTCTCAATGCTAATTCGTACACTATTTATTTTTGTCGTTGTGCTAATAACTTATTGTGACACTATATTAACAGAATATGTTGTTTGACTGGTACTTGGAACTTGCAACTGTAAGACTGTAAGCAAGTATTTCGCACAATAGAAAATAATAATGTTTATCGTAATCTCTGCCCATTTAAAGATAAAAACGTGGAAAGTCTTTTTTAAGGTGATAAGAAATTTTGCTTTCATGTCAGAATCACTAAATCACTGTATTGATTGTGTATTGTTTTGTCCTCATTAATAATATTACTTTGCTCTTTTGTATAATTAATTGTGCTGGGGAGCCAAATACTACGGTAGTAGACTCACTAGTTAGCTTAGGGTACTGTACTGTGACCAATGGTTGGCGGCGTTGGCAGTAAAAACCAAAAACTAAGCACTACTAATTATTTAAATGTGGCGTGTTACTGTATTTCAAATTTATTTTAAAGCGAAATGTTAGCCTCTTTGGAAAATTTGCATATGATAAGCAAATCCTATGTATCCTATGCTAATTTTGTACGATTGCCGTGGACGATCGTACAAAATTAGCATAGTATACATAGGATTTGCTTATCATATGCAAATTTTCCAAAGGGGCTAGCATTTCGCTTTAAAGCGAAATACGGGCCGGGTTTTGAAACACATCGAATATACCAGCATTCTTATGCAGCTTATGCAAATGAACATAAATTAGAATAAAAATCGAGCTAAATCCGAGCAATTTTGCGTAAGAACATAATAATTCAGTTGCCCACGATGCGTTTCAAGAAGCGGCCGGTATTTCGCTTTAAAGGATACTCAGGAAACTAATATGTAGTATATTTCTTGTATATAATTTGTGAGCAAACGATTTCAATGTTTCAGAACTTGATTGTTTACTATGAAAACGCGCGTAAATCAAATTTTCGACGTTTCGAGGATTATGCATATGATTTTGACATATTTGTATGCGAATCATAACAAAAGTGCGTCACGCCTTATTACTCAAATTAAATTTATCCAAAACATTGATGTTTTAGGGAAACGAGAGCAGTCTGCCTATGGAAATGTGCAGCAATTGTAAGTTTTTATTTCAAACATAAAGTACCTTTTGATGACAACTTCGACTGTTTTATCTCCAGCTGTTTGTGATGTATATATAGTACATTTTTGTTCAATCACTTCAATCGATAAAAAAGACAACTCTATCTCCATGTATTATATGCATATTTCTGTGGCCTTCTGTGCCTAAAATGCACTGAAGAAAGAAGAATTATTTCACAAAACAGAAACCACGTAGCATACCCATTTACTGTTCAGTTGATGCATATGAACTGCGTCGCCTTGCCCGCCGTTTCAAGAAACTCGACATTGATGGGTCCGGATCGTTGTCCGTTGAGGAATTTATGTCTCTTCCAGAATTGCAACAGAATCCCCTCGTTCAGGTTGGGCTTTTCTTTCCCTTATCTTTCGTATTTCGTTCATGATTGAAAATGTTATCGAACTTTTTTTGTACAGTATGATTAGGACTAGTTTATTGACATATGTTGTTTGGGTGTTATCGTGTTATATTAGTCATATACTGTTGAACCGCTACCCCCTACCCCTGTAGTGCTATGAATTATAGGTGTTATTTGCTGTTTCTATTCGAGTTTTCACTAATTTTAATCATGTATTCATTTTCAGCGAGTGATCGATATATTTGATGAAGACGGAAATGGAGAAGTGGATTTTAGAGGTAATATTATGTTCTTATGTTGATTTTTTTAGGATATGAATTTTTTAAAGCCAGATTTGTTATGCTGTTACGTATACTAGTGAAACTTTGCAACTCTGTTTTCCGATCTGTGTCAGACATATAAAATAGTTAGCTGAAGCTCAGAATGGAATTTGGCTAGAGATGTTGATGCGTTTTGGGAACTTTCGTGATTGCGTTTTGACAAAGGACACTGTCCCTAGGTTCTTGTCTTCAATCTTCGAAATTTGGCCTTGTAAAATTTATGAAGTCTTGATGTATTTATGAAGTGTGAAGCCTTTATCCTTTTCAGAATTTATCCAAGGAATATCTCAGTTCAGCGTTAAAGGTGACAAGAGCACGAAACTAAAGTGTGAGTTGATTGTTGATTTTGTTGGCGCTTCTATGATCTATCAACTTTATGCTCGTTGGTTGTGTGTATCACCATAGTAGTAGGCTTCATTCTCATTTAATTGTACTTTAATTGCTTCATTATTATTTAATTTTAAATATATTTATGAAGATTATTACTTTTCAGTTGCCTTCCGTATATACGACATGGACCGAGATGGATTCATTTCGAATGGCGAGCTTTTCCAGGTGCTTTTTTCGCAACTCATTTTTCATTCATTTATTCATTATTTCTCGAACAGGGCATTTTTGTTGCCCTGCTGGATTGCAATTCACACATTTCAAAGGGACATGTGATGCGTGCACTTATGTTGTTTTATAAGCATATATATGGATATATAGGAAGCGCATTTTGAGTGCACCGAAGTGCAACTGTGCAACGTATCAAAATTTCTACAATGCGCATTGCCTAATAACAAGTGACACGGTCGTGGAGTGTATCAAGGAATGTGTACACATACAGTAGAATTGTACAAAAGCGCACTTTGTCCAGTTTACTTCGGTAGTTTTCCATTTTCACCTGCCCTCTTGTCCAGTCACAATTATAACCTTCACCATTTCCACGTCAACTGTTGCCGTTCTCTCTGTGAATGTATGCGTTCATTTCATATTTCAGGTGCTGAAAATGATGGTGGGAAACAATTTGAAGGATACCCAATTGCAACAAATTGTCGATAAAACGATCCTTTTCCACGACAAGGACGGTGACGGAAAGATCTCATTCCAGGAGTTTTGTGATGTGAGTTATCTTGACTTAATTTAGTTTTATATTTTATCTTATTAAATGGAATAATAATATTTCTCATATTAGAAAGAATACCAAGGTTACGTATTTTGACCGGAGGTAGTCAAGAAACATCGTAAGCGCGTAGCCGAATTAACAACGTTTTTAAGGGTTTGCGTTCTTTGGTTATTGCAGTGATCGCTAACTTTTGTCATTAACTACTGTAAGTACCGTAAGGTAGTGTAGCCTAACTTGAACGAGAATGTGTAACGCGTAACGCATTGTAACAGCCTATGTTTTCAAGCAGAAAAGTGTGCGTTATTGAGCTTGGTAAATTAATTAATAGTGTACTTGCCTTTGGAAGTCTGCAGTTAACAATCTAACCTTACTGGTTTGTACATAGTCCGTAATGTCGTAAACTCAGAGTTATAGCGCCACCGGTCATTTGATATTGATAAGACGTCCCTTAGTGTAAAACTCCATAACCTGCACATTTCTCTCTCACGTGGGAATGCTGCCTTTCTTTTGCACAGATTTCTACTTTCCAATAAGTATAATAGCACAAATTGGTCAGAAAATGTGGTCAAATATGACATATAATTAGTTTGTCCATGTAGTTCCTGATCTCTAAATACTGGGTGAGGGTGACTCGTAGTCTCGCCTCGTTTCAGCGGTATGGCACGTGGTTTTGAAACTTATTTTGAATAACTGCACACCCGTGTATTATATGCAAATTTCTGTGCTTTAGAACGCAATTTGCATATAATACAGGGAAATGCAGGCATCTAGCATATGTTTCAAAACCACGCGTCATACCACTTTGAATATTGGCATGCAATTCGTCCAAGTTCAGGTTGTCGAACACACCGAAGTGCACAAGAAGATGGTGCTGGAGAATATCTAATGATCAAACTACAATCTACAATAATAACCGCCCAACACTACAAACTACAATCAACAAATATCAACTTTTATACATAATAATCTATGAGCAGCACCACCATCTTCACATTCAGTGTTAATACTTATTGGAATGAGAATATGATATTTGTAATTTGGAAAGTAATGTAACTTAAGTTTGTTCTTTTGATGAACCTGTATAGCTTCTCAGCTCCACTCTAAGAAAACGTGACATTGTTTGTGCTATTGTGTATATGTATTTATTACCTAGTAGATAAGAGATCACTCGTGAATAGAACATTTATAAAATTAGCAGACTCTGCATAAGTTTGTCTTTGAAATGGTTCTGTATTGCATGTAATATTACCAACCGTGTACTACCGTAACCTATGTCCTATTCACATTTTCTGTACATCTTTGTTTTGTATTCAGAAGGCATGCACGAGGCTCAGTTTTGTTTATTCAAACATTTTGTGTTTTAATTTTCTTCCTTGTCCTTGTGCACAGTCTTTTTGTTTTCCTTTTGTGTTCTTTTTCTAACATGACTAGATAATGTGATGGTGTCTCACATTCTATGTATTGAGTATTCTGAGGCCGTTTTCACCAAATTCATTTAAAAAGATGCTATTTGCTGGCCAGATCCGTGAAGACTTTAAAGCGGTATGGTGCGTGGGTTTTGAAAGGGTTCCTGAAGAACCAAAGTCTCATGTATTATATCTTTTTATGATCTTCAGTCCAGGAATTTGCATATACTACATGGGAACGCGGTTGTCCACAAATCGTTTTAAAGCCATCTACCATACAAATTGCGCAGCGTAGATTTTGTGAATACGGCCTCAGTATAATTCTTTGATAGACTTAGAATGTGCATGGGCTATTTCGCTCACATTTTGCTTTACTACTGTAATATTATGTATTTTAATACTGTAGTTTGCATTTGGTTGTAAATAACAATAATATTTAAGATACCCCCGGTTATAAGTCACCGAGCACATCTAGCCATCTTATATGTAGTCAATCCGTTGCACCCGCTAGTCTTGTTTTGTTTGATAAGCTTTATTATTCTGATCCATGCATTGGCCTCCCCGCTCCATCATAATATACATATAGAAATTCATCAAATGCCATCTTGTGAAGTTTTTTCTCTCTTGATTTTCGACTTGAATAAATTTACTTTTATAAAGCGCATTGTCAGTCGGACGAGGTTGAGGTATGAAAATGGTGTTTTTTTTTTGATAAAATTTATATAACAAACGGCAATTGTGCGAACGGATTTCATCTACGTAATCGCTTGCTCTAGGGAATAGCGCCGTGCGATTTGAGCTGTCGAAAATTGGATGTTCAGTAAGGTACAAATTTTAGAGTTTGTAATTCTATGCCAAAAAAACGCGTGTTTCTGTCAATACCAGCGTATTTTGGCACCACTAAACACGTAAAATAATAAAAAATATTCTCTTGTTCCAAGATGCGGTAAATTTTCAGCATACTTACAAACCCCATTTTTTATGATTGCATTCGCATGTATCCAACGCATAAACCGCATGTAAAGATTTTACAACATATTTCGCGCTCGCCTGACCTCCGCGTGACCTAATTTCTTTTTTTTAAAGGGTCAGGCCCACCGATATAAACCTATATTTATTATTTGTTCATAATTTTTGTAAAGGGTGTTTGTTATAAAATATACACACTGTGTTTGAACTGGCTTCACCATTGCAAAGCTTTTCACGTAAGTTTTCCTTACAGAGTATACAGTATGGAAAAGCAATTGCACCCTTATTTCCTTATTGTGCGTGTCCCGGGGGCAAATCGCTCTTTTTTCTGTCCCTATGAGCCTGGCTATACAGTCGGCTACCCTCGGGACACGCACAACAAGGAAATAAGGGTGCAATTGCTTTCCCATACTGTATACTCTGTAAGGAAAGCGAACGTGAAAAGCTTCGTGATGGTAAAGCCAGCTCAAACTCAGTGTGTATATTTTATAATAAACACCCTTTACAAAAATTATGAACAAATAATAAATATGGGTTCAAAACGGTGGGCCTGACCCTTTAAAGCGAAATGCTAGCTCCTTTGGAAAATTTGCATATGATAAGCAAATCCTATGCTAATTTTGTACGATCGTCCACGGCAATCCTACAAAATTAGCATAGGATACATAGAATTTGCTTATCATATGCAAATTTTCCAAATAGGCTAGCATTTCGCTTTAATGTTCTGCTAGTGAAAACACAAAATACGTGAAAATGGAGATTATCCAACATTATGCTTCAATGCTTTTCAGGTGGTTGGAACGCTCGACGTACACGAAAAGATGGTTGTCAAACCATAAATTTTGTGATTTCTTTGTGGTATTCTTTTAAAAATGTATCACGTAAGTTGCAAGTATTCTCTATCTCATCAGCAATGTATAAGAAAACGGAATCACACTTGCTTCTAGCTTTTGCCTTGTATTACCAAACCATTGTCACTTTTGAAATTTTTTATGCTTTCCATTGTAAAACGTGATTTCAAACATGATATCTTAACATCCTTGCCTATATTGTCTTTATGTTTAGCTATCACTCATTTTGTTGTCTGTATATACAATTTATTGTTTATAAATATATATACCCGAAATATATAAAGAGTTTATTATAGTCCACACTTGAGCATGTGCCACTTTTTAGTGGCCACCGCCACAACTGTCTAGAATTCAGGTGCTTGTTACGATTGCATTCCCTCAACATTTTCTATTCAAATTACACAGAAGAAGGCATATGTTTGACGAATATGACTAATAAAAAAAGCTCACAAAATAAACATATCAGAAGTTGTTCACTTTGAAATTTCGTTATGTCAATGGATTTTCAAGCAATTAATCTATAATATACTATAGTACATTTAACTCCAACTACGGTATTAATCTAATTAATACATTATATTAAATCACATATGATATTGATCCACACCAATCCAGTGCCTTTTCTTCTCTCCGATTCTTCCGTTTCTGAGTAACCTGAATTTATTACAAATATTATTTTCCATCCCTGGGTTTTATTTGAGAACAACATGTCTTTAGATGCTGTGGCGTACCAGATGGCGATGAGAGCTGCACAGAAATCGTACACCCTTCGGACCCCACCACCATACGCGCCAATTTGGCGCCGCGCGAGAGACTGGCGGCAAGGGAGAAACTTACTTTTCCTCTTCTCCAGTTCTGTCGTCATGAATAGTGTGAGCATTATGGACAATCCATAATCCAACACATAATGCAACGACAATTGCCACAGTTGACATGAAGACACCGAGCACAATTGCGGCGAACTGAAACGCATAGGTTGAATGTGCACATACATAGCGTAACGACACCCCAAGCAGTCAGCAGTGGGTGCCGATACCGGGTAATATAACAAACATAGTGAGCCGTCCGGGTGCCAGGTTCTTGCCACTCTAGAGCCGGTTGATTTTATCGTGCCTGGTATATTACTTACGGCAATCGCCTTTTACATTGAATAGCATTTATCAACTGCCATATTAGCAAATATTTTACGAAATGAAAGGAAAACGAACGTATGGCTTCGAAAAGGTCAACCATTCATCTTGAGCATTTTCGTAGACGCCTGAAAAACGATTTTATGTTGTTTAAATGAAGCATACGATTCGTCGCAGGTTTTTTTATTGAAAATATTCTGTATACCGATCAAGCAGGTGTCCGACCACAACAATAGTCTCCTTTCTTACGTGATTCTAAAATCACCATGCTAAAGACTTCCCGACGAACATTATTCGAATTTCGATTATTGGCCAACTCACTGTTAAACTTGACTGCAACTCGAATGCACGGATCGTCGATCAATATTCTGAACTTGTTCACAGACACTTCGGCAACTGATATCTTTTTCTTTTCGGTTATTCTTCGCATAGGAACTGTTCGACTGAAACATTATTTTATGTTTAGCGTAATTAGGGATTGTTGCTAAAATCGCATCTGTTTCATCGCACGATTTTTCACGCTCTACTAAAGCATCCGTCAAATTTTAAGCGTGTCGAATTTTAAAATTTAAATCGTTTGTGTGTGTTGGAACAAAATGTCTTGACAAGTTATATTGGCTCTGCTATGAGACTGTAGTGCACTCACAAAATGACATTCAGCTTGACTAGCTTCTGTTTTTCATATTTCAAGCTGCCGCGAGCTGTATGGCACATTTTTTTGAAACGAACGCACGCTAGACAATCGCGTAACTGAGTGAACCAGATTACCCGGCCCTCTAAACATAACTGACCAAAGTGACTTCTCATCACCGAAATCCACCAGCACACAAAGCGGAGATTTCTCTGAAAGCATGGACCTTAATACTTAAAAATCATTTATTTTATTCTTCTCACCTACCTAATTTGATGTCTCGTCATATGTACATTTTGTATTGGAAACTATGAGAATCAATGGTTCATGAATCCCAGGATGAAAACTCACGTTTAGACGAAAGTATAGACGAAATAGACGTAAAATTGATGGTTCTTACGGTTGCATCTAACTGAATGTGATCCGCGGTACATAAACGCTACCACTGAGGCCGACCTGTCCGTGGAAACTTCGAAGACGACCGGGTCGAGTGGACTAAAATCGAGCAACAACGACATTACTCACAGAAGTGACATAAGGAAAGCAAGTCCTAGAATCGGAAGACCGTTATTTAATTACTAGGCCATGGCTCCGTCGCGCGCGCATCTAAACTACATACTGAGGTTGGTGCTCCATCCGTGCGCGGCAAAAAATTACCGCGCTGCACTGGCGGATCCACTTTTGCGCGGCAACTGCGCAAAATTTCATATGAACATGTAAGTTTCGTGCAAACTTCGTATAAACAAAATTTCATATGAACTTACAAATATCCAGCCGTCTCGTTGAACTTCGTAATGGGAATTTCCATTGACAGCACCACCCATTTATCGCAGTCAATTTTTATCGGAGTTGGACGTGGCCGAGATCGTTGCAAAATATTCCTCTTTTCATTTCGTTCACACCAAGCTTAAACGTTATTATATTCTGTATATAATATATAGGTTCGTATATAATTCCGTATAAAATTTTTTTTATACTCTTTGTTTAAGTTTACCTTTGTACAACCAAACCAAACTAAAGCATAAAAACAAGGTGATTTTCTAGTGAACCCATCCCTTTAAGCCGCTTTATTCAAGGACGGTTCAAGAAACGAGCCACAAATATTGCTTACGTGGAGGGGCGCTTTATCCTATCACATTTTGTACTTTTTTTTGGGAATAATTTTTTAAGGCAAACCTTACATTTGCATCCAGCCTGTTTCGGGAGGAAACTGAAACCATAGAACCGGTCGTATTCGTCATAATTGATAGGATTTTTCTCTGAACATTTAAAGTTAACCATTTGGTTCGCCGATTTATGTAATTAATTACACACTATACTGTTAAACTCATAAGCTCATAACTCATAAGCTGAAAATTTAGGACACCCATGCTCATGCATGGGCTGAAAATTTACCAGTATGTAACTATGTTCTTCAATTGCACTTGGTCTGTAATGATTCAATCACAACATACTGTATTGGGCATTCCTAAAGCGGAACGGTCGATATTGATTTGCATTTTCGTTGAAATCAGAAATTATCGATTGATTCGCGATTGTAGCGTTGCCTGCGCTGAAACTATTTGGTGATTAACTCGTAGTATTTCTACTTAATTTTCCTTATGGTACTTCAAAGTGACTTTCTTCAACTGAAAACGGCCTAAAACGAAATACTGGTGTCGGTTTTTGAAAAACATCGAGTACACCAGCATTCTAGGACTTATGCAGCCTATGTAAATACACATAAATTAGAATAAAACACTGGCTAAATTCGAGCAAATTGGCATAAATAACTAAGAATTCAGTTGTCCACGATATGTTTCAAAAACCGGTCGATGTTTCGCTTTAAAACGACGTTCACCAATTTCATTCAACAGTTTCAACATTCCAGAATAAAAAAAAATTCAAACTCAAATTAACCTGTACGTATCCAGATAAGTAAGTTGAGGTACGTGAAGTTGGACTACATCATGCTAAAACATTTAAGGCAGGGTCCAAGGGTAGAAACATTGGCAATTTATGGCGCGGCGAGGCATTTGTGTCGCCCATGCGCCGCAACTAAGCCAATTGAGCGCGGCAACCGCTAACTTAAAATACTTATTTAAAAACCAACCGAATAGGTGCAGTGGCGCAGCGGTGCCCTGGCAAAGCTAGCTGAGACGAAGAGTTTCTCTGGTATTTTAACATTATATTCACTCCACTCGGGTAAGTCATCAGAATCTCTTTCGTAGTGCAGAATTGAGCAATCTTTCATCAAACCCTTCAGCTTCAGTATCCCTTCCACAATATCGATTAGATTCGGTGCACGTTCTGCAAACGAAAGCTGCTCTTTCGCAGAATAAACAAATCAACATAAATGGCACAGAGTTCTATTAAAGGGTCAGGCTCATTTCAAATGACCCCTATTTTTGATGATTCCATCTGATTCTCCATGTCAAATATAGTAGGCTGAATTTTTTTTCCAATTTTCAGTCGCAATATTCACGCAGTTTTCAGCAATTTACCATGGCCAGTCATACACACCAATCAATCGCAGTTGTCACGCCCATTCGCGCTGATTGGCCTATATCGCAATTGCCACGCCCAATAAAGCATATTGCCCAATTAGCGCGGAGGGGCGTGACAAATGCGATATACAGTTGGGTATGACTGGCCATGGTAAATTGCTGAATACTGCGTGAATTTTGGGCTTGAAAATTAGAAAAATATCGTATCCTACTATATTTGATATGGAGAATCAGATGGAATTATCAAAAATAGGGGTTATTTGAAATGGGCCTGACCCTTTAAAGCAAAATACCGGCCGGTTTTTGAAACGCATCGTGGACAACATAATTCTTACGTATTTCTGTTAATTTGCCCGAATTTAGCTCGATTTTTTATGCTCATTTGCTATGCGGCATAATAATGCTGGTGTACTCGATGTGTTTCAAAAACCGGCCGGCATTTCGCTTTACTTGCGAGAAAAATGTACGAACTCATTAGAATCCAACCTTTTTTAACCGGCAGCTCAACGAACCAAACAACAGCATACAGCGACGAAGTATCAGCAACTTCTCCGCGTACGTCATCGGGAATTTCAAAAGCAATTGTGTACGATTTCATGGGTTCGTATATGTGCTGGAAAAGGAAGTCAATTACAATACTCATACAACGACCCTCCATCTTTAAAGCGAAATGCTAGCCCCCTTTGGAAAATCTGCATATGATAAGCAAATCCTATCTATCCTATGCTAATTCTGTACGATCGTCCACGGCAATCGCACAAAATTAGCATAGGATACATAGGATTGCTTATCAGATGCAAATTTTCCAAAGAGGCTAGCATTTCGCTTTAAAAGATTATCCGCTCCTCAGCTCATTTAGTGTTTGACCTGTGGAGTCTAGTCGAAGTGTAAACGTTTTTTGTTGGCATAACTACGAAGTATCATGCAATTCTCCGAGTACGTCATTGGAAACTTCAAAAGTAATTGTGTATGGTTCCGTTCTAAGTTTCTAAGTGTAAGTAAATACGTATGTATAAGTAATATGCAGTTCACAAAAAATCTCAGTCGGGTTGATCACGTCATTCATGCCTCTGCTCACATAATAGCCCCCTTTTCGATTCCTCCAAACTGATATTTATTGGACAGAACCAAAGTCACTCGTTCGCGCATGCATCACAACAAGCTTTCACGGCGTAATTTGAATATGCGATCTTATGCGGTAATAAGCTATCAGCTGAGGCGCGGATAATCTTTTAAAGGGACAAGCGCATCAAAATCATCATCATCTGGACACCGAAAAAGTAACGAAAAAGAAAACATATCAAACTCACCCAACAAGTGTTGTCCACACTCATATTGCAGTGTTTCCTACAAGTAAAGAATTTTCATTAGTATCCTGCGTTTGTGTCACCTTTCTAACCTTTTCCAATTCATATATAGAGGTTGTCTACCAAAATTCACAAAATTCATTGAATTAAAAGAATAACCCATCCTACTAACATAATAGATCCATGTATCAGGGGAAATGTGGGCCAACAAATATGGTTATTTGTTTAATATTATGAACCAGACGGCTGTGGCCGCCTGAGGCGACTTTTATTCAGGAACAGTGAGCACACTCGTGCGAAACGTTTGCAACGTATCTTGAAAAATCATGAAATAAGATTTGATTTCGCTTTCTCAACACCGGGCTCCGATTCTTCTTTTATAGCCTCTTAGATATTCTAATTTTCGTTTCGTTCACACAAACAAAAAAGTAAACTCTTCTCCTTTATATAATAAGATAAGATGATGTCAACACATACATAATTTTCCATTCGTCGTTCGCAAAAAGAACACTACTATAATTAGTGGCCTGGACGACAATCAGACGTCGTGCACCATTTTCTGGCATCTTGTAGTCATAAAAAAGATCAAATCTGAAAAGGGGTTAAGGTTATACGATTACGTATCTTGTACAGGATGTGTGAGTTGCACTATGAAACATACCACCCGGGTTGGGGTTTTTTCATCAAAAATAGTTTGAAAAAAGTTATAAACGAAAACAAACATAAAAACACAAACAAATAAGTGCATCTTGCGTAAAAATGTTCTCAAACAACTTTTTTTGCAATTTTGTATGGGAAAATTCGCTTCCCGCGATTTGCCGATTTTAATACTAACACGGCCATGGAAAAATCGCGAGATGGCCTTTCCAAACGATCACACAGTCCGCAGAATCCAAATGACGAAATGTTGACAAAATATTTTGAATTTGCCTAGTAAAAGTCCAAAAACACACGGTTTGAAAACGGTGGTAAACGCACGGTTGTTTACTCCTCCTCTTTTTGTGTTTTTTTT
Source organism: Pelodera strongyloides (assembly GCA_036852015.1). Taxonomy (NCBI): domain Eukaryota; kingdom Metazoa; phylum Nematoda; class Chromadorea; order Rhabditida; family Rhabditidae; genus Pelodera; species Pelodera strongyloides. The sequence continues at coordinate 176,877 of JAANDG010000241.1, forward strand.
TTGTTGAGACCGACCGCTAATTCGCTTTAAATATTGACTGCGATGAATGTGTAGCCAGTTACCAAGTATAATCGAAACATCCGGATACTTGTGAATCCAATTAAATTCTAAGGCATCTACCCCGAGTTACGTTACCCATGACAGCAGACTAGAACTGTTAAAACAATGAGATTTCGCAGAAATTTGCTAATTTTTCCATGCAACCATAGTCACGCTGAATGTCTGCGGTCGAAATGGGGTCCCATACTCTTGTATGGGCCATACTACTTCTTTTGCCTTTTTGATCGTGTACATTTTTGTATAGATTTTTCTTCTATTCACTGAGGAAACTTTGTCAGTGGGCGGCCCTCCCACCCCTGCGCTAGGTTTGGATGGGTCGCGCGCTACTGGCCCACCCCTCGCCCACTCCTCGCCCATTGGGGGGTTGAGGTGGATAACACTCGAGGAACAGAAAATGAATGGGTCGCCTGAGCGCCAGGGGTTTCTATCGCTGCGATGAGAAAGTAACGACTAACCTATCTCTTCGGGTATGCTGATTCGGCTTGTAGACCAATACCTGTAATTAACAAAGCAAAATTGTGAATTTTTTTTAATTCTTATGCAATTTTGTATGTCCGCAACGGAGTTCCGACAAGCAACTAAGAAGATCTAAAGGCATAAAAGGTGAGTCAGAGCTCGGTCTTGAGCAAGCGAAATCGAGTATTATTACATAATTTTAAAAAAAGTTTGAGGGTCTCTCCAGCCGCAGTGTTACAGTCTTTGCTCTCCATCATTATCTCAACTTTGCGAATTTGATTTAAATGCATTCGTTATAGTAAATTATACAGTGATTTCTCTTCAGCATTTGGTTTGGTGCATCTTGGTGTTATTTCAAATAAATAAATAAAAATTATTTACTATTAACTTGTAGAAATTCTCCATAAAAACTTGAAAAATACCAAACTGCTTTTTATTTGCGTTGAATACCTACGTAATTCGTAGGATCTGTAACGCCCGGAAACGCGAGTTCATCAGTTGTAACAGGAGTAACGGCCCGGTCCGGGTTTGTATACATGAAGTTCTCCCAGTTGCCGACTATGAACGTCAAAACTGAAATACTATTTCCTCTCTTTTAATGCAAAACTCCTGCCCTATAGCTCAAACGCACGTCGCAGCACGCCTTATCGCGTCCGTCGTGGCGCACCTCCCCTTCCTCTAAAAGTGTGCCGCAAGTGCGTGTGTGCATATATGTGTGTGCGGCGCGCCATCAAAACAACCCTTGGCATGCGGCAAGCAAAGGCCACTCTTTGAAAAAACGGAAATAAAAGAACTTACTCTTTAAAAGTAGGTCCAGAATGTGGTCTTTTTCTTCTTCTGATAGATATAGCTCTCCTGTGTTGCACGCTAAAATGATGAGTTCAGAAAAAGGTGCGTTCTGCTAGACAACTATAATAATATGAATGAGTGGTGTCGTTGGTGCGCGCACAGATAGAGCGAGAGATGTGCCCAGACGGAGAACAAGTGGTGCATTTGTGGCACCCACTCCAAGTTGTGCAACGCAGGTGCGTGTTTCTGTTTTGCGGCACGTGCTTCATCAATGTCTGAGTTTTCTAGTGCGCAAACCAACTTCTACAGAGACGCTTGTTTGTATAAAATAGGGCAAAAAAACTTACAAACAAACGGTATGGAGAAGAGAGCTAACAGCCGCATTTTGCAACGCCTATTATTCTAGCAAAACGCACAATGCCGCTCAATCATTTAGCATAAATGCAAGGCAAATTTCTTTCTTTAATCTAATCATGCAAATTACCGTTGCATTCAAATTTCCTTCTTTAATCTAATCATGCAAATAACCTTAGCACTCAAATTTCCTTCTTTTATCTAATTATGCAAATTACCTTAGTATTCAAATTTCTTTATTTTATTTTATTTGCAGCTGCCGCCTGCAGCGCACGTGTGCACAATTAATAGAACTATAAAAGGGAACTAATTTGGATTATTTGTTTACAATGTGTCGTTATTTCAGCTGTAAAGATAATATAAAGAGTTTATTACATATATACAATAAAATCACAAAACGTTTGACGAATATGACTAATAAAAACATAAATTCATATCAGAAGTTGTTCATCTTCGAAATATGTATTCGTCATGTCAATGGTTTTTCAACTATCATGTACTCATCTACGAACTCTGATACGGTATTTCGTAAGTTATTTTATTATGCTCATAATTCTACAATACATATTTCCCTGCACATCACAGTATTTAAATATTTAAATTACACTCACAATATGTGCAACAAAAAATAAAATCGGCTAGCAATCAATACAGTATACGGAGTCTAATATACAGGATACAGTATACGGTACTATTAATACAACATATTAAATTACATGTGATATTGATCCACACCAATCCAGTGCCTTTTCTTCTCTCCGATTCTTCCGTTTCTGATTAGCCTGAATTTATCACAAATATTATTTCCCATCCCTGGGTTTCATTTGGGACCAACAACCATATCTATAGTTGCTGTCGCGTACTGGACGAACAAGGAGTAGAAGAGCGTCACAGGTGCGCCACATGTCCGCCACATGTGCGCCAACTGAAATTGTATTCCGTTCACCCCTGCGCATCCCTATGCACCGCGTGAGAAGCTGAGCCTCTTGAATGTGCTCAGCCTGTGTGTGTTTCTCTCTTTTCCATTTAATTTACTTCTCAAACTGTTTAATATAATATCATAGGCGCAAAACTTACAGCGCTCCCCAATGCAACCCGTTCTTTGCGGCGACGAGTCGAATTTTGAGTTAGACACACGACGTACTTCTACTGAGTTCCAAGTTCTCCACTGATTAACTTTCCACAAATAATAAGCGAGAAACTTACTTTTCCTCTTCAGCAGTTCTATCGTCACGTACAGTGGGAGCATTATGGACAATCCATAATCCAACACATAATGCAACGACAATTGCCACAGTTGACATGAAGACACCGAGCACAATGGCGGCGAACTGAAACGCACGCTAATTGTAGGTTGATTGCATACTACAGTATTCATTGTTAAAGCGCAATGCCGGCCGGTTTTTGAAACGCATCGAGTACACCAGCATTATTATGCAGCTTATGCAAATGAACATAAATTAGAATACAAAATCGAGCTAAATTCGAGCAACTTCCCGCAAATACTTAAGAATTCAGCTATCCACGATACGTTTCAAAAAACGGCCGGCATTTCGCTTTAAGCCTCCTGATTCAAAAAGGTATGTGCCGATACAGGGTAATAACATCACAAAGTGTGCCATCTATGTGCCAGGTTGGTGCCACCCAAGTGCCAATTAGTGGATAAGTTTTACCGTGTCTAGCATTTTTCACAAGCCTTCAGAGGGAAGAAGATTATCAAGAATAACATTCCAACAGTAACAATATTTATGTTAGCAAATATTTTGCAAAAATATAAAAACGAACGTATGGCTTCGAAAAGGTCAACCATTCATCTTGAGCATTTTCGTAGACGCCTGAAAATTAGCTTTTCTTTTACAAACATGTAGCAGAACACCAAAAAACTGGTACTGAAGTTATCGAAAGTCAAGCCCACGTAAAATGTGACGCGTAATTTGTTCTATGTGTAGCGTAACATCTTACCTTATATGATACAAAAACATGAGCTAAATCAAAAATGTGTATCTACAGAGTTTGCAAGGCAGAATCTCTACTTTTTGATTTGAGCTGAATTACTTATTTCGTTATTCCACGATGCAAAAGACGGAAGGATCGACATGTTAGGCATTAGATATCTAGCAACTTCAAGTCGACCCAGCGAACGGCGAAAGTCGAACTTTAAACCACCACCCGGCGAGGGAATCATGGGCGATCCCTCCTGGCCCTAGCCCGAAGACGTCGAGCAATTTGTCATCTGGAACTCGTCGCCTACTGCTCAGGACCTCTGCGGAAAATTTCATAAGCAAACATTGAAACTGTATTTTCACCCTTGAATAAAGGTGCACGCTCCTGAAGCGTAAAACTATTTATTTATTTAAAGCGAAATACCAGCCGGTATTTGAAACGCATCTCAAATATCAGCATTCTTATGCAGTTATGCTAAAAGGGGTCTATTGGGGTTATTTTTTATTCAAATTTATGCTCATTTGCATATGAAGCATAGGAAAGCAGGGAGTACTCAATGCGTTTCAAAAACCGGCCGGTATTTCGCTTTAAGTCGAGAATTAAATGGCCTTTGATCATTACAACTCACTGTTAAACTTGACTGCAACTCGAATGCACGGATCGTCAATCAATATTCTGAACTTATTCACAGATACTTCGGCAACTGATATATTTTTCCTTTCCGTAATTCTTCGCATAGGAACTGTTCGGCTAGAAAATTTATTCAAATTAAAATAAAATGCAGCAATTGCAACGGTTTTATGGTTATGTTCACATGTCATAATCCGTGATATTCTCAGCTTTTCTGCGCGGCGTTTTTGTCCTCTAATTATATTAATTTGCTTTAGCCTTAAACATATGGATCTTTTTTTTTTAAACCGGCCCTTGTGCCGCTTTAAATATAAATCTGACCACTGTGGCTTCTCATCACCAAAATCGACCAGCACACAAAGCGGAGATTTCTCTGAAAAGCGTGGACCTTACCAGGTAAAACTCATTTATTTTATTCTTCTCCTCGACGTAATTTTCTTACAATTTGCTGTCTCGTCCGTCATATGATTGTATTGGAAACTATCGATGGCAAATACATATAAGAATCAATGTTTCATGAATCCCAGGATGACGTTTAGACGAAAGTATAGATGAAGCTCAAGTAGACGTAAAATTAATTGTTCTTACGGTTGCATCTATCGGAATGCGATCCGCGGTAAGTAAACGCTACCACTGAAGCCGATTTTTCCGTGGAAACTTCGAAGACAACCGGGTCAAGCGGACTAAAATGGAACACAAGGGGCATTCTCATAAAAGTTTAATTAAGGTAAGATCACGTAGAAGTAACTAAATATATTCACGCTGATTAGCGCATGCTAGTGTGCCGCGCACCTAGCGGAAATTGTGTGCGGAGGGCGTTTTTGGAAGCATGCAGAAAAAAGGTTCAATTCTAAGAAAACAATTTAGGCATCCTGCCACAGGCGTACCCAGGCTTTTCTTTGGCGGTCAAACTCAGGTTCGTGGAAAATTCCTATAAACAAAATTCCACAAAACTCACAAATATCCAGCCGTCTCGTTGAACTTCGTCACGGGGATTTCCATTGACAGCACCACCCATTTATCGCAGTCAATTTTTATCGGAGTTGGACGTGGTCGAGCTCGTTGCAAAATATTCCTCTTTTCATTTCGTTCACACCAAGCTTAAACGTTATCATATCATACATCGAATATCTTCTTACATATAAAGGAGAAGAGTTTGTGGCCGGGTGAATTTATTTGTGATTACGACCACAACGAATTTTTTCTACGCTTTCAGGCATTTGGTATAAGGAGGCAGGCAACTGTTCGCACATTATAAGCGCAATGTGAAGACATCACATAAATGGTGGAATATACGCTTCATATAAGTATGCGTTGCTCGAAGTAGCGTTTGCAAAGTATTTGTAGTCGCCTCAGGCGGCGATAGCCGTCTGGTAATACATAAATGAATATTTCAAGGTTCGCGTGCTGCTTTATTCAGACGCAATCGATAAAATAACCACCTATTATTGCTTAATTCGAGGAGCATGTTACCCTAGTATATAGTTTGTATCTTTTTTACGCATAGAATATTCCTTTACGTAAAATCCTCACATTTGCATCCAACTTGTTTCGGCGAAAAACTGAAACCATAGAACCTGTCGTATCCTTCATTATTGATTGGATTTTTCTCTGAAAATTTAAGAATAACCATTTGGCTCGTCGACTTATGTAATTACACACTTTTCTGTTAAAGGGTCGCAGTCACTATAAAGCCGTCGTTTTTATTCGCTTTCATAAAATATACTAAGCTACGAAGAAAGATGCGGTACCAGTACCAACTTATAGCAACAGTAACTCAGGGCGTGAAATCACTGGGTATGAGTTTTACTAATCTACAGTAATGTGCAATTGCCCGCATAGCGGTTCGCTATACGGGTGTAACCCACCCGCTAGGTGTGTGTAACACTGCATGCTGTTTATTCTCCGTGTACTCCTCGCAATTGCCTAATGCAGGCCCCGGTGACGGTAATTTACCAAAACTCATTCTCATTGATTTCTCTCCCCGAGTTCGCTTTTATGTGGCTTTTTACTGGCTGCATTTTGTTCTACATAACTTAAAAATCCAATAAAAAGGGTAGTGACTGCGCCCTTTAAGGACACTTCATAGGAAGTAGGACATTCGGAGCTAGTCAGGACGTGAGTATTTTCTAAACTTGTTGAATATTATATTACAAAAAGCCACTATCGCACCATCATGGCTGAAGGCGCTTTATACTCCAGTAGTTACATGTTTACATGTAGGTTTGCTATGGCTATGGAAATGTTTCACAATTCTAGAATAGACATGTGCTAAATTCAATGCACTATTTATGTATAGCTTACTGTATTGGGCATTCCTAAAGCGGAACGGTCGATATTGATTTGCATTTTCGTTGAAGTCAGAAATTGTCGATTGCTTCGCGATTGTAACGTTGCCTGAGCTGAAACTTTTTTTGGCAACTTCAAGCTTCTTTACCTATCGTGCGTTCTCGAGGGTATCTATCAGGCTCTAGACCGGAATCCTAGGTACACACAATAAGAGTCGAATCCCAAACATTATATTGGTTTACTCTTACGCGATGCTTCATAAATGAAACTCAGGCATGTTCATTGGCAATCATAGTTCGATAAAAAAAAAGATAAAAAAAAGAAAGAAATTATACACTTAAATCTTGTCCTCCTCTTTTAAACAACGAAAACATCCGATGCCCCAGTGATGTTCAGCAGTTTCGTTACACATGGTTTTCTTGCTTTGTTTTATAATAAAATTTACCTGTACGTATCCAGATAAGCCAGTTGAGGTACGTGGAGTTGCGTTGTATCATGCTAAATTTTTTTACTACACTGAGAGTTTAAAAAAATGCGAGAAAAATAAGGGCCAATTGTACACCGCACCGCACCGCATAACCGCATGACCGCATGACCGCACAAACACCGCATGCGGTCAAACACCCACCGCACAGAAACCGCACAAGTTTACTAGACACCGCACAGACACCGCACGAGTTTACTAGACACCGCATAGACACCGCACCCTGCCAGACACCGCATAGACACCGCACCGTGTTGACGCTGCCAGTGGTGATAAGCTTGCGTGTCCAAGACAAGCTGGAAGTGCCAACTTGTTTGTCGGGTATCAGAATTGCCAGAATACACTACTACCTCGTTTTTGTACGCAGATGATAGAAATTAAAATCGTTTACGCTGTTGTCTATCGTCACAACTGATGGAAACGTACCCCTAAAGCCTTATTTGTAAAGAATTATATAGTTTACTGTCTAGATAGGAACCAATGAGTGTTCTGGATTCCGCATAAGGTACTGTGAGATATAAGTTAGAACCTGCATTATACGATATCGTTTGAGATAAATCTCCCTTGCTCACTAGGAGCCGCCTTGTCATCGCAAACCAAACGAGGTCTCGCTTTGGGTTTGTCAGACCACTTACAACTGCATATCTGACAGGCTCGTTCTCAAGCATGAGTGCGAAGATACTCAGCGTTTTGTTCTGCTGATGATAATAGTATATGCACATAAAAATCTTTATGATACGAATTGTATGTGAGAAAAGAGGCACCGCATAGAGGAAACTGACCGTGAAACAACCGCACACTTATTGTTAGAAAGGTGCGCCGCTCCTGTGGCCGACGGTGGCGCGGTTCATAAAAAAACGCAGATATAAGTTAGAACCATGCAGATATCGGTTGAGATAAATCTCCCTTGCTCACTAGGAGCCGCCTCATTAAAAATCGGCTCATCAAAAAACGCAGAGCATCCCGCTAATGGCGCGGCTCGTTATACAAAAAACGCAGGGCATACCAGTAAGCATACAAATAACTCGCTTATAATCCAATAAACTTATTTCCATGTTTTGTAATTAAATAAGGTAACAAAGGCAATGTTCGATAATAATAAAAACAATGCAGTCAACAAATATATTTGTAATGTCCAGATAGGGATAGTTTAGAATTATTAAACAATGAGAAATCGCAACAGCAATTAGTAAAAAGATACTTGCTGATCGGGATCTTAAATGGATAGGTTCACCTCGAATTGCACCTTTTTTGTAATTTATATAGTCTGATAGAGTATTTATGGTAAGTTTTCGCTATCATCCATGTTATTTCAGTTTCTATAGTGGGAAACTAGTAGAATTTTACATACAGTAAGAAATTTACATACACATGCGGCGTGTTTTGCATACACCTAATGTAAAACTTCGCAAAAATGGAAAAGTGAACTTGGATGGTACTTTCGCGGCGAATTCGCGCGAAAGTGTAACATAAATACTCTATGACCTATGACGGTCAAAATGCAAAAATTGCAGCAAATTTCCTTTTCCCCAAAATAGGAGAGCTTGCTCAAAAAGCTAAACTACTTCGAATTTATAAAACAATTGGAGTATAGCCGTGGTAAGTGGGAAATAGCGTAGCAGGGCTGGAGACGCTAGAAGATACAGGGCCTTTTTATCATCCTCGTCTATCACAACAGTCTCTCTGCACCTCCAACCCTGTCACGCTATTTCCCATTTAGCTAGGCTGCGGTACTCCAATTGTTTTATATATTCGAGCTAGTTTAGCTTCTTGAGCAAGCTCTCCTACCTCGGGGACAAAAGGTAATTTTATGTAATTTTCGCATTTTAAAGGTTTTCGCCCATACTATCAATAGAAAGCATTCAAAAAGGTGCAAATCCTAGTGAACCTTCCCTTTAAAGGGTCGAGCTCACGAGAAAGTTACTTTTTGTGTTACGTTTTTATATTATTCCGGTTCTTCATACGAGTTTACACATCGCAGTGTAATATATTATTCGAAACGATACATGTCATATTCGGACTACTTTTTTATCGGGCTTCTCCGTGAATATGCGTTGCTGCACTGCGCGGTAACTGAACCCATCCATGTATTATTGACTGCTAACTGTTTACCGCGCACCTAGCCGGTAAACATTTTCTTTATGAAAAGATTTCGTTTCGTTTACACAAACAAAAGACCAAGTAAACTCTTATCCTTTATATAATAAGATATGCATCGACAAAAGAGGCAGGACTATCGTTGAAAACTTTTTGAAATCATCGGCAAAGCATCTGATTTGAATATTTCAGGTTAGCTGAATGAAAACATCTGATTTATATATTTAAAGGCTCCGTGACACTTCAGAGAGGTGTTTTCGCGTCTTAGCTTACTGGATAGAAAATTGTGGAATTCCATCAGCAGTAATAGAAAATAAATTCTTCTTTTTTTCAGCTAGACATCCTATGGAAATACTATAGACAGAGTTACATGACGGTATGAATAGCTCTCATCATTCATATGAGCAAGGGCATTGACCTGTTCTAATCACCAATTCAAATTGTTGCCCTATTAGGGTTGCTTCTTCTATTACCATAGATAGTACGATTAGTGCCAGGTTCCGCAACTACTTCAATTGAGCATTTTTTACCAGAAACTATTTGCCCAGTTTAGCTAAACATAGTATAATCAGATTTTCTTCTTCTAAACGTAGTGGACAGTGGAAAGGGGCCGAAAATGTAAGGATTTTGCCGGGTTTTAGAATTTCATTGTTGTAAAACAAAATGAATATCAAATAATCAGCAAGTAGCATACTCTGAATTGCTCAAAAGTTTTCTCTAGTGGTCTCCTCCACTCCTCCAAAGTGTGGTGTCTTTTCTCACGTAAAAACATTATGATTATCAGCAGAACAAAACGCCGCGTAAACCGTTCACAATACTTCGACAAGCACATTTAGTCAACCATCCAGAATTGTGGCCACGATATTTAATTTATATCATCTGCGGACAAAAACGAGGTAGTAGTGTGCCATCGGAAGACTTTTTATTTCCCTATGTATTTTCTCAACAACATATTTGTAATTTCTAGGTCCAAAAGAACCATACACATTAATGTGGAATCCAGAACACTAGAATCATTGTGTCTACGAAGTGGTTCACGTCAAGAAAAATGCACTTGCAAAGCAATTCTGGCAATTCTGATACCTGACAAACAAGTTGGCACTTCCAGCTTGTCTTGGACACGCAAGCTTATCACCACTGGCAGCGTCAACACGGTGCGGTGTCTATGCGGTGTCTGGCAGGGTGCGGTGTCTATGCGGTGTCTAGTAAACTCGTGCGGTGTCTGTGCGGTGTCTAGTAAACTTGCGCGGTTTCTGTGCGGTGTTTGACCTCATGCGGTGTTTGTGCGGTCATGCGGTCATGCGGTTATGCGGTGCGGTGTACAATTGGCCAAAATAAGACACCAGCACTTTTTGGCGAGGCACACGTGCGCCACCTACGCATCACAATTGAACCACGCGCGCATGAAGGCATACATCAGCGCTGAGAAGTTGAAAATACAAGACGAACCAATATTAACAACCAACCCAATAGGTGCAGTGGCGTAGCGGCGTCCTGGCAAAGCTAGCTGAGACGAAGAGTTTCTCTGGTACGGTCACATTATATTCACTCCACACGGGTAAGTCATCAGCATCTCTTTCGTAGTGCAAAATTGAGCAATCTTTGATCGGACCATTTATTCTCGCTGTCAAAATATCGTTTAGTCTTGGTGCGCTTCCTGCAAAGACAATAGTTATTAAGTAAATATAGAAGGATAAACCCATTTGACGACGGTTTCCGCTTTTTAGACCACTTCATGACCTTTTCGTGACGAGTTTTTCAATACCCGTCATCAACTGGTCACCTCCTCCCGAACCTGAATGGTCACCCTGACCGGTCAATGAACATATTTTTGTTTTTGTTTTTGAAAACTGACAACACCATTTTCTGACTTGCCATAGCCATAGCCATAGACGATTTTTCTGTGGTATGTTGCTTTTCCAGGTGGTTATTTTTTACTATTTTTCTAACAATTTAGACGGAATATACTAAGTAAATAATAATGTGCAAAGCGAACCTTTCTTAAGCGGAAGCTCAACGGACCAAATAACGGCATAAAGTGATGAAGGGTCAACAAATTCCCCACGTGAATCTCTGGGAACTTCAAAACCAATCATAATCCATTCACTAGTTGGTTCATAGATGTGCTGAATTTATTTTATTCTGTTATGCCAAGAATTGTTATACATTGTGTATCGATCATTTATCGGCGAGGGAATCATGGGCGACTCCTCCTGGCCCTAGCCCGAAGACGTCGAGCAATTTGTCATCGGGAACTTGTCGTCCGTGCTCAGGACATCTGCGGAACATGTCATAAGCAAACCTTGTACTCCCTTGAATAAAGGTACACACTCTTGAAGTGCAAATGAAATTTAAAATTTAAATTTAATGGACGTGCTGCATTCTGTTGGTTGATAAAAAGTATTAAGTGAACATTTTTTTTAAATGTTGACGCTGCAGTGACTACAAGTCGTGACGGGCTCGCACAACGTGGAGCCGAATTGATCAAGATGTAAAAAAGTGAAAGGCAGGCAACTTGCTCAAGCCGCTGAAGTTGGATCTCAAGGTCTAAGGTATCTGAGGTAAGGTAATGGCATAAGAAAAATAAGGTACATATCTTCCGATAAGCACGGTGTTGGATATACTTGGCAAACCAAACTCACCCAGCAAGTGTAATCCGCACTAATGAGGCATATCCTCCTGAAATTGAATTTTTGCCAGTAAGAGATAAACGATAAGTGATTTTTGACAATTCTTTATTGGAATGGCAGGCTAATAAGGGTGCATTCGGGATTCTGTTTTCGAAGCGGAAATAAGCAGATATCCCGTCCATCCCCTTGCAGCTATCCACGACATCACAAACGCACCCTAACTACACAAATCATGAAACCACATTAGCTTACATTGCTTCTATCTCTTAGATTTGAGAGAAAGATAATATTGCCAAAGTTGCTATCATGCCTAAAGCTGTATTACAGCCGATTTTGAACCTTATGTTGGACGATGTTCCTGCCTGATAGTGCATGCAAATAGCTGCACGATACTTTGCGATTTACAGTCTAATTATGGCAGTTGCCCAAAATACGTTTCCAGACACCGACCGTTATATCGTTTTTTTTTTCAAATACCTACTTGTCGTGTCCAATTGCGTCCGAGAAAACTACAGAAGTATTATAATTGGTAGATTGAATCAAAATCAGACGACGCCCTCGAGTTTTCGTCAAACCGTATTCAACTATGGCGTCATAACTGGAAGGGAAAGATATAGTATGGAAAGTGATTTTTTTTCTATAGAAAATGACTTGATATAAAATCAGCACAGTGGAAAAGGTAGAAACAATTGTATTTGTGCACGTTAGTTATTTCTCTAGTGATCGGGGCGGAACTATATAAGGCATTAATGGGTCAGGCTCACGCACCAGAAGACACAATGTTGTTAGTTTACAATAATATTCCAGTTCTTCGTAGGAGTTTACACATGGGAACGTAATATGTTTCGATAGTAACTTACTGTCCATCCCTAGTATTCTGCGATGCCTTGTAGACCAATACCTGTAATAAAAGAGGCCGTATTCACCAACACACAGGGAGCCCTCCCTTGGCGCACGAGCGCTTTTTTGCTGTTCTGTTCTCGCACTCTCTACGAACTCTTTACTCTTTAGCTCCCTGGGGAGGGTTGGGAGGTTTCCCTGCGTGTTGGTGCATACGGCCTCAGATAGTAAAAAAATTTCGCAGAGACCTTGCATTAGGTTTCACTAAAGAGGCAAAGAGCTAGAAAGTATTTCCTGTGTGCGGCAAAGGTATTCGAACCGGTGTCACGTATCTGGAGCTACCGCAGTTCCTGTAACCTACCCCAGCGTTTAATTTTTGTGAAACCGGCGTCAGGAGGTGATTTCCACTAATTTGCATACAAAGCATTACGGATCGGGAGGTGATCGTCCGTATTTGGCGGGGTGTTTTATGCTAGCAGCATCAGCATACTCTATACCTGCCTACACTCATTTTCTTTCTTTGCTTTGCTGATGCTTTCGTAAAAAGCAAACAACGGCTAATCTATTTTAAAAAGACTTACATAATTAGGAGGTTTCGGATCGGACGTAAACATAATTTCTTCTAGAGTAACAGGAGTTACTGTAAGTGTCGGGTGTGTATACATGAAATTCTCCCAGTTGCCAATGAGGAACGTCAAAACTGAAACAGTTACAGTGGTCTATTTTCAGCTGAAACTCCAGCCCAAAAAAGTGTGTATGTGTGTTTGTGTGTGTGTATGTGTGTGTGTGTGTGTTTGTGTGTGTGTGTGTGTGTGTGTGTGTGTGTATGTGTGTGTGTGTTTGTGTGTGTGTGTGCGTGAGTCTCTCTGTGTGTGTGTGTGTGTGTGTGTGTGAGTCTGTTGTGTGTGTTGTGTGTGTGTGTGTGTGTGGTGTGTGGTGTGTGTGTGTGTGTGTGTGTGGTGTGTGTGTGTGTGTGTGTGGGTGTGTGTGTGTGTGTGTGTGTGTGGTGTGTGTGTTGTGTGTGATCAAAACAAGAGCCTTCGCTGTGCGGCAAACAATGGCCACCCTTTGAGACAAACTATGATATACGAACTCACGGTTTAAAATATTCTCGAGAACATAGTGTTTTTCTTCTTCGGATAGAGGTAGATCTACTGTGCACGCTTAAATAATCAATTCAGTAAAACGGTTCGTTATCCTAGACTTCGTTATCCTAGATATGATGGCTCGCACTCTGCGGTGTCCCGATGTGGCCCCTGATTTTTCCCACAAAAACCCCGATACGGCCCGATCAAGACCCGATATGGGCTGGAACACAAATAATCCGGCCCATATCGGGAACAAGGCCAGAAAACCTCGATATGGCCCCGATTATTCTCGAAAACCCCGATATGGCCCAATCATTACACAAACCCCGATATGGCCCAGATCAAGGCCGGATTTTTTGAGGGACTTGATCGGGGACATTTCGGGATTTCCATGGCTATCTCGCGGCACTGTCGCGGAGTTTCATGGACGACAGAGTGGTGTGCAACCCTACTTTGACGCTCCACTTTTTGTATCAAATAGAATAAAAAACCCACAAGCAATAGGTATGCAGAAGAGCGCTAACAGACGCATTTTGCGAAAACCAGCTATGCTAACAGAGCGCACAATGGCACACAATCATTTAGCATACCTCGTGCGTAAACGTATTTCTTCATTCTAATCAATGCAAATTGGCTCTGCATTCAAATTTTCTTTTTTTATGCAGATAGACAATATACTAATGGGGGATATATACAGGTTGCGTTGCGTAGATGTAGCATAACTTGTAAATGCATGGCTTTGAACCAAGCGAAATAAAAATTATATTTGGATTATTTATTCACAACAAAACAACAAATCATGTAGTTGTAATCAAAGTTTAACAATATCTTATTATATAAAGGAGAATACTTAGTCGCCGGGTGAATTTATTTGTGATTACGACCAGAACGATTTTTTTCTACGTTTTCAGGCATTTGGTATATTTCTAAGTAGGCAACTGTTCGCATATTTACAAAATATGCACAATAGGATTTTTTAACAGAAACGTTGGAATATACGCTTCAGACGTTTCATATACAATATGCGAACTTCAAGTATAGTTTAGATATCATTTGATGTCGCCTCAGGCGGCGATAGCCATCTGGTAGTCAAATAAACTAATCATCGCAAAAATCAAAAATGTATTTATTATGTGGCTACGTTGTCTTCACACACACAGTTCACTTCCTTGCTGCAGTCGTAGTCATTCCACGATAGTATCGTACTTCTTATCTGAAGTATATACTGAAGTATACGAACTTTTTAGCTGAAGTATATCTTAAGTATATCTGGATGACTGGATATCTGGATGACTGGCACATACTGGATGCCCCCCGGTAGATCGATAATCTATATCTAGCTACAAATTGCGTTATTGAGCATGTCATTGATGTTCACAGCCTTGGATAAAGTGCTATGACGAGGAAAAAATGCGAATGAAAGTAAATAAACCACCCACCGCTCCACATTGATCGGGACGACTTGCAACCTTTTTATAAAAGTTTTTCGGCCCTACCTTGTCCCAGTTGACATATATCGATGTATTTGTGCCATCTCTTAAAATTCGGGGGTCATTTCAAATAGCCTTGAATGATTTTTCCTTTATGGGGTTTGCAAGTATCCCAAAAAGTCTGTGGTTCTGCATTCTGTCAATACTACTTTCTGAACGACCCTGCATATATAAAACGAAAAATAAAAAAAATATTCTCGTGTAGTGCCATGATACGGTAAATTTCAGCATACTCGAAAACCCCATTACACGAGGAGTGCAAAACATTTATAACACTAAGCAAATTTTCGGAGATACCAGGACCAGGGTTTCAAAGATAGGCATATCTGGAGCGCACTACTTCGGCAGACCAGAGCGGACTGCAGGGACCCCTTCGGGGTCCCGAAGGACAGTCGGAGGCCCAAGAGAATGAAGTGCTCAGAATGGTTTCCTTTTTATCGAAATATGATGGTATTAAATTCCGAAAGACATGCTTTACAAGGCAAGAGCTTTTAATTGGAAGGAGTAAATCAATAGAAGACTATGAAGTCTATAAAATTTTTTATCGTATTAGTAAATAGTTGATTTACATAGTGGGCATTCAAATTTTTTGCCGGCTTGCAAAATGACCTGTAAATTTGCATGCCCACTATGGAAATCAACTATTTACTACGATCCAAAATTGTTATAGACTTCATAGTTTTATATTGATTTACTCCTTCCAATTAAAAGCTTTTGCTTTGCAAAGCATGTTTTTCGGATTTTAATACCATCGTCTGTCGATAAAAGGAAACTGTTTGAGCACTTCATTCTCGTGAGCCTCCTCCTTTAACCCTTTTTAATCTTTTTAAATTTTCGGAGATACCAGGACTATAGAGTTGATGCTCGCTCTGTCGAGATCTCGAATCAAAGCGAAACACCGGCCGGTTTTTGAAACACATCTAGTTTCCATTCTTATGCAACTTATGCATATGAACATAAATTCGAGTAAATTGGCACAAATTCGTAAGAAGCAGTTGTCCACGATTCCTTTAAAAAACCGGCCGGTATTTCGCTTTAAAATCATGAAAACCTGCCTTCCCCCCAAAAATAAGATTTCATGTAGTGCATATAAGACACCTTGATCCGAAGAGGCACTTTTGTCGGTACGTAATCTAATTTTTTTCTAACGAACCTCCACTCCCAGCTCCTGGCTCCATTCAGGTAAAAAGTCCGAATATTCAATGGATATCTGACCATATCGTTACTTGTCGTAATAGTTGTTTTGAACCCGAAAAACTCGGTTGTATCTGAATATGACTATTTCCTACTCCTTGTATAAGCCTCTTGTGAGATTGCTCGTTTGTTGGGATGTGTTGTTTTGACAACCAAGTGCCCTGATGAGATGTGCTATAACTAGTGTGCTACTACTACTACGGTAGAGAGTTGGGTGCTCATAGCTATCGATAATCATACTGAGTATTGCTCCAAAGGTAATTTGTCTTTCAATTAGTACAATTTTAATTAAAACTGTGCTAACCGCGCAAAAATACGTCCTCTTGCACTGAAGTGACCGTCGGAATATGGGCCGAATATGTTGAACAAAGATTCTGACAGTCCGAATAGTTGTGTTTTGGCAGGCCAAAGAAGTAGTAGACTTTCATTTGCCAAACGCGGTAGTTAGGGCCAACTGTATTGATTTAATTTATCGTTCAGAAAATCATTTCCTTCAATATCAACCTAAGTTAGGCAAATTCATACCAAATTGTTGTTGTCTCTCTGTAACTCCATCCAAAGTCACTCCATTCTCACATTTTCCATTAGCAAATGGAAATGTTCCCAATACCAAATAACTATCATTTGCAGTCAGAGATGGTGCCGCTATTTTAGTTTGGAGAATGCATGTAAAAGTGCCGTCACTCTCTGAAACGTGTAACCGTAAATGGTATTAATTTACGAACTTGATTACCAACAAATAAGAACCTATCCTCGTTAACTCAAGGATGATGTGCTAAAAAATGATGACTCGGCCTGTTTTCTTTCTTGCATAGAAAAGTTCAAAAGCCCACCATATCTGTTTGTTAAAATCTGGCTATAAAACCAATTTATTGACAAGTGTAGAGGGGGGGAGTTGTCTGGGAGTTGGCCAAGACTATACAGAGATGGTTAACGGGCATTAATTAACGGAGTAATAGTTGAGGCAAGCAACTATATTCAATTAGTTCTAACAGGACTTGAAAATAGTATATAATGATTTCGAAATCAAGACAATTTTAGGTTTGAAAATGTCGGCTGGTCGAAGTAAACTCGATATATCTCTCTCAAAACCGAAAAATTGCTCCTTGAAAAGACCGAAGAGTACACGTAATGATGACCGGACTATCAAAAAGCAACAACGTGTCACGCCAACTTCCGCGCACTCAAGACAATTCAAGTGTTTTAAAGAATATAATAAGCTAACCAACTACTTTCAACAATTTTGTGTTTCCTAAATTTTTCATAATTGTTATCATTTCTGCCCCGAAGAATTTAGCTCATGCACAAAAGTGTAACATGAGATCAACAACACTATCATGCTGCTGTTGAAAATATTAAAACAAAATGTAAATTACACCCTAAGGTCGTAAAATATTATTGCGTAAAAAAACTGATTCTGGAATGGTAAAATGTGGTCATTTCACAAATGTTTAGCATGTTTTACTCACATCAGCCAGTTAGAGGTAGTATGTGTGTGTGTGTTCCTGTTGGTGGAACCTTCTGAGTAAATCCTAGGGTGTTTTCAAGGCAGCTTGAGCACAATGCGACCGTAGTAAGTTGGAACGGAACGAGTTTTCGAGTGAACCAAAGGCACGCAGCTATTCAATAAGCAGCTAGACGGCGAAAAATACGGTGCAAGCCACATAAATACAAATTGCAGGGAGGCATTACATAAGAAAATTCATTGTTATATGTTTATGCATGAATATTCTCTATTGATGTGAGAACGTCTGACCCAATTCTCTATTAGTGCGCACGCACTTCGAGAAAAACAGCCACGGAAAAATGAACAAGGGCTCAATATACACTGAAACAAACTATTGTAAAATCTTCCTAAATAGAGCAACTTGTTATCTCAGAAACATCATTACGGCTGACTTTAGGACTGCAATTCACGCTGGTGCGAGTTTCCCTATGCATACCTTTGCAATTTTTGGTAAGTATAAACTATTATAATTAACAAATCAGCACACGCTGTGTTGACACACGCTGTCAATGAGGAAGTTCAGCATGCTGTTTGTCGAATGTCGACAAATGCACGAAAAAAGACGTCGATCGGTGCGCTTCGTCAAATGTCTAGACCAATTTATATAATTGCTGACTTGTTTCCCATCTCGAAACATTTTATAGAGCACGCATCTATTGTATATATTGTAAAGTACAATACTAAGTAATGAAAAAAAGTTCACGTATCCCAAAATAAAGCATATTTATGGTCCAATATTTTCTTTTTCTCTTGTAATATCCTCAATAATAAGCCATACAATACAAAATGTTCATTGAGCTTAACATGTCAATTGCTTACGTGGTTCGCTCCAGATTTTCAGGGAAATCATTTACGGGAATTTTCGCAATTTTTTTTGGTTTGTTGCACTTCAGCATTATTATGATGCCGAATTGAGTCTAATTTTTGAATACATACTTTAAAACACTACTTGTGATAAAACGAGTTCGTTTCTAACCATATAGAACAGGTCCGCGTCAAAATAGGTTAATAATTTGATACAACAATGTCTTATTGTTAGCACAAAAGAATATAATTTTTATTAAGACTCTTCATATATGTTTTTACGAATGACAATGATAAGCCATTTTAAAAACTCTTCATAATATAATACACTCCTGTGAAAACATCACAATACATACATGCAGGATATAGACATGTGAAACACAAAAGAAACTTTCGTTATTACTTTGTGTTACATAGATTATGATGGATCATATTCAATTCTAAAGGAAGTAAATTGTCCTGTGAATGAAAAGGAAAGCCAATTGCCCTTATGGTTGTATGAAACATAATTACTTATTAGCAAAAACACACATGTGGAACGCCGTGACTGCTATATACATAGTGTACATTTGCCCAACGTTTCATGAACAAGTAAAAAGAAACCACTATCGACTTTACCGTGCATATAAATAAAAAACTATTAAATTAAGAATACTCGAGTAGATATCACCATAAACCATGTAACTGGCTCCATAACGCCCCGTAAAAACTACAGAAATGCAAATTGAAAAACAGGTACTCGAGGAGTCATTGAATATCGTTGAAACTTAGCGATAAAGGGAAGAGAAAGGAGCAGTGAGGGGTTTTCCAAAGGCATCTGTTGCCGCAACGTCTCCGTAGATCAGTCCCTGTTTTTGTCCCAAATAGGGTCTTCCACCACCACCGCGACCACCACGAGGACCATGGCCACCTCGGACACCAGGACCTCCTCTATAATTTGCGTCAACACGTCTCCAGACCTCCTTACGCAGCTGATTGTACTTTTCTTCCGTCTCCTATAAAGTACCAAAGTAAAAATCACAACTTACGCTGCAACTTGCAACCGAATATATATTATTTCAATCAGTTAATACGAATTTCACCAAAAGCGGTTCCCCAAATGGCAAAGATATTTCTTCAAAGACTTGCCTTCTTTTCGAAATCACTGCTCCATGGGTACTCCACACATGCGCTCTTTCTGTAGCGCATCAAGAAGCGACCTCCCTGATTTTCCCCATCCCAGAACACTGGCTTGTTCGATTCTTCACGGTTCTTGCGCCATCCGGTACCGATCACCTGAAGATTATTAGCTTAAGAAACAAACAGTGTTTGGTTCGAAACATGGTTTAGTTCGAACATTTTTGCTAAAGGACAACAGTTCACAAATATTACACAATAATCAAGAAAAGCCATTGAAGTCACCTTATCCTGGTCCGCCACAGCAATGTATATTTTCTTCTCGAGACTTAAGGCCAGCAGGTTCTTGATCCAACGATGTTGTTCCAACTTTAACTGTTGCGCCTCCTCCCAGTACTTGGCCTTCACCTGAAATAGCTTTGGAATACACAAAATATCGCCTATCAAATAAATAGTAAAAATTTAAAGGGGAGAAAGTGACAACTTTGAAACCACCACCCGGCGAAGGAATCATAAGCGGTCCCTCATAGCCCTAGCCCGAAGACGTCCAATTTGTCATCTGGAACTGGTCGACGGTTCTCAGGGCCTCTGCGGAACATGTCATAAGCAAACCTTGTACTCCCTTGAATAAAGTGCACGCTCTTGGAGCGTAAAAGAAAGTAATGTTTCCGATGACAAACTACAGCAAAAGAGCACTAATCACAAACCTGACTCCACTTTGCTTTATCGAAACCCTTGATCGAAGTCGCAGCCTCTTCCGCTGTTTGCATCGCACTAGCTTGCTGAATTTTTGTCATCGCATCGTGGTCTTCAAAGAACTGTGCCATTTTATACCTAAATACATAGCTTATGTAATGAAGAGCAAACTACACGCCGTCTGTAAGTTGCAAACACTAAGCAGACTCAAATACATTAAAAATTATATGAAAGAAAAAAAAAGAACAAAAAAAAACGATGTACCAGTAATAGCGTTCAGAAGAGCGATGAGCACCTCCATCGTTGTCACGGATGGGAACCTCGTACCGCAGACCAAGCGGGTCGTTTTTGCCTAAATATAAACACTCACAATGTAGACCTTATCAATGAAACGCTAAATCAACCAGTCAATGTACAAAGCGAACACGAAAAGCTCTGTTACAAACCCTGATTACAGCAACACTCACTGTTAGCCGAATAACGTCACTACATAGAAATGTGCGTTACACCATAATTATACCTCCAACGAGCAGAAATTCCCTTCCCAATTCGTCATAGTCTTTGTTGATATCATCGTCTTCATTCCCGACGTTTCCTCCGAGACGCTTCACCTCAGCTTGCAAATTTCGTACTTTATCCTTTGTATGTGCATTCTCCAACTGCAAAGAAGTAAACTTACTTATAGAACAAATAATAATAGACAGCTCTTCGGCAGAGCAAAGGCAATACATATGCCGGTTAAGTATGCAATAAATTAAGGAAAATTTAATGATCTATTTTCCTTTTTATCTTCGCATAAAGAGAACAAGAGCATAAATAATTATATTTCCAACCTTGAGTTTTCTGACAGCTTGTCGCAAGGAATCTCTTTCATCCTGAAGCAGCAAAACAGCGTTCCTGATGAGCATACAGTCTTGCTTCAGCCAATTGAGGTCCTGCTCCATTTTATGATAATTCCGTGCTCCTTCCGACGATTCCATAATTAATTCCCCTTTTACAGTTAACCAGAATTGTACCCAATTTAGAATCTAAAGTTACAAAAAAATTGGCCCGAAGGTGCCCGTAAAACCCCGGTAGAAACCCTGAAAAAATTACACATAAATAATTACACCGCGAAATAAAATACAAAAGCGACATTTCTTACGAACTACATGACTAAAAATCCAAACTGAAGAAAATCAATGAATTGCAGTCAATTCTGTAAACAATACCAATCTTGTCTAGTAACGAAAAAACTGCAAAACAAGGATACTTGCGATAGCCGGGTCAATAATGTGCACGTAGATGTTGACAATTGCCCATAAATAGCGTTCAAATACTCCCGCCACACCGGGATTACGGTATGCGGGGCGCAAAATTCAGAAACACCGACCATGCACAATTGCTAGTTTCTACAGATGGAAACTTGCAATGACGATTGTCATAAAGCATGGAAAACAACCCCTGTAGCTCATTTGGACCCCTAAGGGCGCATTCGAGTTGGACATTTTCCGGAAAAGAAAAGAAAAAAGTGGTTCGAGATGGACACCCAGAAAAAAAATAATACACGCAAAATAATTGTCGAAAATGCAATTGTACCGTAATTGAAACTAAAATCAATCGATCATTTGCATGTGTATGCGTGGCAATTGCATTCTTTTCTGGTGAAATCCATCTCGAACCAAAAGTTTTCTTTTCTTTTCCGGAAAATGTCCAACTCGAATGCGCCCTTAAGGTAAACAGAGCCGAAAACAAAATAAAGATCAGGCTCAACTCCCTAGAATTATTGGAAATGAAAACATATATTTGTACTGCTATTGTTGCATCTAATGAGTGCTTCCGTAAAAATTCGTAAATAAAATTCACACGACTGTTTTCATTGTTTCTTTTCCTTCTCATCTGAGATATCTGTCATCTGAGCAAATTCCCTTCCCCTTATTTCTCATCATAATCACGTTTCCGACATTTCCTCAATCTCCTCAAATATAAAAGGCTAAATGTATGTTCTGAGCGTCTATTAGCAATTGTCAAATAGTCAAATTTTAAATTCAAATTCAAAATTTTCTTAAGCAGAGATTACAGTGCAAATATTTCCAACGAAGATCTTACATTGTTGTAACAAAATTGCAAACGAAAAGCGTTAAAATGAATCAACCATTTATCAATGAAGTAAAAAAGGTAATAAATATTTCTACTAGTCGCTCTTTTGTTTGTAGGACACTTCAAAGCACGACCAATAGTAGCACCGAAGAAGTTTCCATACGAGAAGTGGAAGGATTGATAGGATGACAACCAGGAGAAGAATACAGTCAATGTTGTATAACTGAATAGCATTGAGTGGAGGAAGGTCCAATGAGACTGATGAGTGAAGAACCAAGTCGACCCAAAAGGCAAGTTCGTTTTCCGGTGTTGTAGGACGAGACCTGACGACATGTTGCAAATCCGAAGCGTGGCGTTTGTAGCTGAAAACAAAAGCTAACGGATGAACATAGTTTGCAATGAAAGTAAGTGGAAATCTCCAATACTCGAAAAGATCCATTTTCGCGTTCATAGTAGGTTCATTTGCACCCAATAAATATGACTATTTAAAATGTCTTTAATCCGAATTTTAAATATGATTACCTTGGATCGTGAAGAATTTTTTTCAGTGCATCACCGAGGACTTCTGCGGAGAAATGTTCCTTTTCTACACGGACACCAAAGCCACGGAATTCGGCCAAACGGGAATTTCTGAATTGTCCTTTTTGACATAAATTAATACTACTATATGCAATTCACTTAACCGAAGAAGAAAACGAATGCCAAGAAAAAATCTTAAAAACGACAAAACTGTACATATTTGAAATACGATCCATGGTAGATTATAAATAGTAAAATGTAGATTTCGAGCATGTGTGACTCCCGGAATAAAATCAAAGACACAGATATAAAGCAATAACTATTACCGAGCTTTTCCGAATTGAAAAAAATGGAATAGTTACCTGAACTGATCGGCCAGAAGCGGAACGACGATAATTGGAACCCCTTTGTGTACAGTTTCCATTATGCTGTTATAACCGCCGTGAGATATAAATGCTGCCACTTTTTCGTTTGCTGAACGAGGTCTAATTGCTCAACATTTACTAAATTCGGTCATCATTGAGTGAAATATGTCGTTTTTTTGTTTTCAAAGATCGTATGCAACGCTAATAAGTGGGCAACAGACGATTGTTTCCTCCAACCTAATAAATCGTTTTGAGGAATCCAAGCTGAGCGAAGCACATTTGCAGGCACATCGATATCCTCTTCAAACTTCCAAACGAAATGGACATCCGGATTGCTCCTAAAAGAATATAGTTGGAATCGACAACAATAATAGTATTAGTCACATTTAGACACCTGTAGTGGAAAACTGGTCGATGTACCCTAGTGTTTTGACAGCCTCGCAAAAAATTGGCCTTAAATATGCTCAAAAATATAATAACCACATTAGCCATTATTTTGTAAAGGGCTTGCATAAATGGTTAACTTCGCATTTAGTTAACCAACACCTGAATAATTCCACAAATGCGTTTTTCCATTGTGCAGGCATCTGAGAAGAATCAACAACTGAGCCGAATGAGATAACGACAATTTTTTGAGCCTTGTCAACGTACGAAGAAAATTCCTGTAAAAACAAGCTTTGCAGAAAGTTATATCCCACGAGTTACCTACAAAACTGTATTATTTTAGGTCGAATTTTTCATTGCACAGAACAAATGAAAAAAAGAAACCTTTGTTAGCGGTTTGGTGGCCTTGGCTCCGATACCGGAGAGATATACTACTTTCTGCGTTACAGGAACTGGATACTCGATGATTGGATCTGAGTTGAGGAGTAGGAGTGATGACTAAACAATACATTTTATATTTTCCACATACGGTATGGTATGTCGTCTAAACGACTTGAGGCGGAGTACGATGCGAACGATATGCGTGAGATAGCCATGGTACACATTGATTTTTTTCCAATACTATGTTCTACATATTATTCAGAAATCACAAAGTATACAAAAGGGACAAAAATGTGACTGCGTCCCTTTAAAACGGGAGCTATGCATCGTCATTATAACATATTGCAATATCGTCCATGATCAATGTATAGACATTTGTTAATTAAGAGAGGTATTAAGAGACTGTTTGCTAAAATTGAATTCAATCATTATAGAGCGTAAGGTCGGCTGGTAGCGGGGAAGTTTTGTGAAATTATACAAATATCATGTAATAAAGGACTCACTGTTCTGGTGAACGATGCCAGATCCGGGATGTCAGCTCCTAATTTTTCTCTGGCAAGTGCTGTCTGTTTAGCAGCTATGGAGTTGCGTGCGAACATTGTCTGTCCAATTTCAGAAACGAAGTTGAGGAACCTCTGGGAAAAGGACATGTGGCTGGTGGCGTCCATCAGTATACCTACCAATATGTAAGCTGCATGTAATTAAATTATGTAAATAATCAGCATGTAATTAAATTATGTAAATAATCAGCATGTAATTAAATTGGATTATGTTAATGGGCTAAAAAAATGAGGAACGCGGGAACCAAAAGGACTAAAAAAACACTGTCCACCGCAATCCAAAATAAACGGAGATTGTGGGACTCACACCCCAAGACATTTTCCCACTTTTAGTAGGTAAAAAGCAAGCGCAAATGCGCATTCCCGTGTCGACGCAAAAAAAGGCTGGTCTGACGTATACGCAAACAATATAATGACAAAATGAACACACCGGGAACGTAGCTGCTAGATGTAGGAACACCGACTGCATTCATTATCCCCGGGAATGGCGGGCCGCTCATCATGTAGACCCACTTCTCTGGAAATAGCTTACAATAGGGCAGCATATCCAACGTTTAATCAAGCATGTACAAACGATATACAATAAATGGTAAGGTGCACGTAACATACCAATCTTGAGGTGTGCAATCAGTGACATTTGGCAAAAGTCCATGTGGTGATGGAACGCCAAGTCAAATTTTTGTTCTCGCAGTGTCGAGATGAGCTTCTCGTCAGATAGAATTCCTAAATAATCATGGATAAGTAATGTTCTGTACTGAAATGGTCTATCGTATCATGTATTTTGATACACATTTGTGTTGAGTGTCTTCAATTGCATGTTAATCAACAATGCGTTGCAAATTGAGGAGGAATAGACGAAGCGTTAACTTATTGTTAGAATGAAAAACACACGATCGCAAGTATCCATAATCAGTTCATTGTAGAGTCCCACCATCGAAATCTTCTCGGCCAAT
>JAANDG010000242.1:0-202147 GCA_036852015.1 Pelodera strongyloides
TCCTTGCCCTTGTCCTCATGCACCGAGAGTGGCAAGACGCCGTTTTCTGAAAGTGAAGCAAAATCAATAATACGTAAGAGAATAAGACAATACGTAATCAATAGCATACGCATAGCCGGAGAAAAAAATGATGCACAATATTTTTTGCTCATTTGTTCGGCTGCCACAGACTCATTGATTTTTAATAACTAAATCGTAAATCCCCTACCCCTACCCAGCCAGTCTGCCGTTTAACTGGGCAGGAGCTGTGAGGCTGGACCGTCGAATTGACAATTTGCCATGCGCCATGCCACTGCAAGACGAACAAAGGAGAGCGGATCAGAAGACTCAGACACACGGAAGGGCAAAAAAACTTTCAATAGGATGTTTTGGATGATCGATCATCGATCGGAAAGACCGACAGCAGACATCAAAAGATTTCGTTGAGATCGAGCTTTTATTTTCATTTTCATTGGCAAGACCCGGCCTTACCTGAATCGATTTTGACAGTCGGGCAGTCGTCCAAGCACTTGAGGGGTAGGGTGAATCCTATGCATCATTGGTGAAAAAACATATGTCGTGCGTTAGATAAGGACATCAAACATCTGAAACTCAAAAGTTTGAAATGGTGTCGTAAAGTAAAGAGGAGGCGATGTCCCGAGCTCGAAGCCAGTTGGATCAATAATTGAAGAAAAGAAGCATGGCACATCCTTTGAGTCGATCGAATTAGAATCGAATTAGGATTCAAATCTAGTGAAAATATGGTGATGGTGATAGAAGTATGCTAATCAGCTGCAGCCCCCACATGCAAATCGCGAATATTCTAATTTAAATGGTAGTAGGATAGAAAAAGGTGACCATGGGATGAACTCAGACTTAAAGGGAATATGTAGGCACTCAAAATGAGCAAAACAACTGCGAAACTAGAGTTTCCACACCAGACATGAATTTAATTACCCAAGTTTGAGGTGTCAACGTCTCAACTCTGGGTAGCTGTGTGTGGAGGAGGATGGATTGGAATGTTCAAGGACCCCGCCGTTCTCGCCGACCTGCTGCTCAAATGCCGTTTCCGTGCCACCCTCGTGCTGTTCCCAATGTTGTGCCGAAGCTCACGGCCCCTGTTGAGGTAAATTCGGATTTCTCCATTCCGTATAACCCCGATCACGCCGTTATTATTTATGGAATTCCGGAAGTCCATCCTCATCCTGATTTCACTCCGGACATGAGAAGTAACGCGGATATCAGTGAGCTGTTTTCTATCATGGGCTCTTATGGTCTGGATGGGAAAGTTCTTCAAGTCTACTGGATGGGCGTTTATTCTTTCACTCGCCCTCGCCCCGTCAAAGTTTTGCTCGGCAACAGTCACATGTCGCGAAACTTCGTTTCTTCCTTCAAGAGTTTGGGTGTCACTGTTCTCCCTGTACACCTGCGGAATGTCCGTATTCGCATGGCCTACAAGAACCAGCCTTCCACTCGCCCCAAGAAGCCGTCGCCAAGCCCTCGAAATCCATCCTCCCACCCACCCGGCAATCGTTCTGGTATGTCTTCCGTAACCGATGAGCTGATGGACGTCAATGAGCGCGTGCTCGAGAATGCTGTTGCTCATGTCGCCGACCCCGACATGACTGCGCCGTTCGTGCAAGACGGCCGTGAAGTTCCTGTGGCCAGCACACCTTCAAAGGAGACTCGTATTCTGGAGTCAACTCCGCTTAGTAACCGTGTTTCTAGGCTTAGGGCCCTTAACAATAATATTCATTTTCTCGGGGACTCTGGTCCCACATATGCCGCTGTA
Source organism: Pelodera strongyloides (assembly GCA_036852015.1). Taxonomy (NCBI): domain Eukaryota; kingdom Metazoa; phylum Nematoda; class Chromadorea; order Rhabditida; family Rhabditidae; genus Pelodera; species Pelodera strongyloides. The sequence continues at coordinate 1,772 of JAANDG010000242.1, forward strand.
GTCAATCGGCTCCAAAAACGGGAGGTTTCCCTTATGGAAACTCCCACTAGGCCCCCACCTATGGTTTGCAAAAAGCAGTGTTTGGATAACAATAACAATCCGAACACTTCTTTCCGCATTCCACCTTCTCCCCAAATCACCTAAAATATCCGGCTGTCTCTGACAAATTATCTTGTATTTCTTTTAATGCTCACTCAGCCGTATCTCGCAGGCATAATAGGAAGTATGTAATTGAACTTATGACTCGTAAGAAGTTATATTCTGTTATTGGTATTTCAGAAACGTGGCTATCCTCATCTGATTCATCTGGTATTTTAGACCCCTCTAATAATTACTGTGTTTATCGTTGTGACCGTTCTGACGACACTCGTGGTGGTGGTTGTGCTCTGTTGATTGATCGAAATTTACCTTCCGTTAGCGTGTTTATTGGTACAGTTGTGCGTACAAACATATGTATTGTTGATTTGCATGGCAGTTCTGACATTGTGCGTTTGTTTTTATGTTATCGTCCCCCTGATTGCAATTTAGCTGAAACTTCGGCCTTTTTCGATTTTTTAGAAGAACATTTATTAGTTAGGGATTCGAATGTTTTCTTCGGTGATTGGAATTTTCGGGTTTATGTGAAGGATGATTCTCTAGACTTTACTGGTACATTTTGTTGGTTGTTAGAAGATTTTCTCATGCTTAATAATTTGCTTTTTCTTAATTTGTCTGCTACGTTTACTAGAAGCAACTACATTCTCGATGTTGTTCTTTCAGATTCTCCAGACATTGTTGAAAATATTCAGGTGTGTGCTCCTGTTGGAAAAAGCGACCATTACAGCGTGACCTGCAATCTTATTGTTGATTTACCGCCAGAAACCAAGACCGTTAAAAATGTGAATTTTGACTCTGCTGATTTTGAAAAAGCCATGCATTTAATTGCGTCCTCTGATTTTCATCTTTTTTGTTCTCCAGATACCTCAATTCAGGATGATTATGATTTGCTTCTAAATATTATCAAATGTTCTCTCGAGTTTTCCCTTCCATCGGATTCATATGATTTTAATAATTTGCCTCGCATTTGTGTTCCTTCTCATATTGCTAGGGCGAAAGCGCGTGTCGAAAGTGATTTGGAACAAATTCAAATACCCGGTGGCCAAGAAAGGTTTGAACGGTCTGACAAGCGCTATCGTTCTCTTTGTAAAAAATTTGAATCAAATATTGAGCGTAGAGCTGTCTCTTCAAATGACCCCAAGCATTTCTACGCGTATCTCAATTCGAAGACCAAGGACCCAATGGCAATCTCCAGGAGGTTCGAAAATCCGGATTGTCCCGGTGAGTTTCTAACTGATGATAAGTGTATCTCTGAGTGTTTTGCTAAGTATTTTAATTCTGTTTATTTACTAGATGACGATTGCCCTCCTCCTCCTTTAGCTCGCAAAAATGTAATAGAGCCTTTTGAGGATGAACTGTTCACTATTTGTTCCGTTGAGAGTGCTATGAAGAATTTAAGCCCAAAGAAATCTCTTACTCCTGAGGGTATTTCCTCATTTGTTATTTTGCAACTTAGGTCTGTACTGATTCCGTTGCTTTGTAAACTTTTTAACAAATCATTCTTACGGGAGAGGTTCCAAGGGAATGGCGTCATGCTTTCGTCTCCCCATTATCAAAAAAACCACCCAAGACGTCAATCTTAAATTACCGCCCGATTTCTCTCACATCATCATTTTGTAAGCTCTTTGAGTTAGTTGTAAAATCTAGGCTTACTTGTCACATGCAATTGAATGGTTTCTTGTCTTTAAATCAATATGGTTTCCTTAAGGGTCGTAGTACAACTTCACAACTTCTGTTATGTTTACATGAATGGTTGTCTGCGAAAGAATCTCATGAACAAGTAGAGTGTGTTTACATTGATTTTGCTAAGGCTTTTGACGTTTAAATCATCGCTACCTGTTGCACAAGCTTAGAAATTACGGTGTCTTTGAACTCATGTGCAACTGTATTTGTTCTTATTTGTCTAATCGTACATTCCAGGTTCGGTATCGTAGTACTTTATCTGATATTTATTCTTTCATAGTGGCGTTCCGCAAGTAGCGTTTTAGGACCTTTACTTTTCTTAATTTATATTAATGACATTGACGAATGTTCTCTCGGTGATAGTTCAATTGTTATGTATGCAGACGATGTGAAAATTTCTCGTGTTATGTTGAAGTCAGAACCTTTCGTTGCCTTCAATAATTTCAAATCTGAGCTTGTTAACATCGCTAACTGGGCAACGAAATGGAAGATGACTATTTCTGAATCCAAATGTCAGCGACTAGCTACCGGTAGTTCTATGGACTTTCCTCTCCGTTTAAACAATGTGCCCATCCCAAAAGTTTCTGATTGTGTACGTGATCTCGGAGTCCTTTTTTCTCCCGATCTCAGCTTTAAACTCCATATTAACGTATAGTCTCAAATGCATCTCAAGTTTGTAATCGTGTCTTGCGTACTTTTGTCCATCCAAGTATTGATGTTTACCGTAAATCGTATATTTCGTTTTGTAGGCCTTTGTTAGAGTATGCTACCATTGTTTGGTCTCCTTATATCAAGGCTGAAATTGATCTATTAGAAAAGGTTCAACGTCGTTTTACTAACGTGCTTTGAGAAAGGTAGATTATGATATGTACACTGATTTACCCTATTCCGAACGCCTTGAAATTTTTGGTCTCACTTCTCTTCAACACCGCCGTATTATGATTGATCTCGTTGAGTGTTTTAAAATTGTTCGAGGTTTTCATTCACATCCAATGTTATACGGTATGTTCACAATGAATGGCGGTCACGCAGAAATGGTAACTCCTTTGCGCTTCTTCAAGAGTCTATTCGGTCTAATCAGTCCTTATACTTTTTTAAGCCTAGGGTTACTCGTATGTGGAACTTGTTGCCTGACGAATTGGTAACATTGAGCACTGTTGATGCCTTTAAAGAACGGATAGGTAAAATGGACCTGGTAGATTTGTATGAGAGGTCTATTAGAAACATTCGTTCATCGTAATTTCTGTTCGTTTTTGTTCTTGTTGTGTATTCGTGTTATGTTTATTGTTGAGTTGTTGTTTTGCTGTTTTTGTTGTTATTCTCCTTTTCTTTGTTTCTTTTTTCTCGACCCGCTTTGTTGTTGCCTTTTTTAACGCAATAAAGTATTTATATAAGTAGGCGATTGAATATGTAAATTCGAATATTCTCATTTGCATGCAAATATGTCGCTGTTGCATGTTATATGCCGATGTATGCACACATATGCAAAAATTTTTGCTCCATCAGCACTGCCGTGTAAGCCAGGGGGTCAAGCAACGCGTTTACTATGGAAAAGATGAACTTTGAAAATCATTTTCTTTTAAATGGGAAACTTTTAACAATTTTTGTTGTTGTTTCCTTAATGAGGAACACACATTCTATTAATACAGCTTAACTTCAAAAAGGGCATACATATTCCCTTTAATAGACGAGGAAGACTTAATCCATATATAAAAACGCAGTTTGCGACAAGTGAGCATAGAAAGAAAGGAAATCTTATCGTAATGTGAAACACCCGGCTGGTTGTCTAACTAGAAGAATTAAAATAGCCTAGAGTTTTACTTAAAAGCCGAAAAGGGAACAAGAACATAAAGAACAACGACAAGAAATAATAAACAACTACATCCAAAATAAAATTCGGCACTAACCAATGAAGAGTAAACAAATGCATTAAAGAAAACAGTTTATTAGTTCTTCGTTCAATTTAAAAAAAACTAGCTAAGTGAGGCCAATATAAAACCAAAACGGAAAAGGAAAGAAACCACACACCAATCAAATTAAATTAATAAGTATTTGAACCAAGCTATACATTGGAGAAATTCGAAAATCAGTCCCTATCATAAACAGTTCTAAATAAGAAGCAATTATAAACCGATAACTCAAAATAACCTTAGTAAATCACAAACACAATTTTTTTATCACCGAAAATTTTTTCTCACGATGACGCAAGAATGCAAAGTGCATGCATGGCTACAGTATCATAAGAGCGCGGGAGTTTGAATGTGGGTATTTCAAGGTGTGAAATAGCATCCACATGCGAATGGGCAGGGCACAATCAATTCACTCCTCGTCACTCTCCTCCTCAGATGAAGCATTCAGCCAATCGATAATCGGTTTCACCAGGTTCCTAAAAAAATCGATGAGCCTTCAGATATTGAAAAAATCATTCTGGAAACATAAACACTTAAATCTTATGGCGTTGCGCTCTTTCTAAGAGTATAAACATTTATAAATATTTGAATTTTCGGACACTTACAGTGGAGGTCGCAAGCAATGCAACATTTAATCCATCGCTCTGCTATAGAGCAGCCTATTTGCACCACTCACCCTAGACCGCAAAACACTAATGGCGCGCGGGGGAAAAAGCCTTTCGCCAGACCAGCGCCGGGTTCTCGCGAAAACGCTGAGCAGCCGCGAAAAATTGGCGAAGCTAGATATACCATTGCTCTGGTTCTGCAACAATCGTCGTATTTTCCTATTTTCACATATATTTCGGAGCGCGTGCTCGAAATCTTTGCGCCAGAGGTTTGCCGCGCACCATCTAGTTGCGACGTGCATCAACCACGATGACTGCGCATTGCGCAAGTTCGAAGCAGACTTGATAACATCATCAAAACATAATATCCTGTTCTGACGTCATGAAGTTCTCTCACTTTAAATATAAAGAGCTAGATCTAAATCCAAAACTAGAACCTAACAAACAAATTTCTCTTGGATAGGCTAAAATGTGCTATCATATACATTTTTAAAAGGTTTACAAAAAAAAAGCCTTTTCGCTACCTAATAGGCGAGGTGGCTGGCAAAGACTCGTTCCACTCCAGGATAGGCTCCTCCTCCAGCACGTCCAAGTCATTGTAGAGCGAGTGGACCACCTTGGCCACCATAGGGCCGAACGTCTCGGGCGATGCTTCGTAGCGCTCCTAGGGAAATAGTTTTACACTTCAAATGATGGTTCTTCCTTTTTCTAGCGCCCATATTACATGAATAATAAGTAAGAGAGGACTCCTGTCTACAGGCACGATTCAAAACAATGCTAAAAAATGACCACTTGTTCAAGAGAGTAGAAAAGAGAGTGGATAACACACAATACGTTGCGAACCTTGGGTAAACTCAAGTACAGTTTTCAAGAATATCCAAAAAGCTAATGTTTCTTACACAGCACATCTACACTTCGCCAGCCAAGTTGACGATGAACAATGTTAGGAGGCTTCCGATGATTTTTGATTTCATATTTGCCCTTTCTAATACAATTCAATAATCCTCGACTGGGCTGATGAAAGCTAGCCGCCAACAAACCTCAATAGCCATCAGCATTTGGATCTGGTTTTTGTGAGGACCAAAGTAGTTATTCAACACTGGTTTCCACTTTATGGCGAGCTGAAACCAAAAGCGAAGAAAATTTATAAAAGAATAACAATTAACAAAGACCAATGAACGAAACCACTTGCACCGGGACAATATGAATGATTACTGTATCTATTAATTACAAACGACAACGTTATGAGTCATGATATATGGTGTACATGCTACAGTATTCTGCACTAAGTTTAAACAGTACCCCTCGGGTACTGTATTGTGCACCCCACTTTTTGAATAACTACAGTAAAACTAGCTTCAAACTACAACATGTACATAACGATACCGTACCTCCTTAAGTCCCTTAAACGTCTGGCAGGGTTCCAAAGACAGGAACGCCTTGAATAGGAACTTTGCTACATCTTCCATCGATATATTGTACGCGATCTTCGAGTAGTTAATCTCCAGAATCAGATTTCGCAACTGAAATTGTGCATCCTAGCATAAGAAAAACTAACGGCTTTCTTAGAAATAAAACATTATTTGGAGAACCCACGGGGCACAAATCTCCCCGACATCTTTGGATGTGACATCCGAAATTTGCATATTTTCTGCGATACGTGTTGCTGTTTTTTATACCACTTCTACCGCTGACACGAGAGCGCGTGATACTGTAATATAACTCGACATTCAGCGGTGGCAAACTCACTCTCACCAGCTGGCTCACGCAATATGGGACCAGACAATCGGTAAAAAAATCGCGTCCCAGACTCTGATTCCTAAGGATTACTAAGCAAAACAAAAACTCACATCACTTCCATCCGTTTCTATCGTATTCTTCATGTTGTCAAGTACCTAGAATATCCAGACTTACCAAATGACTTGTTGTTTTCAAAAATTTTCCGTGTTTCACCCATTCATATTAATTTCTAGAAGTGTTCTAGAAGCGTTTCGTATTGTCGAATTTAATTTGCTACAAAAATTGGCGTACCGAGAAGGAGCCGAATTTCGTCTAGTTACGCAATTCTCAGAAGGTCACAATCTTCACATAATAGCGCACCAAAATACTCGCTAGGGCTCGGGCATGTTTTGAGCGAATGCCTATACTACGGAACTACCGTTTTGAGCGGCAGCTCCCTTAAGCATCACGCACAGTAAGTACTGTTGGCGCTGGCTAACCTAATTGTCGTATATTGTAACCCTAGCCTCTCAGTACCTCCTCGTAGAAGGTGGCTGTGGCTTCCATCTCCACTCCATCGTCCAGCTCCTCGTCCTCTTCGGAGAACTCGTCAGCGTCGCCAGCACTGGAAAGCAAAAGAAACATTTCTAGTATATGGATCAGTAAATGAACACGTCCACTCCACTAAACGCCCAACAACAATATAAACTTTGAGAACTGTAGTTAAAAAAACTTTTAGAACTGTAGTTAGAGGACTTGGGGCTCTGAATGTGTGCGATCAACAGTTATGAACTCCAGATTTACCTTTCGTCTCCAATACTACAAACTACAAAATGCTAATTACAAATAAACTCACGCTCCTGCACTGTCTCCAGAAAGCTTCCTCCTCACTTCAGGTCGTCGATACGCCGAACTCCACATTGAACGACCGTCAGCCAAGTGCCACACGTACAAGTCATCTGAAACTGGTTACATTATGCTAATAAGTCCTTCTAAAGAAAACAATTATGATTTCATACGGACCACGAAAGCTTTAAGTCTATGGAATGCACTGAATGCAGTGGTAACCATAATTCCCCATTCGTATCCCACAAAACCCACTTTCTCAACTTTAGAAAGAAAAAATAGTTTAGTGAACTCTCAAAGTATTCACCTGCTCCATGAATCCTCTCGCACTTGAATGCTTCCTCATCATCCTCGTCTGGTTCACTCGGACACAAAACTCCACCACGAGCCTTCTCAACCAATGATGACGTGCCACCGGGAGGGAGTTTCTTCAGAGACACCTGACAATGAAGTTTATAATCAGAGGAACATTTTGTCTGAGGTACAGTAACCTTGAAAGCTCTCTATCTCTGTTTTGTCTCCTATGTCCAGTTCGTTCGGACACGTTACTTCAGCCTTCAAAAACACTCTTTACAGTTGCAGCGCCTTTCATAATTAAGTAACAGTTCCAAACAGATCAACGGGTATACTTCTAACTGCAAAAGTCCCAGCTGCAAGGATACCAGCACACACACAGAATAACATCAAATATTAGCAACTGACAAAAACTACATAGAGTTTCTCAATTCGTCAAATAGTAGTTAATTAGTTAATGATAAAATTACAGTACCTCAGCCGAGACGATGACCTCTTCGAGCACTTTGGTGCCGTCAGCTATGACCACCTTATCACCGAGAACGCACCGCTTCAATACACATCCACGGCCGATCACACATTCGGCACCAATTTTACAATCGATAATCTGCGTGGCGAGACCTGAATGGGTTTAAAAATGAGTATGTACCAAAATATAGAAAAAAAACGTTTTATATCAAAGCATGCTGAATCCTAAGCGTTGCGGCTATCACAGAAACACCATATCAAAACTTAACAAGGTCAAAGCAAAGGAAACTAAACACTATCGGTAAAATTTCTGGTAGGCTGAGCCTCCAGTTCAGAAATCAGTCAATATATGTCCCGTATATCATATAAAGTGACTATCGATCAATATTCTCCTAATCCCCGCCTCTACCGCCTAATCCATAAATCACCATCGTCTCCGATCCCACCGATTGAAGTTTGGTCGCCGATCGTAGAGTTGATCACGTACACGGCCTCCTCCAGCTGACAGCCAACGCCGAACACCGACGAACCACCGAGCACATTGATACTGAACGGTAGAGTTTCAAGCTTTCACCGGTCGGTTTTTGAAACACAGCGAGTACACTAGCATCCTTATGCAGCTTATGCAGACCATAAATTAGAATAAAAAACCGTTAAATTCGAGTCGATTAGCAAAAATACGTGTAAGAATACAGTTGTCCACGGTGTGTTTCAAAAACCGGCTGTACTTCGCTTCAAAGGGTGCAAACGCAATCTAAATGAAGCACGGACGAGCGGTAAACTAAGATTAATGTTCCACTATAGATTGGGCTAACCATTCCATAGTGATTTTACCGCGCTGCGTGTCGACCTATGCGGCAGGGGCATACGCTTCACTGGGACGTCGACCAGGTGCATAAATATCGTGGGCGAATACTCCCGGCTCACAAACAATTCAATTATTCCGACGTACCTAGTCTTCGTCGTCTGTACGCCAACCTGCTCTTTCTCGACGGCCACGTACGTGTTGTTGGGAAGGGCGGTGAAGGCGAACTCATCCTCCTGAACACGAACAGGGTCAATACTTATTATGCTATCCCCATTCTCAATTGCGAAATTAGTAAAGCACTAGTCGGTAGATGATCGAAAGAAAAAGTACAAGTTACTGGAGTTGGTTGGATATACAAAGATCCTATGTAGTCACTAATTTCATTAATTTGTAATTTCACAGTAATTTCGTAATTTGTGCATCCACGAAAACCAAAATTAATGGAGAAAGTACCGTAAACAGTGTACAGAAGAAAAGGTGTAAGTTGTACTGTAAACCGAATACAGTATACCAAACTTCAAAAGCAAAGATCAACCTGGAACATTCTTCCCGGGCAGAGTGGATACAACCAGCGATCAATCAGCAGAGACGAGACGTAGAGGAACGAATCGTAGTCACTGAAAAAGTACCACTAAACCATCATAGATAAATCAGTGTTAATTTATCCCTAATACGGCCTACTTCTCCAAGTGACACATGCCGAAGAGTTCTAGCACAATGTCCTTAGACCCTCGAAGTACCGTAGTACCGTAACTACCGTAACGACCATCTAGGCTACTAAAAAGACCGAACAAAGCCGTGCTAACTCCATCCTATGTACTAAACAAGTAGTAAATAAGTCAAACCACTAATTACGTAATCTGGCATCCTGCCTCGTGGGCATCAAGAAGATCCACGTGAATATTCTGGAGAAGGATCTCCTCGTTCACCATGATTTCCCTGAAGAAAGTTAACATTGTATCAAAGCATATGAAGTCATTGGTAAGTGATTTCCGTTTTCGAGATTCCGAATGCACACAATGTTAATGTTAATTGAAAATACTCGTTTGCAATACAAAGCTATAGTACTCGAAGGTACTGTAGCCACAAAGTACCCAAAGTACTACAATATTCGGTACAACAAGATTCAAAACTTTGAAAGCACATTCCATAAATCCCGCACCTGATAATATCATCTCTCTGCTGGAAGTCAAAATTGTCACTGAATTGAGCGAGAATGTTGAGCGAACAGAGCGCGATACCCGTGTCCACAATATCGCGACGCACGACCACATCGTTCACGAACTGGGGCTGTAAATAGCTTATATTAATATAATGCCTCATGAACGTAATATGTATGTGCCTAACGTACGAGTAAAGAATGCAGTCATGTGAAAACTATGATAATGATTAGATTGACAGGTGGGTAGTCTTTTCTAAAAGGTTTAAAAGAAAAGTCCTTCTCACCTTGTCAATGTCCAACTGCGTGGGATTATCCTGCTTGAAGAAATGAGCAAGCTGTTGTGTTTCCTTAATAACAATAATTAGTATACTTAGCGTGTGCTGTAATGCTAATAAATGTTCTGGTGTTCAATACAGATACATTCCCAAAAAAACTAATACTCAGGGCGCAATGTTGTTTATAAAACCAAACGGTAACTATAACAATACGATAAAGTACCCTACGAAACAACGAAACATAAAATCTGATAAGGAAAAATTTCAACTCAGAAATTGGGAATGAAAAAAGCCCACCTTCTTGATTCCGATCACTTTATTGTGTGGATCATCCGCCTGGGCGTAGATCAACGTCATCACATTATTCTTATTCTCCTTACGACGAGCTCTTCAAGTAAACACTAATTATTAAACAACCCACATGTTCTACTGCTGTGGCCGTATACACGAACGCCGGGAGCTTCCCTGTGGGAGGTGAGAGAAAGCGAGGGATCACGCGAACCAGTGACACGTAGAGAGACAAATAATCCCACCCCAAGGGAGGATCCCGGTGTTCGTGCATACGGCCACTGGTGCAAGGCCAACTCGATGCAAATTATAAGATTAGGCATTAAAACACACAAACACGGTCTGTCGTAATTACAGTATGTAACCACTGTAACCAGCCCCATCCCTGTACTCCTACACGCGGAAAATCACGACACAAGTAGCATCCAACATTACAGAAAATAGCCATTCATACCCACCTGAAACGGTCAATCTGCGTTCTGAGAGTGCTGTTCGTAAACGATGCTGGGTTAGCCAAGAAGAGGAAGTCCGTCTAAAGTAGAGGACAATTTGCCGTTCACCCCTCTTCAGTAATCCATCTATCTCGTCCACTGGTTATCCTTACCCCTGATCCACGATCACTAACAACATAATATAAAACTTGTTCAAGCAAATGGGAAAGGTACCTTTCGCACACAAAAAGCTGAGGGAAAAAAAGACCACAATCGAAATTCGAAATGTTTCACCATATTTTCAAAAATGTCAAGCAAACTAGCAGGGTCATTCGAACTGCACCACTTATTGTTTTGTGATCACCTTGGCACGCTACGCTTAATCTTATTGCCAATGTACAGAAATTTGCATATAATAACGGAAATAAGGATATTCAACGCTTCACAAACCAAACCGATCGAATACCTACCGACAACAACGCTCGCTTATCCAGATCTCGTACCGCGTCACCCACAGACATCGCATTCTTGCATCCAACAAGCAAAAACGAGTCAAAACTGAGGCGCCATCGTCTAAAGCTTCTAATATTTGTGCGTAGTTCTACTTTTATACAGATGAGTCCATAAGCCTACCGTACATTGCATTTACATAAAGCCAACCATAGATAATTTTCGTACGTAGTTGATCCCTTATATTATGACATTGATGGGAAGCATGCATAACACAATTTTAAGAGTCGCGTGGGCTATTCTCAACTCACAACTAATAACTACGGTACCTTTCCACACCTTGTAGGGGCTCGAGGTTCTGCTCGGTGACCAGGATCACCACCTTCTTGATCTCGGTACGCAGGATCCAGTCAAGCGTGTAGTCGATGATTGGCACATTGCACACATGTTGAAGGCACTGAAGAGAAAGGTATACAATCTACAGTACAGTAGTACATCTACAGTCTTCATACAGTACATAGTAAATATGTTTCGGTATGCACCGGGTCTAGATATCAATTAACTGCATCCAACCCAACAAGACCGTGACAGTGATTTCTTGCGCCAATCATTACAAATCTACATTACATTACGTTGCAATCTGAATGCCGAAAGTCATAGCCATACCGGACAACAGCAGGAGGTAGCTTTGCGCAAATTCTCACTAACCAAACTGTAAGCGCGGTTACCATCATGAATCGATACTGTAGCTATAACACAACTACCGTATCTCCTAGCCCAAAACCCACCCATGGTCCCTTGAGAGGTGTGAAGCGCTTATCAAACGAGTCGGCCACTATGACAGCGGTGAGCGAATGATCGTCTTCCTTCTTTTGGATCGAATCCTTGGCCACATATTTCTTGGGAGGCATTCTGGAAATGGTTCTGATATAAACTATTATAAAAATTGTAAGATCAAATCAACCGACAACGCTTACAAATGTGAAAGTAAAGTCGAAAAGATACCGTAACAACAAGAGTAAAATATTAGAAGTTACAGCACAACTCACTAAGTATCACAAAGAAGAAGAACTATAACTATAGCGTACAAATCTATCAAAAAATATTCCAATGCGGTCAAACGCATCGTGATCCTCACTGAACAATTTCATTTTGAAAATATTTTATACAAATCAAACCAAGTGCAAACTGTGGTGGATAACATACATAACGAATTAATAAGTGTAACAAAAGCGAACCATATATACACGGGTATGCCACTGGATCACCGTCCCACAACTACACTACCATAAGCAAATACAATCAACATTCAGGGTGCATTTATGATGGCCGAAAGAACTACAGGTGCAAACTGCAATAATCCTTGAGACGTCCTAAATTCACCCTCAAAAACCCCCTACGCTTGAACCTGAGGGTGTACTTCTCGTAGAAGTTCAATAAATTGTTCGTGTGAGGCATAGAGTGGCTCGTTTGTATAGGCATCGACCCATCTCGCTGACACAGCATCACTTCCTGCCTAAAAAGGAAGAATTTGCGGTTTACGCCCAAGACCGCCATAGAAAACGGCCAGGGAATACGGCAAAAAAAGTATGAGCAAGTATCCTCTAGTAGACACATTGAAACATTTCACACATCATTCGTAATAATCACTATTTTCCATGGACAAATACACTTTCCTTCCACTATACCGTAGTCACATGATAACAACAAATGATAATAGGAAACTAAGTTGCAACAAATGAAGTGAAAACAATAGAACAAACAGCACAAACCTCTAATTCAACATTTTCCAGTAGTCCGTTCTCATCGTGAAAGTTCATTACCACCGTCTCCATCCATGAATTGTCAGTGTTACGCGGGTCGTCCACGTATCCCTAGAATCAGCAATTACGACAAAATCCTCTTGATCTTTAGCAGGGCTGGAGGAACCCCAATGAGAACGAAAAGGAAACAGAACGTAGGTCACGAAAGATGTAGGTCGCATTTAATCGTCATGAAGTTCGGAGAGAGAGAGAGAGAGAGCGAGAGAGCGAGCGAGGAGACTACGGGTCTCCTAGTCCGAAAAACACAAGTTCTAAGCAATCGACGTTCCCACCTTGTACAATTCTCTTCCCTTATTCCATAGTGGGTCCAGCTCCTTTGGATCCTTGCCATTCAGCGTTTCTTCAGAAAATTCCCTTCGAAGTGTGGCGGAAACAGTCTCTCCCGGATCTACCATACCACCAGGAATCGCCCACTCTCCTAAACTTATAATAATAATATATAACAACGCATAACGGACTCTGGCTATAGCCGCGTTCGAGTTGGGAAAAGTTGTGGAATTCCGGAATTCCACCGTTCGAGATGGGACACCGGAAACGTAAATGTTTTTCCGCTATTTAACCCCAACCGTCGGGGTCAAGCGTCATTTTTGGCTCCTGCAGTGGTCAAAAATATAATCCCACAACGATTCCACTACGGTATTTTTGCTTTTGCACGCACGTTTTTCCGTCCAACTCGAACGGTGGAATTCCGGAATTCCACCAACTTTTCCCCAACTCGAACGCGGCTTATCAAACTACCAGACGCGACCCCGCACCCATATACGACTGAAACGAGGGGGGAAGCAAAGGCGGATAGAAGCATGATCACGTTGAAGGACCAGTTTGTGTTCTCCTGTCCTAGACTAGGTAGAAACAAAGGAAGGGAAAACGAAGGCGCAACCAACCCGTATCGCCTCGTTTGATGGCCACAAACTGTAGTCGGCCGTCCTTTATTCTAGTCACTACGGGATCAGCAGCATGGTTAGGGCCCCACCTGTAATAAAAACTACTAAATCGAATTCAAAGGAAAAAGGGATGTGGGGGGCCCTCAACAACTCCCAGAATGTCATATTTAAAGCGGTATGACCCGTGGTTTGTGAAGCGTAAGCTGCATAATTAATAAAGCGCTCGGCAACGAAGGATATAGAAAGTTGCACATAATACAGAAGAACGTAGTATCCTTCATGCCATTCGAAACCACGTGCCATATCGCTTTCAATTCTTAAATTCTTGCTCACCTCCCCAAAACACCTCGTCCGCGGAGTCCGGTCCTACCCATAGGATTTAACGGACGGCCATCCGAATCAAACGAGTAATCCCTGAACAAAGATTACTTTTACTCACTAACTATACCAATGGTAGTGCAGTGGGTAGCACAACAAATAAACCAGCTACGGACTTTCAGAGCAACTCCGGTGACTAATTGCGTTGCACGCCCAGAGAAACTATGCTAAATCCAATCTGACGAAATATTCCAAGGGCATGGAATAACAAAAAAGCATACATAAAGAAAAAACCATTACAAGATAAAAATTTGACTATGCCGGAAAGATTTCCAAACAATAACTCACTTACACGACATGCGACTTCCTATTCACCTTCCCGTCTACAGTATTCCACTTGAATCCGATTGGGTCTCCGTCGGCCCACGGCTTCCCATTCGTGGAGGGATCAGTGTAGTCGGGTGGACTGGAAAGATGTCTAGGTAGGATTAGCCGAATCGAACCATCCAACGTGCTGGGGGAAAAACAATGAAGAGAGAGAGGGGGAGCGAGAGAGAGAGAAAGAGAGAGGGAGCGAGAGAGAGAGAGACAGATATAGGAAAAGCTAGAGTACGGAGTAACAACTTCTAACAATAAGAAGTACACTACCTACACACCTGCGATACGCAAGTGTTTCAAACCGCGCTCATACAAGCTTCACAATCAATTTGAATATATCTTTCATCTCGAAGCAGGTTAAAGGGAATATGTAAGCCCTTTTTGAAGTTAAGCTGTGTCGATAGAATGTGTGTTGCCCATTAAGGAAACAATAACAAAAGTTGTCTACAATTACCCACTTAATAGAAAATCAAATACAAAGCTCGCCTTTTCCATAGTAAACGCTAATTCGGAACCCTTGCATAAATTTGGGTCTGATTGAATACATTTCAGTTTAAATCGGCAAATAGCAAGATTCAAGATGCAGCGCATTCCAATTTCGTATTTACATATTCAGTCGCCTATTTAAATTAACGTCTGGTATGGAAACGCTAGTTTCGCTTTTTTTTGCTCATTTTGAGTGCCTACATATTCGCTTTAAGAACCAACACTACCTACACACCTGTACTCCGGAAACTCCTTCGACCATTTCACCTTGTCGTCCGGTACATCGACACGGAAAACGTTTGTTGAGCGTGAGTACGGTACACCTAAATGAGGTACTATGTTACAGTATGGCAGCTTGAGAGAAACCAACGTTTTGTGCTTTCATTCTTACACATCACAATATTTGTGTTCCCATTAACGTGGTATCGGCACCGTGACAATAGAAACATTTATACGAATAAAAAATAATTATTCAGAGTTTTGGCTTGCAATATTAATAACAGGGAAACTTCACAATGATCCACGGATGTTACTCAAGCCTCGTCCAGCTATTTTCTTCATGTTCGTTAGAAAACAATATGTATTAAAGTAAAGGAATAAAACAACTCACCAGTTTCTCTGCACTTCTTGTGGATGAACGACATGGCTCGCTTGCAAAGTAGATGGCTCCACACAGACATGCAAGCCAAATAACAGCTGAAGGTAAACGGGAGACTATCACGCAATGCCTAAATACAGTAAAGGTTAAGGAATAAGTACATAAGTAGTCCCACGAGCCGTAATCAATTTTCCTTGGTATATAAACACGAAAAACACTATTCGAAAAAATAAACACTTCATCTTTGACAATATCGTTGCCATGCACAACACAAATTAACCGAATACATATGGGTTACGATAAAGTACTGTAATACACAACAGCAACATTCCAAATAGCGTCACAGAATGTTAATAATCCTTTATTGTCATAAGCATAATCACCAGGTAATAAGGCAGATGAATAGATTCACAGGAAAATAACCGTAATTCACATACAAACTCTGAATAAGGTCGTCACAAAGTAACATGCAAAGCTGTCAAACTTCACAGGGATTAGCATTAGAAGTTAGGAAAAAAACGCACTTAAAAATCTTACCTATAATGTCACAATTAACAATCATAATTAATGTTCTTAAAGCGAAATGCTAGCCTCTTTGGAAAATTTGCATATGATAAGCAAATCCTGTGTATCCTATGCTAATTTTGTACGATCGTCCACGGCAATCGTAAAAAATTAGCATAGGATACATAGGATTTGCTTATCATATGCAAATTTTCCAAAAGGGCTAGCATTTCGCTTTAATGTTTTCAAGTGATTAGGTTCTCAATGGAATTGTACATGACGAGAGCTCCACAAAATTCCTGTCAATCTTATTATATAAAGTTGGGAGCTTTGTTTGTTTGTTTGTGCGTTTGTTTGAGTGTACGTTTGGATGATGTGCGTTACGCTCAGGTTGTAGGATTGGTTCAGTAGTTCACGTTCCCGTGCACTGAGCCATCTCACTTCCCGAGCGCCCCTCTCACAAACGTCCAAAAAAGGCTGCATATGTGGAATATGTGTGGTGTATCGTTCGGGCGCGGTGGCGCGCAGCTCATATTAGGAAACAAAGAACACTCACAACTCAAAGAACTACCAAATCACAATCCTTGACAACTTTTTATGAAATACTTTTTTGTAATCACTTCGTAGTCTAATTTTTCATTTACCCATTTTACAAAGATTTAGTCGACATATTTTGCAACAAAGCAATGAGTAATTCTATGCACATTTCCCTTATTTCCCATGAAACGAGCGTCCAATCTTGAGCGATGTTTCGGTCGAACGAAAGAACATTCAAAAGAATTTCTTAACTTCGCGTAGTTTTTGCTTTAGTATGGATAATAAACGGTATCACCTGTAACGTTCGACGACATTCTTTAGTTTAATACAGTCTGTGACATCTGTGAGATCTGCGACAATTTTCGATTTTTCCTGCTTTATAGAGTCCAACCATTTGCAGACAATTTAGAAGGAATATATTCAACGTTTTATAAATGGGCACAATAAAACTAACAATAAGTTCTATCCCCATGTTTGATATTGGTATAGGTTTAAAAAAAGGAAAAATGAGGATACTGAAGCCACTGAAAAATTTGCTCCTAACTTATATAGCCCAGCGGAAAATTGCGGCGTATCAGCCACGCGCTTATTCCTCTGCTATTGTGCTTTGGAAATTTTTTCGACGTTTTAAGAGTCCAACCATTTGCAGACAATTTAGGAGGAATATAATCAGTTTTCTAAATGGTCACACTAACACTAATAATTTCTATCCCCATGTTTGATATTGGTATAAGTTTAAAAAAAGGAAAAATAAGGATACGGAAACCAGTTCCTTAACAAAAATGTTTGCTCCTAACTTATATAGCCCAGCGAAACATTGCGGCGTATCAGCCACACGCCTATTCCTCTGCTTTTGTGCTTTGGAAATTTTTTCGACGTTTTAAGAGTCCAACCATTTGCAGACAATTAGGAGGTATATAATCAGTTTTATAAATGGGCACACTAAAACTAACAATTTCTATCCCCATGTTTGATATTGCTATAAGTGGAAAAAAATAAGGAGATTGAAACCCTTTTCTCCACAGTTAAGTTTCCTCCTAACTTATATAGCCCAGAGGAACATTGCGGCGTATCAGCCACCGCTTATTCCTCTGCTTTCGGCTTGGAAATTTTTTCGACGTTTTAAGAGTCCAACCATTTGCAGACAATTTAGGAGGAATATAATCAAAGTTTTATAACTGGGCACACTAAAACTAACAATAAGTTCTAACCCAATGTTTGATATTGGTATATAATATGTTTAAAAAGAAGAAAAATAAGGATACTGAAACCATTTTCTTCACTCAAATTTTTGCTCCTAACTTATATAGCCCAGCGAAACATTGCGGCGTATCAGCCAGATGCTTATTCCTGCTTAGGAAATTTTTTCGACGTTTTAGAGTCCTACCATAGACAATTTAGGGGGAATATAATCAAAGTTTTACAAATGGGCACACTAAAACTAAGTTCTAACCCCGTGGTTGATATTGGTATAGGTTTCAAAAAGAAAAATAACGAGACTGAAAGCATTCCCTTCGGAGAAATATTTGCTCCTAACTTATACAGCTCAGCGAAATATTGCGGCGTATGAGCCATAGATTGGAAAGCCGCCTCAGGCGGCGGTAGCCGACTGGTAGTCAATAAAGAGGTTAAAGCTAAATCCTAAATACCAACCAGTTTTTGGAAGCACACCGATTACTACACAGTATTCTTATGCAGCTTATGCAAATGAACGTGAATTAGAATAAAAAAATCGAGCAACAGTCGGGCAGATTTGCATAAATACACAAGAATTCAGCTGTCCTGGAAAACCGGCCGGAATTTCGCTTTAAAAATAACTGTTAGTTTGAAGAACGAAAAGACAAGATAATTCTCAAATTCTAGTATATACATTTCATATATAGAAAGATTTGAATTCACAACCTGAGAAAGGGAACAAACTAAGCAAACTACTAGCCTATTGCATCATGCCAATCGCAAAAACTATAACCGCACTTCAAAGAAGACGAGAGACAATACAAACACAC
Source organism: Pelodera strongyloides (assembly GCA_036852015.1). Taxonomy (NCBI): domain Eukaryota; kingdom Metazoa; phylum Nematoda; class Chromadorea; order Rhabditida; family Rhabditidae; genus Pelodera; species Pelodera strongyloides. Next base: position 20,341 of record JAANDG010000242.1, read on the forward strand.
GAGACACCGACAAACAAACAATGATAGGGATAGCCACTGTACGCAAACGAATAAATTAAATGATATATGTAGACAACATGTACAAAATTAACCTATGCCAAACGAATAGTTAGCACGGGTAAGCTATATTCTTAATTCAATTCACACCGGAAACTGTTCCACTAAGTTTGGAAGATTCGAGATATCCCTGACTCTGCTCAAAACGAACCAGCTATTTTCGCCGAACACCGCCGATACGTTGCTGACCTAAAAGAAATTCAGGATGAACTCTTTTAAAGTTAATTAAAACTAATTTTCAATTAATTGATTGACTGTGTGTACAAATTAATGAATTACGTTATTCATCTCCGCCTACCAAGAAATCGAACAAACTACAAAAACGCTACATTTCAACTTAAGGCGAAATACCGGCCGGTTTTTGAAACGCATCGTGAACAACTGAATTCTTACATATTTATGCAAATTTGCTCGAATTTAGCTCGATTTTTTATTCTAATTTATGCTCATTTGCATATGCAGCATAAGAACACTGGTCTACCCGAAGTGTTTCAAAAACCGGCCGGTGTTTCGCTTCAAACAAAACTCCCACCCTCGGTCCCTTTCGTCCTCCATTACTCAAGAACCTCGCTGCCTTCACCACTTTGTTCCAAAAGGTGTGAAAGGTCTGCATATGATTGGAGCGGGCCATCAAATTCCGAGCAGCTTCAATTAGCTTGTACCTATGCATTCGGGCGTCTCGCTTGTGGTGTCGAGACCACTGGGGACGAGGGTAACTAAATCAGAGAAACATTCAAATGCAATATAGTTTCATTAGTACCAAAACTATAAATAGAAATATACTTAGATGTGCTTACTACATCCGGATCCGTTCACTACACAGTGTGACGGACAGTCACTAAACTAACCAGTCCAGCACCCTTTACATCGACGTTTCTTTGGCGCGCGTCAATCAAAGCTACTGTGCTACCCAACGACAATCAAGGATCAAAATGTGATCAACGAGGAAGAAAGGAAGAAAAAAAACCGTACAATACTTACTAAACAGCCGACTGAAGTCCGTGCACTGTCGTGTTAATGATACCATTGAATACAATCAAATCTGAAGTAGCGTCCGGCGCCATACTCGCCTGAGAATATAAAGTAACAAAGTTTACAGCACCGCAAGAAGGTACACAGCACAGTTTGAGGGGACAAATAATATGTCTTATTAGAAGCTCCTAATTAGCTAAGTGCCAGAGTCACAGGTCCAGAACTTACGCTTGGCTGGGGCAGCGACGGTGAACCCGAAGTCTGCATCCCAGAACCGGGCACAGCGTTCATTGCGGCAACATTTGAAGGCGGTGGTGCAACACCAAATGCAGAAGAATTGTCGCACTAAACTTGAAACGTAAAACACCAAAGAATCACAAGAGCGAATCCAAGTATCTGAAGTACTGCGTTCTCAGGCGCGCAGCGCGGAAATGCGTAACAGCGTCCGCGAAAAAATATGGCTTTTTAACATGTGGACGTAGAAAATAAGTCTCTCTGTGTCTCGAATTTTTCAATGCAAATTTTCTATCTTTTCCCGCGGACGCGGCTACGCAGTGCACCATGAATCTGAAACTGTATGTCGTTCTAAGCACTTCAAAAGATTTCGGTGCGTCTTTCTCATTTTTTTTAAACAAACCCCCGGCGCACTCCAAAATTCATCAACGCAAACGGTTCCTTAGAACTCAAGCATACGTAACTTTTCCATAACGGCTTGAGACTGCTTACCCCTCGTGCTGGAATGGGAAACTGCTGAGAAGGTTTCATGTTGAACACAACCCTGGGTGATTGTAACGGAGCAGCCTGCACATTCCCGTTTCCTGGTAAATCAGGGTCGGGCATCACAAACAAAGATTTCGAAATAGATGGTAGTCGTTCTAAAAGACAATACACAAATGTACGTAGAACAGAAATAGAATTCATAGCCGTACTACCTACCACACACAGTACTTCTTCCTTCCTACACCTCCGTATCTTAGTGAAGAAGAACTACATACTCTCAATCAGTGTTAAAAGATATTTTAAGTGATCTATAAATGTTATAAATGTTTATTAGACTCTTAGACATTCGACTATAAAATTAACTATTAGATCTATGAAACTGTGAACGTGTGAACCAGAGGCAGGGCAACTGCATGTATTACATGCGAATTCGTTGCACTCCTTTGACATTCAGCCTAAGCTTCAAACTTCAAACAATCACACCCCACCTCTTTCCTCTCGCCTCGGTCGCGGTCTCGAGTCCGGCACCCTCATACGGATAAAAGCCGCCGGAACTCCCGAACAACAATCCACAACTGCTTGGCGGATGCTTGACCCTATAAAGGACAACATTTCCAGGAATTGGTTTCAGTCAAATATACCCAAATGGGGAAGACTTACTTACAAACATAACTCTTTTGAAACTTCGTCACAAGGGGTTTCCAGTGAAACTCCGCGTTACCGCAGCGCACCAAGCACCAAGAGATTCCGCCACAGGGACGGCACACGGCACACCCTAGAGGGGTTCGCCGCGACCCTGTGGCGGACCCTTTTTTGCACGACTATGACGCCGAGTTCCACGTTGTGTTTGTTAGGAGGAAGCATCTTACGATGCAATTGGTTTCGGTGCTTACATCGCCTGTTGCTCAATGATTTAGCGAAAAAGTAATATCATTCAGAAAAAGTCAAGACTCACCCCATTCCTCCCACATACACTCGACAGTAGACGATGATGACTCCTTTGACGGGGTAATTGGTTTCTGAGGGCACAATCGATTGATCCGATCGATTAGAGACTGGAATTTCAATGAGATCTTTAGATGTCAACGAGATGCATAACGTATGTTGGTTTTGGTATTTGATCGGTATCCATACCATGTAATATCTGTACTTTATTCATGATTATATATGAATTTATAACACAAAAACGATTCAACAACGAGAGAAGGTGCATAACTTGTGTTGGTATTACACTAGAGAGATTTTACGGAAATAAATGTATCGTCTACTTCTTCCGGAGGTTTGTTATCGGTTTACAGAAGCTACAATAAAATACAGTAACAAATGCGCACATGCATACCAAGACACAGACACCAAGCAGATGCACACTTTGACACCATAGCTACAGTAACCATGTCATCAGACTTACGTCAACTCTCGCCGATGAGATTCCCATATTCCGATAGCTGTTGACATTAATCGAGAAGTTGTTGTCCTCTGTCACAACAATCACGTGCACGACCTTGTCACCAACTTGATTAGCTACTGAAACGTTAACATGAACCAAAATACAGTAACACAGCGGTGCAATGAACCTGAATACAGTAGGACACCGTCAGCCTTGCTTCTGTCCATCTCATACACACTTTCGGTCTACTTTTTGTGAGATATGGCACTCGATATTGATAGTAAACCTGCGTACAACACAACCTGATAATTATGCACAAATAATTGTGTTGTTCGACAGCGTACACTTGGACAATTGCTGCTAGATTCAAATGTAAAAACACTTCTCACATTCTTGACGCGTCTGCAGGGCAGTCTTCAGAATACGGTCATCATTCTTCACGATCGGAAACCCTTCCAACGGACGATTCGCCTAAAGAACGCACAGTACAGGACATCAGAGAGCATTAGGCTTATTCTTAGACCCAAAATCCAAAGTTCACTCTTCCCCCACTACGAGACCCAGAAGCACGAGTGCTCTACATCGTTGATCATCCATATATTGACTCAACTTCAATCATACTATAAATGATGGATAGCTCACGCACTGCGCATTAAAGCGAAATTCGGTTTTCGCCGGTTTTTGAAACACATTGTGGACAGCTGAATTCTTACGTGTTTATTGTACTGTGTAGTGAACGGATCCGGATGTAGTAAGCACATCTAAGTATATTTCAATTTACTCGAAGATAGCTCGATTTTTTATTCTAATTTATGTTCATTTGCATAAGCTGCATAAGGATGCTGGTGTTTAAAAACCGGCCGGTATTTCGCTTTAACATGGCGTAAGTCACTTATAAATAAAAGTGGAAAGTACTTCCAAATCCGATGACCAAAACAAAGTGTTTCAGAGAAAAAGTTTCAGCTAGACGGACATGCAGTGGATAGTAACGTATTGGAAAAGGTGTCATCAATCGAGTGTCAAATTCTACACTCACCGAAAGGGAGGTTTCAACATGAACATGGCGCGAAAAGTCCCTGGAATGTCGGTCCGTATAGTCACGAATCAGGCGATTTGCTTCACGAGCCACGCACTGAAAAATACTGTCATTCATAGAAAACTGGAGGAACTTTGATTATGGTTCCCTGGTTTTTGTTCAAGGGCCGGCCTATTTGGTGTCCACTTGGTGACCCTATCGTGAGCAAGTTTTTTCATCGAAAACCGTTCTCAACTGGTCACCAAATGGTTTTTGATTTCCTGGTGTTAGTGTCTGTCTACCCCCTAGTGAATTTGAGTAAACCCTCTTCCTGAGCAAAGTGTACTTTATCCTAATATAAACTTTACATAAACTTTATATACACCCTCAAACTGTAAAAACTGCATGCATATCTTGGTGAGTTACTTGAATGGGAATGCATACATCTCCCAGAAATATACAAGATTCAAAAGCTTACCGCAGCAGCCTTCTTCCAAGGTTCCGATGACAATTTTAGTCCGTCTAATTCAGAAATGACTGCCTGTGGTATCACCGCGTCGATAGCAACTAAAGCGATGTAATGAAATGTTGGTTTTTGTTAAGACGTATGCTGTACAACCTCAATCCCATCTTTTGTATGAAAACGAATATAGTTTGACTGATAAACGCGCAGTTATTTGCATAAGCTACACCGGAATGCAGCATAGTTTGAAAACCCGGCTGTTACATCGCTTTAGAGTAAATGTCTATACAACCACTTTTTATGTTAACTATTGAGACCACGAGACACCTACGTCAAGTTTCTGCATTCTACCCGCCTTACAATTAGTCCAAAAAAGCGAGACCGACCGGACATACAGATAGTAAAAGCTACATAAAATACAGTACCCTGTTTGAGTCTCCTCAGCAGCACGGTTCCCTTAGGATGCATCAATCCACACGTGTCGAATACTACAACAAATGGTTGTGCGGTCGACATCGACGATGCGTTATCTGAAGATGTGGAGTTGTAGGCGTCATTCACGTCGCGAGCCCGCTTCCTCGCATCGGGCTCCACATCAGCGGAGATCTGCAACGGAAAAGTTGTAAAACAAAAAAGGTAAGGCTACACATATCTTCGCAAGAGAACCTAACTCTAATTGAGTCTCTCGCGCCTGCAATAGGCGGTCCCGCTGCGGTCATCCTTAGGTTTTCACAACAACGAAAAGCTGTAAGCTGCAGCATAAAGTAGTGCCAGATAGTCTCGAGGGCCTTTTTATACATATACCGGACCCAGATTTCTACAAAGTCTAGGCCATTACCATAATTGATCCTAAATGCAGAAGTTTATGTGTTGTGTGCATGAGTGCTTTTCACAAAGAAAAATCTACATAGGTAATTTACGCTTATCTACGGGTTTAGGCTTAGGCTTAGGCTTAAACAATGCACATACAACTCACCGATCTTTTCCTCTTTCCAGTTCCTTGCGAAGAGTTGTCAACGGAGTGCTAAAATATATTCATACATTAAATATAAACCTAATTTTCCTAATGTTTCATGTGCAGCTCTAAGGCACAGCAAGTCGATGCTTACCTATTCATCCTTGCGTATGAAATCAAAGTTTGATATTTTTGTAAAATAAACATACACACGTAAAGTAGAGCGATAAGCCTATCTCTACAGTACATTTTGAGTTGGTATACCGTAAGCCAGGCCAACTCTTGTACAGCACACACAAACAACATACCGATCTTCGTTTTCTCTTCCTATTCGCCTGATCGTTTGCTCTTTCGGCATCTATTTGATTTTCTTTCTCCGCACCGTTGACGTGCCCGACAACATGCGCCTTGACCAAATTGTTGACGATAACATGCGCCAAGTGATTCCCATTCATCACATTTTGTTCTAAACAAGTATTTAATTGCAGAATATCAACAATACTCAGGTCACTCGTCGTTGGCGTGCGGTCATTTATAAAGCACGCGTGCCTTTCGACTTAAATGACCGCACACCAGCGAAAGTCAGCCGTCTAGAAGCATGGCACAATCAAACAGGAACAACATCACAATGAATACTTCAAAGTGTAAAAATTTGACTTTTTCTGTAAAAAACTAACAGTAAGCTTGTTACCTTGTTACTAAGTCATTTGATAAGGAAAGAATAAACGTACGATAAGTTCCTCCATTCGACTGATATTGTTCAGAAGGACAATAATTTACTCTTGTAAATATGCGGCGCATGTCTTGCGCTCCAACCGGGGGCATCGCCATCTGACTTCCTAGAATACTACCATTTAGTCTAGAAAAACATAACAAGTAGTGAAATAATGTAATAATACTATATTCTAGGCCAGTCGCATACAAATTTGCCCCCTGTGAACCCAGTTCACGACTTCAAGAAAGTACTGTAGATATAATAAAGCAATTGTCTACCGATAATAACATGACAAAATGTATATGCGTTTTTTTTTAATTAAAAATAGTGTTTTGCGCTCAGCCGCTCAGTTGCCGTTTTGTGGTGATCCATCAGGGCGCATTCGAGTTGGACATTTTCCGGAAAAGAAAAGAAAAAAGTGGTTCGAGATGGACACCCAGAAAAAAATAATACACGCAAAATAATTGTCGAAAATGCAATTGTACCGTAATTGAAACTAAAATCAATCGATCATTTGCATGTGTATGCGTGGCAATTGCATTCTTTTCTGGTGAAATCCATCTCGAACCAAAAGTTTTCTTTTCTTTTCCGGAAAATGTCCAACTCGAATGCGCCCTCATAGTAGGCTGTATAATTATAATGGACATTTCAATTACAAAAACGCACAACTGGAACTAATCAGAAAGTTACAAACACAGTTACAAAGGGAACAATTCATAACATACCATCTCTCGGCCTGAGACTGTATCTTCTGCTCCTATTCGTAACGTTGGAGTAAACTCGAGGAAACGAGTGGTACATTTGACCTACAACAAATTCATGGGGTTTCCATGTATGCGATTCGCACCTGCGAAAATGTCAAACCGCTGTCCATGTTCGAGTCGATGTAAATGACAAGGTCCCGTAGCGATTTTGGATCTAGTATGGATCTATTTCAAAATAGTACGGATTTATTTCGAATAGTATGGATCTGATACACTTTCGCTGCAGGACCATGTCAAACGTGCGATTCGCATGGGTTACGGTAGGCAGTTGACATGCATGTAAAATGACTTGAACATGGACAGCGGTTTGACATTTTCGCAGGTGCGAATCGCATACATGGAAACCCCATCAATGATAACAAAAAATCACAATAAGCCAATACACCATATCAAGCAGCCATACCAAGCAGCGACTTAAATGGTAGACAGTAAACAAAATCAATTAACCAATAATAATAATAAATAGAAACTTGTAAGATAGGTGCAGGTCCAGACCCATGAGCAAACAAGAACTGTGATTGGCTCTGCCTCTGCTTTGAACCAAACCCCCACCCAACCCGGCACGCCTCCCATCATCTCCCGAGGGCACATTAGATGCCGATCAATGAACAGCAATCTTCAGCCAATTCATATTCAAACCAAACGAAAAATAGTGACTCACCCTATACAAAGATTCCATTGCACATGCCATGTTACCATGCAAATTGCATCGGCACACCCCAGCATAATTGTCAACCGTTCTAAATAATGACATGTACTTCGCTATTTAAATATTTACTAAATAAACAAAAGACAGCATTGCGACCAACGATATAACTTAACTTCAATAACTTATAGTTCGTTAGCAACCTATAACCCGTCACGATCTCGCTCTACAGTAACCCAACTCCAAACACAGTGTAATGATCAATCTTGGGGTACGATATGTCAACTGCTACCGACAGTACTATCACATGCCACACATAAAAAAAAACATGATCAATGTTAATAATTATTTATTATAATATTCACGCTGACTCGATGAATCGATTTTCAATCGAGCACTTGCTCACAGGTATAGACAATGTGACAATGTCTAAAGAACCATACATAATTGAAAATGCACAAAATCAAATCTCAAAGTGACTAACAAGGCAAATTAGTTAATTAATATAAAAAATAAAGTATTACGAATGGCAATCTACGAACTACGACAAAAAAAATAGAAGAGCTAACACCGGGATAACAATGAAAGCACGCATAATAGTAGAAAGAAAACATTAGAGGCTATATATGTACAATAAAGACCGTAACATCATAAGTGTTGTGCAGTTATTGTACAAGATATGTAGTAGGCAGGTAAAATACATGTAATAGGTTAAAAGAAAACATAAACAGCAATATAAACTGAAATCCAAACACACGTTAATATTAGTGGCACTCTCAGCGCTTATTCTCCAAGGCAAATAACTAATAAATATAAACAAAATCAACGTCGGTCATAACAAAAAATCTCCACGTGTATTAATATATTATTAAAATATCCACTAACAGGTTCCAGTTCCAGAGTTCAAGAACTATAGTTAATAGGTATAATCCCAAAAAGTATATACATTAATATGTTATAATATGTACATGAACAGAGTAATATGAACGTCTAGTGAAAAACAACACAGTTATGGGCAAATATTAAAAAACTGGACGGACTACTGACTGCTAGACTATATATGCATTTCCGAGGCCGTATTCACCACTAGATTCCCTCGGGAAAATATTCCCCGGGGACAGAAAATAGCATTCGAAAGTGAGAGTCGCAGGGAAAAAAAGACAGAATTTTCCTCTTCGGGGAATTGAGTGGTGAACATGCCCTCAAGAAGCAACGACTGAAAACTTGGTAGAGCTATCAAACGGGGACGTCCGGCACAAACACGAGTGCGACCACCTCACCGAGCTCGTCCTAAGCCGTGCCAACCACTTCCTTGACCATCTTCACAATTCTAGAGTGTTGTTGCTCGAACAGTTTGGAAATGAGTCTGGCATCCTGAAAGTCAATGGATAAAGACTTGGATCACATTTGTCTAGCATTATCCAAGTTTCTCCACAACCGATCAATAAACTAAGAATGAGCAGTCCAACTAATAAAACTAATTAATAAACCAATAAATAAAACAAAAGAAAAAGCCCAAAACGTACCGGAAGAACTTTGTTGCTTGGTCCTTTCACACAACGATAAGCCTTCATCAGAGCATGCCAAAACGCGGAAAATTCGCGTACGTCCACGTCATTATCCATGAAGCTAAAACAAGGAGTCTCACGTCTCACATCACAGAATCTGATCATTTCAGGGAACAACACCCCCCGGTGCTCGGGAAGCCTAAATCTTATATTCGACAAAGTTGCCGACTACCCGACGGGAGCCGAACCAGCGAGTTGCGCACGTGCAGATAACCACTACATCATCAGGTCACCGGTAACTAAACAACAACAAACCTTCGTGCAGCTCTAATCAGATGTTGGTGGGCTGCTTCTCGTCTAGTTCCGTCTCCGTCTCTGCTTCCGCTAAACAAATTACTTTAATACAAAGGAAAACTTTCCTTACATTGGACCGTACTTTCCGTACATTTCCATAATCTTACGTATGTAACCAAAGACACGAGCAGAAACTTACGCATTAAGCCCACGAAGTGTAAAGTCCACAACACTTTTAAGTGAATCAAATTCCGACTCGGGTGTGTCCCGAGCAGCCTAAAGGGCATAGCGATCAGAATTAATAGCGTTCGCAAACAGAGTGCTCTGCTCAACAAAAAATGAAATCAATAGTTATGATAAATATCACGTACGGAACTCTTTCCTCTAAACGAGCACTCGTTCTCCTTGTTCTCATTGTCAAAGGTAATGCGCGGCATCAGCGCCATACGCCGCACACGTGATGAAGAGCCTGAATTGAAAGACCCATGAAGTACATCACAATAACTCATGCACAGTAGCAAATATACTACGATGTGATCCAAAGTAAGTTTACGTAGCTAAAGTATCCTGGTTATTCCCACAACATGAACATTTAAAGGTAAGTTTACATGGCTAACCCAGACTGGCCATTCCCGACATATCTATAAATACATGATCAACCAGAGATGTCCATCCCAAAAATGTCAATATTCTAAACGGGTGGCCAGTGCTATACCGGTTTGTACCGTGACTGACAATGAGGCTCCGTCGACGGAAGACGTGGTTGGTTTGAAGATCTGGTACTTCCATTGACTCTATCAGCAAATCCGGAACAGCAGTTTGACACGGCGCTTCTGATGCGGGAATCTGAAACAACGTGGCATTACATAAGGAGAAAAAAGAAAAGCAGGTTGGGATGCCTTAACTCGAAGTTATGATAAGGAAGAAGGCTAAATATATGACTACTGAATCATGTGATTAGTGACAGTGTTACCTCCGCAGGAACAACAACACCAAACGACACAATCCATTACAATGAAGCGGTTTCTAATTTGGAGACGGGACATAATTAGTTAACGATATAGATCAGCGGTAACAAACACCAACCCCAAGAGGTCGAAAGGGTTTCTTGTTGCTTCGACACTTCAACATTTTCCAAGATATCCCATAAAGAGTACAATCGATTTACTCGAGACATCATCATCTAAAATGTGTGATGTGCAAAGAAAATTACATAGTTTGGAAGAACATGAGTCTCAAAGGCAAAAGAAAGACTCGGGCTCAGGTCCGTTGAAGGTGGAAGGCGATTAACGTGGATATCTGGTACGTCTTGAGTCCAACAGAACACATGCGCGTCCATACGTAGAGATAGCTAACCTCTACATTCGAAGACGATATCCCAAGTGCCCGATAGCCGTTTACGTTGATCGATAGGTTCTTGTCCTCAGTCACCACGATCACCTGGACGACTTTGTCGCGCACGCCTCGGCACACTAAAAAATAGTTCAGTAAACAGCAGTAGAGGAAGTATACCAATGAGTAAACTATATTAGAACCCTGACTTGTGTAGATAAAAACTAGTTGCCCAATGGAAGATTGGGGGAAGTTACGGCAAAGTGCAATTCCACGCGCCACAAAACTACAGTAGCGTAGCCTCAAACTCAAGACGCTCCAAAACTACAGTAGCCTCAAACGACTACCAACTACCACCTACATGAGTTATGGGTATGCAGACAAGTGCGGAGAATCTTGTCGTCATTCTTCTCGATTGGAAACTGATCGATTGGACGGTGCGCCTACAACATAACATTGAGGTGTTTTATGGCTTGCAACTTGAGAAAGGCTCCTAAACCTCACATCGTCACTACGTAAATAGGAGTTGGAAAGTATTTTCGACAGAGAGAGAGAGAGAGAGTTACACTCTTGAGGATTGTAAAGAAGCAAAGACGAATAAGAAAACTATAAGAACTTGTATTTCGTACAAATCAGTTCACGTACCGCCAGCTTGGTCTCAATATGGAGATGTCGGGAACACACTTTCGATCCGGCGTTCGTGTAGTCATGAATCTGCCAGGAAGCTTCACGCGATGCAGTCTAAATATGAACAGTTAATTGGACACTAAGAAGCACGGGTCAAGTAGAGCTCCTCGGCTCGTTTCCTTCAACAAGAAGGAGGACGCAGAAATTATCTTCCAATACCGATGAAACACAACTAAAGTATCTCTCAATTACCATACTATGCGGCAACGACAGGCACACATTAAAGCGCGGATCGGAGCGGCGACCCACGCTCCAGGAGCCAGGCGCGCACCTGGCGACTGGTACTAACATAAATTAGAATAAAACTGAAACGTACAGCTGCCTCTCCACGACGGCTGTCTCCTTTTAGTCCATCCAACTCGGACATCACCGTTTGTGGAATGACTGTGTCGACGCCAGCTGCAAAGGGTTCGAATAAGGACATCTAGGGAAAAGAACTCCGCTCTAGGAACTAATTTCCCCAGCTTAATTTTCCGAGCCTCAAACTTTCAAGAAGGGTTAATTTGCAACAACAAAAAAAGAACCGAATTTCAGTGCTTGCCCCACCGAGTGCCAGTATGGTTGACGTTCTTTATTTGTATTGATTGTTAACCAATAAACCGTTGTTATTATTATTATCATACCTAGATATATGTACTGTACTAGACTATTCCATACTATGACAATACCTTGCTGTAATTTCCTCAGCAATACAATTCCTTTTGGATGAAGGAGACCGCACGTGTCCATCACTACGACAAAGGGCTCTTGTTCTTGTGACTGCTTCGGAGTCTCTGTCCCGCTGAATATCGTCTCCGACGGCGGCGTGGTTGATGAGAGAACCCTCGTCCGTTTGAAACCAGCCGGAGCTGTGGGTGAAGGCAGATCGACAGAGTGCTGTAAAATATGTCAGATCAGATTCAGAACTTAAAGCGAAATACCGGCCAGTTTCTGAAACGCATCGAGTACTCCCTGATTTACTATGCTTCATATGCAAATGAGCACAAATTTGAATAAAAAATAGACCCCAGTAGACCCCTTTTAGCATAAGTGCATAAGAATGCTGATATTTGAGATGCGTTTCAAAAACCGGCTGGTATTTCGCTTTAAAGGAGGAGGCTCACGAAACATACGCCCTCTATTTCTTTCCTTTTCGAAAAGGATGATGGGTTTATCTTATCTTCCAAAAATGAAATCACTACGACATCACAACACGCACAATTCCTATAAGATCCAAGTCGCAGAAAAGGGGTATGTTGACATAGCTTAGTGGGACACCATTAGGATTTCATCATAACACAATGCAAAACAAAAAAACCGAAACCGTTAACTCACAGCTCTCCGTCTCTTCCGGTTCTCAATAAGTGTGATAGTCTTCTGGTCCTCCTCGTTATTAGTGTTGTCGACGTTGGCGTCCTTAACCAGGTGCACAACACGGCGCGGGCGCACGGCGGCAGTGTTCACTACAAGGGTGCCTTGTGGTTCCGCTTCCGGTTCTTGTTTCGTGTATTGCTTCGGTTGCCTCTGATGCTCCTTATTCCGCTCAATCTCAGACGTCGACTCCTCACCAGCGTCGTCCAAGCACAGGTTGGCCAACTCGAAAGATAGTTCGAATACTGAAATGAAAAGTACGATAGAAAAGAAGGGAATATATCCTCAAATAGCAGGCAAAGACCCCTACTATACGTCAAACGGTCAAACGGTCAAACTGACACAACGTTTTATAAACATAAACATCCACACATGTGCTCAAATGATTCCCACAAGAATACAAATTCAGAACATGACAGACATAGAAAATGACACTCACTAGAATCGGCGGGACGTTCAATTCTGCGTTGTCGTTGTCCACTGTTGAAGCTGACACATCTGCTGGTTTTCCTCGGTTGCTCGCCCATAACGACACGCAAGAAGGGCCTTCGCGGGCTACTTGAGAGAACTGTAATAAGAGTAGTGATGGTAAACAACTAAGCTATACGCACAGTGAAGGTAGATCACCGTGGAGTTACAATCCTATGCTGAGCATTTCTCGGATGATACTAGACATATAGACAAAGACTGCTATTGGAGTTCTTGAACAAAGGCAAATGCGCAACTTCAACTGCTGGTCGTAGATATATACGGTAAGTTTATGAACATCAACTGCAAATCATACCTTTTAAAGAACTTCCAAAAGCACGAGTGACAATGGGAGCACTATGCGGCATCATCGGGTTGAGTGTTATGTTAATCGTTATTCTAAAAAAAGTAGAAACATCATAAGAAATAGCAAACTATGCGGCATCATCGGATGAATAGTACACACAAAGAAAACACACTCCTAAACAAGTAAGCTTGCTTATTTTGTAAGGGTTGAGCAATATACAACCCGTAAATACAAATCAGCAAAGACACAGCCAAAGTTCCAAAGGATAGGAATAATGATTGATGCAGGAGCTGCCGGAAAAGAGCAAGCAACAATAACATACCAACGACTGAAATCATATGTCCGCGGGTTACATGTTGAATTGCACAAATCAATAGTATCCGGCCAATTACATATCAAGGACAGCAATTGTTCGCGACGACGAAGAAAACCATTATCCGTAGTTTGGTGTACTCCTGCGGAAAAAACGCATCCGTTGATCCATATATCAACTTCAGCGTCATTTCGACTTTTCTGAAATCTGCGATATAATTCTCAACTGTAAATGGTAAGACTAACAAATATCACGGTCGAATAGATTACTACATCTCTACACCAAGACTACTACTATAAAGGTGATGATTGGCCCGATTAGGCTAAGAGTACGGTAATTCACAGTACTCCAGTACAAAATAGAGGATTGTTTAAAAAACTCTCAAATAACGCTTCCTAGAACTCAAATAAGGCACTCAATGAGGTAAAATAAGAAAAATCGACATATACAGAGAAGGCATCGACATCGACATATACATAGACATTTTATACATTCCATAATCAAAAGGCTATCACAATAAAACCAAATAACACATGTTGACCAAAACAACACAATGTTCCAAACAATTCAAAAACGTTCATCAACAAATATAACTCTTTATTATGACAGGTAAATAACTCGGAAATACTTGGAAAACAAAACAACAAAAAGAAACGAGAGCTACACTTTGAGCATCCAGAAACAGGTCAGTGAGCGTTTATAAGAATAACAAAAACTAGGTCCAAAATGTAGGCTTATGCTTGCAAGGCCCGAAGGTCTAATTTTGATTTTTTTTATTCCGATGGATTGGATTGGGTATAGAATATAGAGATACAATTATACAGAGCAATAAAAACTACACAAGTGCAACATGCGTGGTTATCAGTTTAGGTACCCACACCTCACTCCATTATCCAAAAGCCATATTCACCATCACCACTACGATTCCCTCGGGAAAATAAAATATTACATGGGGACAGAAAATAGTAGTCTAACGTGAGAACCTCAGGAGAAGAAGACGTTCCTCTCGGTGAATTTTGTGGTGAATATGGCATCAGATAACCTCCAAACTTACCACTGGTTACTTGATACTTGATACCCGACCCCAGGAAGCATTGGTTAACTGTTAGTGACACCGCAGACATTCGTCCTCTCTGATATAAACCCACCGATCCAAATCCAACCAAAGTGGCGCCCCTGGTAACGCTTCACGACTGGTAACGGTAACGATTCCTGGTCACGATTGGCCGGTAGGTACATCCATCTCCGGATAAATAACAAAATAACTTGGCACGAACAAACCAATACCGTAGTTCTCAGTTCTCATTACCTAACCATCGAGCGTAATCCAATAAGCGATGCGGGAATATCGTTGAACCAGATAGCTAGTCTTACATGCACGTGTACCTGTAACTTCGTATGTTGAGGTCGAAATATAGGTGTAGGTCCATAGATAGTAGTGACTCATGTTGAATATAGAAGAATAAATAGGAATACAGTTCTGTAAGATAGGAATATCCTATATATCCTATAACAGTGTTATTAATTGCTAGGTGATCCTAAATACTCCACAACTCACCACAAGGAGTGTTGAGACCGTAATACCTGTACCGGTGTTTCTTAACTTATCAAAACCTCATTGGCCATTAATTAGCGCTCCGAGAATCCGAGAATCCGCTAAAAATTGCATTACTTGTCGATGAATGATTTGAGGTGTATATGACAAGTAGTCTACCTACTACTCACACGACAGTGATGTTTAGAAAGAAAGCGCACAAAAACCTACTCACAAATATGGGAAAAGCTGATGAAGGAAACTAGCCCATGATGTGAATGTCTCTCTCTCTCCCCCTCCCCCTAACTCTCTCTCCCTCTCAATACTCTCTTTTCCATCTCTCTCCCCCGCCCTAACTCTTGCCTTCCCTACTTCTCTCTCGCTCTCTCTCTCTCTCTCTCTCCCTCTCTTCAATAAAACTAAATTTAAATTAGGTTGCTTTACCTTCAATAACACTTCCCATATTCGCCAATAGGAGAAAAAGGCACTAGCAAAGTACGAAATCAAACAGAAAACATTAGATAATAGATACTTAAAAATAACAACGAAAACTACAGGCAAGCAACTAGAATTAATATAAACAAAGCAAACAAAAAACAGGACGAACAAGTAAACATGCAACTAAGAACAACATAAACAAACACAAAAGCAACACATAAAACGACTAAATAGCAAGCAAAAGTTCAAAGCGACGCAACATAAAGAAAGCACATCAACTGTCAATATTCCAACCAAGGTCAACCCATCGGAACGGTATAAATAGCCTCCCTTCTGGACCTATGCCTATAACTAACAAAGACACGTTGAATAAACACCCAAAGAGCAGGATATGTTACTCAAAGACGGGCATGCTTACAACGAAATCAACCCTTAACAATAAGTGACAGTTGCAAAGAAATGACTGAGAAAACAGAAAACAAATAAGTCCATAACGACTGAAAACTGTAAGATTACGACTCGAATCGTATGGTAATGAGTCGGGCTGCCATCGTTAGCTCAGCAATTGCATAAAACTCACCCAATACTTAATATCCATACAACTGCGTCGATCAAAATAAGTAGTATAAAAATCTCTAAATGCTACGGAATTCTCAACTGACAAAAAAAGACTATAAACTATAAAATCTAACACAATGACAGACTCGGCAATATCAAATTTACACATTTTAAGTTGAAAAACCAACCGGGGACGACAAGGAAATCGTCTTCACCACTTGAACTATATTCCCTGAATCCTTGGCTTGGAACTAGGGAGGAAGTAAGGCATTACCGTATTACATAGGTGTATGCTAGTTTCCCTAAGCCGTAAAAAGAAACATGACTTGACTTACTTATTGACTTACTTATTATACAAGACTCCCAAGTGCTTAAACAAGTTAAATTCATTTGTTAGTCACTAGCTAGGGTAAAATAAGATATATGATTCTACAAATTCTACATATACTAAATCTACTAAATAGGTCAAATATACGGTCAAATCAAACTTCCATTCATTCTAGATCAAACTACATCACTTCAGACTAGTACAAAACTAGCGCCAAAAACAACCCGCTTAGCCTTATGAGATCACTAGTCCTATTCACTACTATAGTCTGCGCATGCACAAATTCAGAAAGGTCAAAAGTTTCTCGCCATAAGCTCGCCGATAAGTCTGAAGATAGTTCGCGAATTTATGTCTATACAAGCTCACAGGCGACACGGTTCCGAGTTCCAATACACAGCGTCTCCGAGCACACCGGCGAGCTTAGGCTTAGGCCACGGAAAGAAAGTTACATGTGCAAAAAAGAAGAAGAAAAGGCAATTGTAATGCTAAAACCCGTAGTCACTCGAACTGATCCCTAGCTCTATTTGGAACTCCTGGCTGTGTGCCAGATTCGACAAGTCGCTGAAGACGTCCGGGTGCTGCACCAGTATGTGTTGATGAAGCAACTTGAGATTTCCGACCTTCTGAAGTGTAAAAGAAGTTGTTGATACCGGTACCCAAAGTTGATACCGGTACCCAAGTTTTAGTTGATACCGGTACCCAAGTTTTAAATAAGTACCGTGTCCGTGCCTATGCAGGGTAAGCGGAAATGAGGAGTGACTTAGAGATAGTCACCCTCTAATGTAAAAGCCTAAATGTTTTGAATAAATAGACCCATACACCGCCGTCGACTACCATAAAAATCAAAACGATATAACGGCCGGTTTTTGTAAAACCTATGTTGGACAACTGCATTTCCACATTCTGCATACAAATGAATACAGCAAGACTAATACACGCGTAGCTGTTTGCATGCACTGCTTGGGGAACAGACGAAATTACCTTTCAAAAACCGGTTGCTATACCGCTTAATAACAGCTAAATACCTTCGAAAAACCAGCTGCTATACCGCTTAAAAACAGCTAAATACATTTGAAAACCCGGCTGCTATACCGCTTAAAAACAGCTAACAACCAAAAACACTCACCGCCGTGTATTCAGGCGGACCATCCATGAATCGAAATGCCTTGTTTATCGCTCCCATGAAGCTGACAAACAAGTTGTACTTTGATGGGAAATCGCAGGAACTATAAAGGAATCGAATCGAGGGGCCCTACGTCGTTCAAGTGGTCAACAACTATTAATATACTATTAGTAGCTCAGAAAAATATTGGCTGGCAAATGCGGCCATTATCTACGTTCAATGTACAAATTCAGGAATTCTAATCTGTCCTCTCGACGTGGTCGTATCAAAATCATAATCCCTCGGGTGACTAGGAATGTCCGCAGACACTGTTTTGTCCATAGAACTTCACTTATGATTGAGAGTAACCCTCGCCTATTCCTGTAAACCTAATGTTTTTATTTGGTGCTTTTATTTTAATCAGATTTACATTTTCACGTTTCATAGTTATTCATTGTGGTATTGCCTCGACAAAACTTGTGCGACATTTTATGTTCGTAATAAATGTTATGTTATGTTATGTATACCGACTAACCGCTTTTGTAGTGTAAAGATAAAGATCTGATACAGTAGGGTAGCTAATATTTATGGGTTAGTGCATAGATGCCTAAGAAATAAAACATAAACGATAAGCCTATAGTTATCGCTAAAAAAAGGAAAACGACAAAAAGGACCAACCATCTAGCAGAAGTTCGTATATCGGTCATGCGCAGTACAAAAGCCTCCTTCTGCTCTCGGGATACCGCCGGGTCACTAAACAAAGCTGCTTTATAAAGATCGGGAAACTAAGAGTTGCTGTTTTTGTTATTGTTGTTGTTGGTTAGGATCACTGGTAGATAAGATACCCTGCATTGGCTCAAACTCCGAAATCCCAATTGCTCAGTGGTTAATTATTTGAGAAACACAAAAAAAGAAAACCAAATACTTACTGAAATCGCCGCAATAGTTCATCGACTGTCTGCTTCACAATCGTTTTGAAGTGCTCCAACTGGGATTCGATCGGCCTCAACTGGAACAAGAATGGCTAATAAACCGATAAGTCTCTATAGCGCGCGAGGGAGAGAGAGAGAGAGAGAGAGAGGGGGGGGAGAGGGAGAATATATATAGGGCGAGGGTAATTAGAATTAAAAGCAGGAGTTGATGTACAGTACGAGACACCAGCAAATGATTATACACGACAATGCTCACTCAATCTAAGCAATGAAGAATGGCTCAATCCTGATTTCTAATTCTCGAATTCTAATTAACCAATTAAATAACAATAAACCACCTCGTCCTTCACGACAGCAAGCATAGTTGGTGCAGGAACACTCGTATCGTACAGAGCCTCTTTGAATCTATTGTTTTTGGCTGAAAAGTATACATTAATATTCTCAGTACACATCTTTATTAGCCACGCCACAGTCACTTCTTCCTCCCATGTTTAGAAAGAGCACACGACAGGGCATTAGTTCGCCGGTGAGTCCGGAGGTGGTTCGCAAAATTCTCTCTGCTTGTGATACGTTTCTGATAAATCTCGCGTACCACCGACGAACTCCCCATGTCTAATTCTAATCGGGAGGTGGTTCAGCTATGAGCTCTCCAAATTTATTCAATACCAGTCGGCCGACGCCGCCTTACATGGAAATATTATTGGTTTAGCGTGGGCATACTTATATACAAAGTTTCAAACGTTTCATAAGAAATTCACATAATAGGAAACAATTGCATATGCATACTTCGATATTGATCTGCGACACTCTTTTTATACCGTTGTCGAAAATTTGCATTTCCGTAACGCACATCGGTATGCAAATTACGCTACAGTTACTCTTTTATATAATAAGATACTAATTCCGGCTGGCTTAGTCTATGAGCCACGAATAAGTATTATTGGACGAACTGCAAAACCAACCCTTCCTCGAGCGTGGCGGGGAGGGCATCCGGTCGGCCTCCTCACTCAGTCTCAGTTTCGGATTTTCCGTTGAACACTTCGACGAACTTGGCATTGAAAATATGAGTCCCTTTCCTTGTTTCCACTCCTGGATGTGTTTCTCTAAGCCCTGGAAACAGAAAATGGAACCGATCCAGAGGCCATATTCACCAATCAATACCCACGGGGAACTCCCCGCCTTTTTCTCTGCGCGTCTCACATTAGAATGCTATTTTCTGCCCCAGGGGAATATTTCCCGGAGGGAAACGGAGTGGTGAATATAAACATAAGGTAAGTGACACCTGTCTAGCTGTACCTCTCGTTCCGCTCCTCCTCTATCTGTCCCCCTTTCCTCTCTCATCTCACCACCCCTACTGAATGTAAAACGGCGAACTTCGAGGAAACGCCAATGGAATAGCGTACGTCTACCACAAACCTGCCAATTAGTTCCAAAAACTCCTTGTTCCGCATAGGCGGTCGCTTTCAGACACAAAATTCTATCGTTCGTTAGGAGTATGACCGGAACCTGGAGACCTGCCGCTTGTTCGCGCACTAAAAATAGCCACATTCCTGCACAACGTCGAATGTTAATGTTAGACACTCGTTTAAAACAGATGCCATACAAGTCAAGGTCAACTAGAGGACCTATCCACCACTCAATTCCCCATGGTGAATTCCCCGTCTTTTTCTCTGCGTCTCTTACATTAGAGTGCTATTTTCTGTACCCATGGACTCTTTCCCCGAGGGAAGCGGAGTGACGAGTATGGCATCGGGACACAATAAAGTAGACTATAAAATAAACACCAACATATGTGCTTGAGCCGCACAGCCGCCCTAAGTATCCGATCATCGTTGGATGTACAGTCAAAGCCGGACAAAGGTGCATTTCCCTGAAAGCGAAAGAGTGCAAAATTTAGAATAATCAATTATTTATAGTATATGGGCAGTATAAGAATTTGCATATAAAGAGGAATAAAAAAATCCAGTTATAGTTGAAGTTCAACCTACCGCCTGATTACTCTCGAGTACGACGCATTCCGCAAAAGTTGGTTCAGTGTCTTGTGTGTATGAGAAAATTTGATTGACGACTGTGCGCGTACGAGCCTAAAATTTGCTAACATCAGATACATGCTAGTTTCGTTACACCCACCAGTTGAATGGTTGGACCACCCACGACGCTACTGCTTGGACCACCCACGACGCTACTGTTGGACCACCCACGACGCTACTGTTGGACCACCCAATAGGTATCACCCAGTACGCGTACGCTACAGCTACTGATCGGACCACCCAAGGCACTATTGGCTGGACCACCCAAGGCACAATTGGCTGGACCACCCAAGGCACTACGGACCACCCAAGGTACTACTAGTTGGACCACCCAAGGCACTCATCCAAGACGCTATTGGCTGGACCACCCAAGACGCTATTGGTTGTACTACTGATAGTAACATCCTAGACGCTATTAGTTAATCCACTCAAGTGGCTATTAGTTGGACCACCCAAGATGCTCTCGGTTAACCATTTACCACCCAAACCCAAATTGGTTGGACCATCCACATCGCAAATTATTTGGAGGAACACAAATAATGTATCAAACGAAATGTGATATATCAAGCTTCTAACGAATAAACTTCGAAATGCAAATGGTATACAAGCAAATTACATACCGCCAACGAACGCTGCTTTGGCGTTTCTTCAACACTCTTTAGATTATCCAGCTCTCGGATCACGGCGTGTGGAATGTAGGTGAATATATCTCCTAAATGAGTGTCAATTACGTTGGGCATACATCCAGTAGACCACGTACTTAGGTACAGGAAAACTCTGAGTTATGTCTACTGTAGACGTATACTAGTATGTAGTATGTTAACAATGACTAGCCTAACAATAGGATGCTTTAGTTTTGGTTTACTCATGAATTTTCATGTTCATTTTTTTCCCTAGGGATTGCAAATGGTTGGTACAATTGGTTATTGCAAATGGTTCAGTTCAGTTTTTGCCTTAGAAACTTTGATTTGGCTTCTTTCACAAAGCCGACACATACGAAACCAACCCCCGAACCCCCGGAATTGCAGAATATAAAAATAAAAGTTTGTACTATTCCTCAAATCCTCACTGAAACACGTACTTAGGGACAGGAAAACACTGAGTAATGTCTACTGAATACATATACTAGTATGTGACGTATACTGGCATGTAGTATGTTAACAATGACTAGCCTAACAATAGGATACTTTAGTATATGAATATGAAGGAGAAGAAACAGAAAAGAAATTACTTTTGACAAGTCTGGGAAGCGTATCGACACTCTCCACCAGAGCCGATGTATCTGTGACGACCACGAAGGGAATCATCTGGTTCTCCGCTTTCTGTACTTCCACTTTGGTCTCCGTTTTCATCTCTGTGGAGCTGATGGCCATGTCTGACGTGGAGCTCGAGCCCTGAAGTGTCCAGTGATCAAACGAAATCAGAATAGTGCTTAACACATCACCCTAACAATAAGCAAATTTCTTCGCTTTTCATTAGCATAGGCGCGCCCCCATCAAAGGTGCGTATAATATGTAGCGTCGTGGGTGATCCAACCCATGCTGCGTTTCATCACCACCACTACATCGGCGCACCATGTCGGAAGATACAAATTCGAAGAAAAAGGGTGGCAATGCGATTGCGATACCACAAAGAAACTGCGACACCACTAGTTGCGTACTGCGTACGAGGATCTTATTATATAAAGGAGAAGAGTTTGTGGCCGGGTGAATTTATTTGTGATTACAACCACAACGACCACACCGAACAATTCCTTCTTTTCTTTAAATTTTTTGTATATTTATTAGACTTTAATGAGTCTAATAAATATACAAAAAAATTAAAGAAAAGAAGGAATTGTTCGGTGTGGTCGTTGTGGTTGTAATCACAAAATATGAGCCGTGAGAGACGACTTTTGTTACTCGACTTTGAAACTTTTAACCGATGCATACAAAATCTTTGCCGCTGGCGGGATTCGAACCCACAGCAGCACACAATCTCTCGATTCACAGTCCAACGCACTACCTGTTGAGCTATACTATCCTATGATACGGGTAACTCTCTGCTATGCACCTTCAATGGAAAATTTGCATAGTTCCATTAGTCGAATGGAGGTCCGGACTCATATTATGCGTTTCCCCACCCCAATCATAAATGACTTTGTAGAGGTGTGAATGTAAGGGTCACATGTTTCAGTAGGAATAGCGAAAGTTGTCTTTTTACCTTTGTAGAGATTCCTTTTTTTGAATAGGGTAACAATCGGCCTAAGGCCGATTCCTACAGTTGGAGAAGAGCCCGTAGGGCTCTTCGAACGGCTGGTATGGTCATATTCAAGTTTGTGAAACTTACGGTAAAACCTCGAAAGAAAAAGCGCTATAAAAACATAAAATCTAAGAAATCTTACAGTGGGTTTCGAGTCAGATTCCTCCGCGCCTCGTCTCAACATTTGCACTTCGCCCGAAATATCCACGTCCATCATTTCCACGTCGGTACTACAGCTGGGGTCGCCTAAAGTGATGTTGGTCTCAAAACAAAAACGTAACAAGCTAACGACCGGTTTCGAAGCGCATACTAGTATAGACAACTGCATTCCCAACTGCTGTATGCAAATTAATATAATCAGACTAAATCGCGCAGTCTTAGAGTAGTAGTTTTCATACAACATATACGAATGCAGTCGTCCAAAACTACGTTTCAAAAGAAAAGAAAAACCGGCTGTTATATGCTTTAACAAAACAACATCCTCGTTCAAGTAATCCACATACAGGTGAAGACAGATCCAAATTGTAGGGCGTATAGCAGAGGCCGTATTCACCAACACACCGAGTCCCTCCCTGGGGTCACGAGAGCTCCGAATCTCTTCTGCTCTCGCACTCTTTAGCTCCAGGCCTCCCCGTGTGTTGGCGAATATGGCCTCTGGTTAACGCTAACTACTTGAGTTGGTACAAGATACAATCAAATTATAGAACACCAAACATCTACCTGCTTTCATATCTGCCTTCAGTAGCTTAGCATCGGCATCCATTGGTGGGGTAGTGCTGGAAAAACCTTTACATTCAAAACGATGCCCAACTAAAACAGAATACCCTAACCGCAAACCGCACATATACCGGCTTTCCTACTACTCCTACTGAGTACATATGGACTCTGTTTTAGCATTTTATTCTACTCATATTATTCGCTAAGTTTTCTGTTATCATCGGTTGTCCTACCACACAACTAATGTTTATATTGTATTTTGTATTACATATGTACCTCTGTTTTATCATATTATTTTACTCATATTATTAGCTAGTTATCTGTTATCTTCCTAAACTTATGCGTGTAATATTAATAGAGTAGTTCTCACACAACTCACCCAACCACTATCCTCCGCAGCTCCTTGAGGACATCCTGGACCTGTTCCTTTTTCTCCGCTTCCGTAGGCCGTGCCGTAACAGCTGGTGGCTCACGGGGCCGAATACTGGGAGGAGCGGGGTGAACCTTCTTCTAAATATTAAATGAAGACAAACTATAAGGGAGCACGAGTCGCCCCAGTAAAACCAAAGTAGAAAATGCCACCCATACGCAGTATGTAAAAAGCAGCGCTATTTTATATAGAACTGCAGTTCTCGAACATGTTTTAAAAACCGGACGGTTCACCACTTTAACCAGGTGAAACTTGAACCCATGAACGTTTCATCCGCATGCTTGTAAATAAGTAATAAAAGGTTAAAAAGGTAGAAGCTATGACTGTTCTTCAGAGCTCCGAACGAAGTGGTCCCTGCAGTCCGCTTGGTCTACCGAGGTAGTGCGCTGCGCTCCAGAGTTTCAGGCCATCCTTGATTACGGGATGGGTGGTCAGCCCTGATCCCAAAACCCCTCACCAAGTTTCCAACATGGTACCGTTTTTACCACCCGGTCGGTAGTAGTGGGGAAAAACGAACTTCACTCTTCTTGTTAAACGACGGACATGGTTTCAACGACAGTAGCTTCGGCAGAAGTAGACGGTCAAGTGGCTGTTTAACGGCAGACGGTTGAGGTTTCTTTAAAAGAAGACATATTTATAAGTGTCACTGGTAGGTAGTGCGCTCCAGAGTTTCAGGCCATCCTTGATTACGAAATGGGTGGTCAGCCCTGATCCCAAAACCCCTCACCAAGTTTCCACCTGGTACCGTTTTTACCACCCGGTCGGTAGTAGTGCGGAAAAAAAAACCAACTTCGCTCTTCTTGTTAAACGACGGACATGGTTTCAACGACAGTAGCTTCGGCAGAAGTAGACGATCAAGTGGCTGTTTAACGGCAGACTGTTGAGGTTTCTTTAAAAGACATATTTATAAGTGTTAAGTGTCACTGTCTTTTACAACTGAGCACTATGTAACATACGTGTACGATTGTTTGCTAAATGAGTTAACCTTTTACAGTAAGCTGCAGAATCTATTCCGGTGCCCAGTCTTTGAGCACAAAATACTGACCTGTCACCTGTCATAAGTAACTAAACTATCAACAAATTCTGCTGAAAATGAAAAACACACCTGAGCGCGTTTCGTCGGTTTCATCCCCGGCCTCGGACCATTCGGCAATACAAAATCAAAGGAGTCGTATACGGAACCCGGATAATGTATATCCTGCGGAGGTACTGCCGGGAAGGCAACTCCGCTCACCTGATAATATTTTGCATATACAGATCTGTTCATTACCGCAATCTTGAAAAGTATCACCAAGATATTGTTAGGATGTTAGTCAAACCAAGTCAACATCGACTAGTTTACCTAGCCTTGGGTAAGATAACGGACCTTAGATGTAGCATCGATACCGTACATCAGACAAGGCAATACGCAACTGATTAACTTAGAGGTTGGTCCAACTGGGTCCTCCTCTGATCTCCAAGAACAATTAAAATAGTTACCTTCTCCGAATTCCTTTGAGAACTTTGCGGTTGTGACGGTAAAGCGGGGAAAGTGATATCGGCCAGCTGGAAACAAATCACTTTCCATAATGGGGTTTCCAAGTTTGAAAATGACAAACGCCTGTCCATGTTCGGGTCAGTGTAAATGCGTTTGTGCCTTTCTCTTGACTACTTTGGCTTTATTTATTAATTGTATTTGGCCTTCAAATAAAACGTATATATACCTTTATAGGCTTCTTCTGTGGTGACTTCTGAGATTTCAGTGGCAACGGAGGTTTCTGGTCTTTCTTCTGATTCTTCCTCGGGGACTGTCGTAGCTTTTGGTCCTTCGGCGGCTGTTTTTTCTTTGGTGGTGATTTGGTATTCTTTGTTTGTTGTTGTTTTACCACAGCGTCCCACACCGGGACAGGTTCAGATTTAACCACTGTTTTATGCGTGTTTTCCTCCACATATTCCTGCTCCAAGCGCTAAACAATTACAGTTCTAGTACATAAAAATTGACTAAATGCCAAAACTACCTCTATGACATGAGAGAGAGAGAGTAAGAGTACACTACAAAGAAGGGTGGAAGGGAACAGGGAAGCTAACGAGGCCAGCAAATGAAAAGTGTTTCACACAAAAAACACCACCTGTTGTGACGATTTCACAACCTTCATAGTTGCGTTGCTAATTGTATTTGTTACCGTAGTCAGCTAATTCAAATTCCCGCCATTCTTGGCCCTTTGTCATAGGTGCACCTGCACATCACTCATTAGTTAATTAACATGGCCTACATTGGCCTTAGTCGTAGTCAGTTGGTTGTCAGTGTCGAGAATCGTCGATTCGGTGGCCGTGTGCCACGATGGTGCCTAGTGCACAGTAGGCTTGGCCCTAGTAGCTAGCCATATTGGGGCAATTACTGTAAGACCCCTCAGTTGTGCCGAGAGCACTTAGGATGAGCCGAGAGCAACAGTCCTAGTTTTATTATTGTATTTATTCTGGGCCTAGTCCCAAGTGAACGTTTTGTCTTATTAATATAATAAATAAATTATATCGCTCTCCCAGTGTCTTTATATACCAGGCCTCAGGCTACGGAGCGGAACATCTACGCAAGCACTGTTCCGTTTCTTTACCACCCTTACCTGTAACAATTCCTCCATTTCTTTAGACATATGTTTCGCATCTGAATTTGAGGTATAAGTCGGCATATCGACATCCGCACATTGCATCTGAATAGTAAAAGACGTCAATTGGGATTTGATTTGCTCATATGTTTACAAGAAGAAACGTCTCACAGTGTATACTCATTGTCAGTACTCAGCACCCATCCTGGAATTAAATACCACAATCCCAGATAATAATCATCAAAAAAGGAAACTACATTTCATACTTTCTACTTCCATAACAGACACCCGGAAATAGGAAGGGTGACCCAGGGAGACAGGAACCTTTATAAAATCAACAAAGTAAACCACCGCAAACCAACGATAGAACTCACATTATTAACATTCGAAGATAAGTGCTGGACCTGGATTTCTGTCTGTTTGGTCTCAACTGGCCTCCGTTTCAAGCCGGGCTCCGTTTTTATCAGCTTGCTGGTACTCGCTGCATTACTTTGATCTCGTACCTTCTCGTTGCGCACTAAACACAACGACACCAATCACCAAGTTTATAGTATTTATCATAGTTTCAAGCAAATAAATGGGCAGCGAATTAAAAATTTACATACCTAAAAGTAGTGCGAACATCAGCTCTTAGTCATCTCAACTCACTTTCAGTCATCTCTCTCTCTCTCTCTCGAAGTATTCCCTGCTTCCCCCGCCTCTCTCTCTCTCTCCCTCTCTACCAACATGAGTAAAACACTAACCAGGCTCAATATCCATTCTCTTTTCTTCATCAGCAGAACTAGATGTTTTCGATGGTTGTTCATTATCAGCAGAACTTTTCTGAAAGCTCCTTTTCAGCTCCCTCTTCACAGGAGCGGCAGCTGGTATCGATGTGGTCGAGCTTGAGGTTGATGCATCTCCCCCAGGTCCAGGAACAGGAGGAGCCTCAGGAGGAGGTCCAGGCGGCTGAAAGCCAAACAATTACGAATAGACCAGACATACAGTTCGCTTCCTGTTGAGAGCTTGTCTCTTGCAATCCTGTGCTGATATGATAAACGGTTAGTTATTCATTATTAAAATTCCATGCGAAAAGTTTGCGAAGGAGGTGCAAAAGTGCGCATCCGAGCGCCATTATAGAAATGCACCACTGCCAAGAAATTATTGATAGTTTCGAGATATTTTAACCGGCATGCGTAGTTTGTATCAAAAATCCGAGATCATACGTCAGAAGCATCACGTGTTTTAGTCAAATTGTCAAATAGATTCAACAAAAATCAACGAATATCGAACTATCATGATAAAGCCCGATAACAGACAACTCCCGTCGAACAATGCAAACGAGCAAATTGCATTATGGGTCGGCTAACTGCCTACATAATTGGATGTCACGTATTCAACAAATATCGATAATATGCTGGAAACAATCAGCAAACCAGGAGGCCTTCCAAACGAGATTATTTAAGCGAAGGTTGGCTACAGAGGAAAGTCACACATAACCTTTTCTACTCTGTTCCTTCTCATCTATAATTCAGCACAGTACTGTGAACCATCCCTTACTGAAAAATTCGTATCTAGTTTTGTTTCCGTAGGAAAACTAGAAGAACGAACCTTCACCTAACATTTTGCTTTTCCAAAACCCGTAAAGGTTTTACACCATACAAATTTTTCAGAATGCAAATTTGGGGAATCGAAGTCCTCGTCCTAGCGTTTTTCGGCTTCATTATTGACACAGAGTGAGTGAACAATACATATAAATGAACCCGATGGTCTATAGTCCTATAGTAGGCTAGTAAGCATTAGCTAATTAGCTAACCAATGGATACTGTAAATGGAACGTGTCTGGACCGTCCAACACCACTGTTTCCCTTAGTGATGCCACACAATGCTTCCAGACAATCGCGGTCGCGGCACAAGCGCCAGTTTGTCGCCAATGAGGGCTATCAAAAGAACCATCAGATTCCCTACTACATTGATCCGAAAGTCCGAGGAGGTACGGTAGCCCACTCATCATGAGGGCTTTCAAGTAGCGTCACGAATAAGAAACTCATCCTGGTGAATAGAAAGTATAATCAGAATTGAAGAACATCAATCATTTCAGTCCAAAAGATCATAAACGCATTTGGTGCCGCCAAAGACCATCTCGAAACCAGCACGTGCATTCGACTGGTGGAAAAGTCTCAGTGGACGTACGTTCTAATTTATAACCCCCATACCCGTCCCACCTTGGCCTTAGAGAGCCCCACTCAGCAAAAAAAACTGATTCTCATGATTTTTCATTATGAAGAACTGACCTCAAATGATACTCATTCTGACTATGCAATGTTAAACTGCAAGTAACAACTGCTAAACCAAGATAATTTTCAGTGGTTATGAGCACACCATCACCCGCACAGACAACGACAACGATGCATGCAGTGCCTCCCTTGGTCAAGCTCGTTGGTACTCCAACTTCAATTTCACAATCAAGATCGGACCCACTTGTTGGGAGAGGGTATGATTTGTTAATTGGAATGTTCACACATTCTATACGATAGATTCTTTCGATTCTTTATGCGCACCCTATTGTCAACCTGACGCCAACATTTGATCAGCCTTTGAGGAAAGCTAAAACCACATCCTCACTGCATTCAGGAGATGAGCGTTCTTCACGAGCTTTTCCACACGCTCAACATGAACCATCCGCACAGTTACACGGACAGCAAAGATAACTTTGTCAACGTGCCCGTGAGTTTGTAATCAGAGTTTCGTTTCTCGTGTACAACTACTAAACAAATAGACTAATTGTAAGCAATCGTTAACATTTTCTCCAGGAGACGAAGTGGAGTACGGACTCGTTATGAGTTATGACCCTATTTAGGACGGATATTACCCAGTTAAACGTGTTGTGCCCTTCGACCCAAGCACGATCCTCGCCTACGGATAGTGAGTTGCGCTTCGCGTCGCGAATACTTATGATATATAATATTATCATTAATTAAAAAAATTTACGCTTCAAGAGCGTGCACCTTTATTCAAGGGTGAAAATACAAATTCAATGTTTGCTTATGACATGTTCCGCAGAGGTCCTGAGCAGTAGGCGACGAGTTCCAGATGACAAATTCCTCGACGTCTTCGGGCTAGGGCCAGGAGGGATCGCCCATGATTCATTATCAGTTAACTAATTGGGTTCGTGTATCACGTACTTATAACACAAGGCAACTTTGGTATTACAAAGGATATTTCAGCGCCGTGACCGACAAACGTTACAACTTTGTCACAGGGCAGCGTGAGCGCGTGCCATTCTATGACTACCTCGCCATCAACACGTACTACAACTGCACCCGTAAGTGACATGAAACGCAAAATCTAGTACAGAATGTTTGTGCCGCGTATGCTGTCGAAAACGTTCACGCTCACATTCTTTAATGAATCCATGAATCGGCCCATTCACACTCCAACTCCTTCCCTTGCAGAAATATGTGACAGCTACCCACGAGATTTTTGCACGAATGGCGGATATCGCCACCCAAACAACTGCAATATTTGCATGTGTCCCTATGGTTTTATAGGACTCCATTGCGAGCAATTGGTTAGTATCAAAAAACATAATTATGACAAAACCTTAAGTGTTATTTCTGTATTTCTTATCGCGCCAAATAAATGACTTCCAAACCCTAGGAAGCAATTGTTATCTATATTAGTCGGAAGTTCCGTATAAGAATTCATGAAAAAGGGGGTTTCGTAACGTAGGAGTACGTAGAACACTCGCCACGCGGATAAGAATATACAGAATAGTACACAGAAACCCATTCAATTAGCGAGTACGGTATCAAATGTTGTTCTAGGTCCGCAGTTGCGGAGGTATCCTCAATGCTACCATCGCCTCACAAACAGTCGATCTCATGAATAAGACCACTGCTGCTGCAGGAATAGAGTGCTTCTGGTTTATTCAGGTATGCCTTAGAAATATTACTTCACCCGTACAACAGGAATCAAATTCATCTCCAATTGAGGCTTTCTTTTGCTTGAAGCTCAGGACTAGCTGTGCTCCATAGGTTGCGACTCAACTCACAGTCATTTAAGACGCACTATCTTAAGGCACCCGCCGGCAAGAAGATCGATTGGAAGTTCGAGGACAACCCCACGAATCGTTGGTATCCGTACAACAAGATCTACATCTACGGTAACGAGGACATCAGGCAGTCAGCGTTCCTACTCTACCACAACATGTACGTGCTAGTCTATTAGCACCACACCAAAGCACATATGTTCAGCCAGTATCTGGGGGGTTGCACGGCCTATCATGAACAGTATTTCAATTTCAGCGACTACAAAGCTAACAACATCCCTGAGAATACATACAAGGACGTCTACCCAGGCAATTTGCTGAGAATCGCAACCAGGTACGACATCAGCTGGGGAAGCAGCGATGTGCCCGCCAAGCTCACATTCCGATATGTTTAAGAGTGAAATTGATCGGATGAGAATAATAAATAATTTTAAATAAAAGACCAAGTTACGTAAAGATTCAGGTTGCACAACAACACAAAATACACATCCCATTCAGCAACCACTGACTCCAACGTTGTTACGCTACGAACTCATTACGCTCATTTGCATACGAACAGACTGACCGTTTTGAAAGTGCATAATATAACCGGACTCTTTCTCTAAATGGAAACATATCAGTTGTCAAATCAACTCAAATTCAAAGCTAAACGAATAATATCGTTAGGTAACGAAAAACTTCTGATATCTCAATTTCTAACAACACTCTGTTCAACATTGGCAATGCCAAAAGTCGAAGAATAAATTTGTGACTCGTGCAAATTTATCGGAAATTCAAAATATCGGAAAATAGATGCAAAATGGGTCCTTTGTGATTTGCATCATGAGGAGTGAATAAACCCAGAAAGTTAATCAAACAGTACAATGGTGGTCGCCTGTCATGAGCTCAGTCCGAAGACGATTGGCTATTGACAGACAGCATTATGTGATTGAAAAGACAACGTGACTCTATTGAAAGGAGCCTATTCACCTGCAGACCATGCAAAACTTAGATTTGCAATAATTATGGTTGCACCAGTTTGACAGCGTATAAAAGGAAACCCATGAGCGATACTCAGAATAACTGAGTTGATCCATTTTCGGCTTAATATACCTCTTCATTTACCTTCAACCAACTTGCTTTGTGATTGCCAACTATAGCACACGGCAGATAGTTGTTGTCTGCAGCTTTCCCAGATCTGGCCCTTTTTATACGCAAAGCTGTGCCCAGAAAAAACAACCATCTTCCATTTCAGATAAGAATGAAACTGACGTGCGGCGCAGTATGCGTCGCTATACTCTTCATGGCTATGGCGATCGATGCCTCGTAGGTTCCAAAGTACACAGTTCCATGCAACGGCGTAAATATGCGCTTACACTATATTGATACCGTACTTAGTTTGTCTTACACGTTAGACACAGCAATAAAATACATCATAGGTCATGGGAGAACAGAAGAGTATACTTCACTTCCAGGCATTTGCGTCAGAAACGCCAGTTTATGGAAACTATGACTCTAGATCAAAAGAACCAGCAGATTCCCTTCTATATTGACCCCAAAGTCAAAGGAGGTACGACACTCCTTTTTTCTTTCACAGAAAAAAAATTGAAAAAGCGAGAAACCCCGACAGGCCGACAGGTAAAGGAAATTAGCGACATGTAACGCCAAAGAAAAGTAGCCACAAATATATCATTTTAGTTCCACAAATCATCAATGCCTTGAAGGCCGGAAGACAACTGCTCGAAACAAATACTTGCATTCGAATGGTTGAGAAATGTCAACGGGAATAAGTCACACAAGCACATACAAACAGGGCAGCGCTTTATGACAATTTAGTGTCAAATTTTTCACAGAAAAACTGACACTAGCATGCCGAGAACAAGGTCCATTGTCCATTCGGACGGACAGCGCAGGCTCCCGGCTTCGGCAATTCAGGCAGACACTACCAAATGCCTGATTCATGTGAACGGCACTTTCCAGTGGTTTCGAGCACACCATCATCCGCACTCATACTGATACCGCTGCATGCAATGCAACATTGGGCGCTGCCAAATACTATTCAAACAAAAACTTCACTATCGCGATTGGGCCCAAATGCTGGGATACGGTGAGCGAATTATTACATGTACCAATTCAGGGTTATAGACCATAATGCAGCGCAGCATGACAAAAAAAGAACAGTCAACCTTTTTAGCCTGCCAGCATTCTTCATGAACTCTTCCACACTCTCAATATAAATCATCCAGAAATGTATACCGATAGCCAGCAGAATTTTGCCGACGTACAGGTTAGTCCCAAAGGGACGAAAAATCCTTTGCAAGAGAATGTGATGTTGATAAACCCCCACATCATAGAATCCGCTTAACCCAAGCGAACTTGCTAGTTTCACTCCATTCATTGAAACTCTGCTTCACTCCAATGAGTTTTATTTGTTCTTGACTGTAGCTTGTGGGTTGTACTCAATGGGCAGATTCTTTCTCCGGACCATTCCGTCTCCCTGGAACCACTCACGGCGGAAGTGCTTGGCGGCACCATCGGGTCATGAGTTGGAAAAAACGGAATAAAACCTCATATATTGTTTTTGCTTTGTGTTGCACTAACTCGACTGACCATGATATTAAAGCATTCTGGAAAATTATCATTTCAGAAGGGAGAATTACCAGTCAAGCGTGTTGTGCCGTTCGATCCAAGCACAATTCTCTCATATGGAGCGTGAGTTTGTATTTGTAGTATAGAGAGGTTGATATGTAGGATACGTAACCCTCGAGGTGGTGAGGGATACTCAGGACTCAGGAGATATATACACAAACTATAATGTTAAATTTTCGCCTCTAAGTTTCTTCCGATTTCGCCCCGAATTTATGCTCTCGGTCGGGGTGAACAAACGCAGACACGTAGTGTAGAAGATGAAATCGACTCAATTTTCCGAAGAAAATAAGAAAGCCAAAACAAATCAGGCGACCACGCGACACCCGTTACATGATCGTCAGTGGACAGCGTGTGCAGGTACCATTCTACGACTACCTAGCCGTCAACGCGTACTACAACTGCACCAGTGAGTTTTAAGAATGCTTTATTGGTATGATAAATAAGGATGATAGTGTATGTGTAAACCGTTGGCTCTGCAGTCGGCTCCGATCTACCGAAGTAAAGCGCCACAGAAGCCAGTTTTATTGCAGAACGGGTAGCTAGAGCTGATTTAACCCTCTCAATTTGTCACCTGTTATCTTTTAACCACCCGGTCGGTACCACAAGACGAAGCCACACCTAACGGTTTTGTTCCAGACAAATGTGACAGCTATCCCAAGGATTTCTGTAAAAATGGTGGATATCGTCATCCGAACAACTGCAACGTGTGCATCTGTCCATACGGATTTACAGGAAACAATTGCGAAGAATTCGTTAGTTTCGCATTGAACATATACCTCCGTAGACATCCGCACGGCACGCCCGCACGCCTATAGCCCATAATCGTCCTCCTCTGCGTGTAGTACAAGACATCCGTTTATCCACACAGAAACACATTCAATTGCGAACACGGTATCAGTATGGTTCTAGCCCGGCGGTTGTGGACGTGTGCTCACTGCGACATCCGAATATCAGACTGCCAACCTAATGAACAAGAACGCTGTCAATCAAGAGTGTTACTGGTGGATTCAGGTTAGTAGCATCGTTTGGTGAGGGGAGCGTGACGCAGTGGCAAGCGGATTGCTCCAGGCCACCGGCCGTCGGTTCGATCCCGGACCGGAACCCCACCACCACAACAACTGTGTAAAAATTGGCACCTGGGTAAAACCGGCGGAGATAAATCGGCTTCCGGAGAAAATTGGCCTCCGGGAAGAGTAAAGGCCCGTTCGGCTTTATAAATGAATCGGACCCCGGTGAACCGTTTCTGCGGATTCGGTTGATGTAACCCGGTACTCTTTATCTCTTTATCGCTAACATCGTTTGTCGTATCGCTAACATCATAGGTCAAGAAACACGCGCAAAAATGGGTTCCACCCCTTCCTCCAGCTGGGGAACCCCCTTCCTCCCGCATCGCAGATGGTTATTGTACCCCTGGGGTATCTAAGTCTCTGCTTTTTCACACTCTTTAATTTTGTTTTACACTGACGATCCCGTGTCTCTCACTAAGCAATGCACTCTTATCTGGAGGAAGGGTACACACAAATTTAGTATATCTTGACCTCAGTTTGTTATTGCCCACGGTGTCATGTGGCATCTCGCATGACAGAAACATATCACTTAACTAAATTCCAGGCTCCGGCCGGGAAAAAGATCGACTGGAACTTCAAGAACAAGCCTACCTACGGAAACATTGTATTCAACAGCATCTACATCTTCGGACACGAGGACATAAGAATGTCGCCGTTCATACTTTACCACAACCTGTACGTTCTAGCTAAATAACGTAGAAAAAGAACCAACCATCTACAATACGCTAAGAATTAGAGCGCGCTCTACTCTCATTCTCGTGAAAGCGGATTACTGTAATACGGGGTTATAGGTTGGTGCGTGAAAACACGCATGAACCACCTCCGGATTGGTTTTGACCACATCTGGAAGCAATTCTAAATTAATATATTTGACCGAAACGTGGTGTTTTATTGAAACGGTCGATCAATAAGCTAAAGAAACCACCTCCATTTACGCTCGGAATTTATACCCTGGTAATACATACAAAACAGTGGGGGTTTACGGACTTATGATAACACTTGCAGGAACTACATCGCTAATAATCTTCCGGTTAACATGTACCAGGACATCTATCCCGGTAATATCCTAAGAATCAGAACAAAGTATCTGAACTCGTGGGCGTCCGAGATGTCCGCCAACCTCACATTCCGTTACGTCTAATTGTAAGTGGTGGAGTTGGGAGAATGAATAAATGTTTACTAAGCAAGACGAATATTTGCTACGTGTTCGGCAATCATAAATTCGCACACATACACCATACACGCACCGACACACAAACAAACACACACATCGACACACACACACCGGAACCGGAGCATAAGGATATCCAACTTGGAAAAATGCTAATATTGTTACAGTTATTCACGATACAAAATGTGAATAATGACTATATACGTTAACAAAGCACCCAAATACTAAAGACTCAAAATCACCCAAAATCCAAAAAGGCTCACCTCCAGTGCTGCAACCTTGGGCCGCTCCCACACACTTTTTCTCGTCCGCGCATCACTGTAGTATGCCTGTCCTTTTGAAGCCGACTTCAGCGCTATGAATGGGTAGGGAAGATCGGTTTCTGTGTAGATACGCATACTATCCTGGAATTGAACAACGTTAACTTTATTAACACCTTGTTAATTAATACCTTAACAAGGTGCGCTACACTATCAGAGCCCATAACATCTAGGTTTACCAAATGGCATCAATTTGCACAATTCAAATAACATCCTGGATGATAACAAACAATCAACAACAGGCGGGCATTTCTGATGGGCATTTTAACTTACTACGTAGGCATTGACAAATACAGTAAAAGGATTCCCCCTTAATCTTTACGCATATCTAAAAAAAAGGCAACAACAATACGTGAGTAGAGAAAAAGGCAAAGAAAACGAAAACAATACCTTCTTTGCATCTGGCGGCTTGTGCCATTGTGAGGAACCAGTGGACGCATTCACATAGTATCTGAAAACTTCATTGCATAAAATGTAAGTTGTTCACTGATCTGGATGACAAATAATGGGCGACCAGAGCCAGAAACTACACTGCAGCATGATTTGTTAACGTTGGCAACAATCAATGAGGAGTACTGTATATGTTGAAACACTAGAAAGTAGAAAACTACAAGCCTTTACTATGATAATCTCATTGGGGACACGGTAAACCACTAAAATCACAATAACTAAACCACCCACTTTTTCCCATCCTTTAGTGAAAAGAAGCAGATCCATGGATAAGCGAGGCCGCTCACCTCTACCCGTTTCTGGTCGACCATCTATTGGCGGGATACTGAAACAAATGGAACTGGAAAATCTCGATTAAGGGCGCATTCGAGATGGACATTTCCGGAAAAGAAAAAGAAAACTTTTGGTTCGAGATGGTTCACCAGAAAAGAATGCAATTGCCACGCATACACATGCAAATGATCGATTGATTTTAGTTGCAATTACGGTACATTTGCATTTTCGGCAATTATTTTGCATGTGTTATTTTTCTTCTCGGTGTGCATCTCGAACCACTTTTTTCTTTTCTTTTCCGGAAAATGTCCATCTCGAATCCGCCCTAAAGACAAAGAGTATCATGATATCAACCGAATCCGTGTTATATCGACCGGTGCACCGGGGTCCAGTTCACTTCGGGCCCAGATCACACCATCACACGACAGTGGTGGATGCAAAACTAAAACTCGTTTGGCACACTACAGTAATCCATAGAATACACATCAAACTTCAAAGTTAAAACTACTCTATACTTCTTCTATGTCATGAAAATCGCTTATCGAACTAATTAAATGGTTTAGCTCAAGAACACCTTCAGTCCAAACTTCGACTAACAATAAGTCTTGGCCTATGCTAGTTAAATGGCTCATGGCTCAACAATAAAGTTACTCATAACATATAACCACAAAATATAAAATGCGTTAGTCAACGCAACCCACAACAAGAAACACTCCCATCAAGTGCACAATTTATTACAATAACAATAAAAAGTTGAAACCAATATAAAAAGAAACCGATAGGAAAGATAAACGTTTGATTAGTACTTAATAAAAATAGTAACTAGATAAGACAAAAGGTGCACATGCGAAAATGTCCATTCTAATTGTCAGAAATAGAAACGTTCATCAAAGAGCTCTGAAAAAAGCTACTCAAATAAAAAAAGAATCTAATTCTGATATAATCACATAAGTACATACCCAAAGCAACTTTTACAGACAACTACAAGCTACATGACAATTAAATGTTTAAAAAAATATCTAGATAAGCCTAGTGTTATAAACTGACAAAACTGTTAGTTGGATAAAAACTAAAAACTCGAGATTAAAGTTCCAAACTCGAAACAAAACAACCAATACCATGAGCTCACAATCGCACTAATAAAAAGAATTAAACACATACCAAATATTACTAATAAACATAAAACCATTTAAACCGCATTGTAAGTATTCTCAATCATGAGCGTATCCCACTACACCGTAAACAAAGAATCATAATGAAGAACCAAAAGGGGTTGAAAAAAAAACTTAGCGGCATGTCCACTTGGGAGTACTATCCCTGTAGCGTCACTTATGTTACGGACTTGTTACAATTAACACATGCAGGTCCACCAAAAGTGTGCCACTTTTCAGTAAAACACCAAACGTTCCGACTAGCAAAGATAGATAAAAGGGGAAAGACTAATGGACTCTCCGCCTCTCCATCTTTGCGATTCGCACTTGCGTAAATGACAATTGCCTGTCCATGTTCATGTTCAGGCCATTTTACACGAATGTCAAATGCCTACCGTAACCCATGCGAATACATGTAATGCCCACCGTAACCCGCTGCGGGACCTTGTCATTTACATTGACTCGAACATGGAGAGGCATTTGTCATTTTCGCAAGTGCCAATCGCATACAATGGAGAGGCCATAAGAATAGCAAAATCACCAACTTAATCTGCGAACGCGAATCTATCAGTATGACACACACAAGGACATATAAATCCATAAATGAGGTTGGTTGGCGTAAATCACAAACAAGAATAACATATTGTACATATAGGGACAAACAAACAAACAAGCAGCTCGCGGGCTCGCGCCTTGCGTAAGTAGGAATATACATGTCAAGACTGGATGAGGCTTGTTCACAACTGTGAACTACACAATAAATGCTTGCAGATTAAATCACTAACTAATATACACACACCTTTGAGGCTAATTAGCTACTAATGATAGACTTTTTCTAATCAAGAAATGAGAAACAAGCGTACAAGCCCACTAATGTGGCACAATCAAATACTGAACATAAATGTCAATCGTCTTAAACTAAACATGTAACATAAGCTGTCGAGTAACAGAATTAAAAAAAAACAGTAACCGCACAGGACAGCTCCCGAGCTCGGCAGGAAACCCGCCGCAACGATAAAAAACAAACCCCATATGCACAATTCGATATTCAAAACAATACGTCATAATCAAAATTCTAGTCAGCGGTAAGTATTCGAAAATTATTATTATGATAATCTCACCGGAAACATAAGGAACAAAGGCAAAAATTTAAAATAAAATCCTTTTAAAAATCCATACACTACCTTCCTGGGTTCCAATTTCAAAACCACATGTTAAATCGCTTTAAAGAGTATAATAACACATTTAAACCCCTTGTTGACT
Organism: Pelodera strongyloides; assembly: GCA_036852015.1. Lineage (NCBI taxonomy): Eukaryota > Metazoa > Nematoda > Chromadorea > Rhabditida > Rhabditidae > Pelodera > Pelodera strongyloides. Next base: position 59,539 of record JAANDG010000242.1, read on the forward strand.
CACGTAAACGATAATGACTAGCCGTATCAAGAATGATATACCCGCACATCGTTCGATACCCGTTCAGTTGCAGAATACCCGGTTGAGAAGTTGCTCTTGTTTGTACTTTCGACAGATCTGCTTCAGTTCCTGCAAAGAAGAAAACAACTTCTGTTTTTATCACCTACTGAATATTACTCATTCCTGTTACTACAAGGTTATTTTTTCTCAAACCACGTCAATCAAGAAGTATTACCAAACCAGAGCATGACACATAAACCTGGTACCTTGAAGCAAACAGTTCACACATTTCCGTAAATAAGCTACAACTACAAATGGGAGTTTCATGTTCACCTACTATGATACTTTTCTTGAACTTTTCCCCAAGTATTAACAAACTAGCGTAGAAAACGTAAGTCTAGTACCTTATAGTTTGAAGCATATAATCCATCGTGCATATATGCATTCGCACGCACTGACAAATTGTTATCAAGCGTGAGGAGGACAAAGTCAGGCACCTCCGAAGATCCCGACATTTCTCGAGCTGAAAATGGGCAAAGAATGCTACATTACCCGAGTTGGAACCTAGTCCAGTGCCCGACAACATAATACAGAAATTCAGCTCCATGAGGTCCTCCACCCATATACACGATTCGTATTCGGGCGCTCTTATCTGTCTGGGTCACGTAACCTACTACGCAAAATACATCAGCTCAGCGGTAAGGAAATACACTTTTTTGAACCACGAACTCCGAAGAACCTTCGTTTCAAGCCTTGACTTCTTGTTAGAGGAGCAAAAAAAACTAACAAACCCTTCATGTGTAAGTTCCTAGCGCACATCAAAATGCGTCCGTCTTGGTCAGAGTTATGGCAAGTGTTATTCCAGTAGCACTTTGCCTGTAAATATTGAAATTGAAAAAATACCATTATGGTAAATGTACTCGACACTAAATAACAGAATAAAAATGTTTGCAAAGTCTGTACACATAACACGTACTGAACTAATGGGTGGATACTACTGATCGAGGAACAACAAATACATACAAGAAATGTACTATATCTAGACAGCAATGTGTTTTATAGTTTTCAAGCCGAGGTGGTCCAGTGGCAGCGCGTTCGTCTCTAACGCAATCGACCCGAGTTCGATTCCGGCCCGTGACACCTTTGAAACCACCACCAGGCGAGGGAATCATGGGCGATCCCTCCTGGCCCTAGCCCGAAGACGTCGAGCAATTTGTCATCTGGAACTCGTCGCCTACTGCTCAGGACCTCTGCGGAACATGTCATAAGCAAACATTGAATCTGTATTTTCACCCTTGAATAAAGGTGCACGCTCTTGAAGCGTAAAAACAAATTTAAAAAAATTTCCGAATCCAGAAAACTGTACATCCTCTAAGAATTAAGCAAGTATTACCTGTTCTTCACGCTCAATAAAGAACGTTTTGGTTCCCTGATAGTGAGGGGAGGTAACCTGCCGTAAGCGGTTGCTCACATGTCGTGCCTGCAAAATAAAATACATAAACAAGACTAATAAACACCACGTATAACCGAACTACTAATTCACGCGCTGAGCTGCTCTACTTGTAATGTAACGAGTTGCAGGATAAAATTAATGCAACTTCCGACACTTTCCGATGTAATGTGTAAGTTTCGAATGAACAGCATGCTAGCAAACATTCTCTAATGGTAAGTGCACAATGAGTATATTCTAATAAATATCAAATTCAATCTTCCCCTCTGATATTACCGCAGGTCCGAGTACCGAGTATGTTAATCACAAATATGCATGCAAATTAAATATTCAATTAAAGATTCTCACCAATTTCGGTTCAAATCCAATTTCTTTGTTATGGTAAGGTTTCTTCAGCCCGTCCAGCTCCATTATCACCGCCAGCGGAACAATCGTTATCACGTTCACTGAAACATAAATAAACTTCATAAAACAGATTTATGGAATTATGTCTCCAGGTCAAGAAGTGGTGACAATTTTCGTACCCTTCCACCAAAAGTGGACATTTTTATGTTCCCATAAAGGTCAACCCTTCCATCATTTTTGCACTTTTCAACGAATTTTTAGAAAATTTGCTAGAAAAGGGGCGTGGTTTAGACACCCTTCCACCAAATTTTACCCATTTTTTCCATGAATGTTTGGCGTACCCTTCCACCAATTCCGGACTACCGAAAACAATTTCCAACACTTCTTGACCTATGCATAAATCTATCTCCTATCGAACAAAAAGCGGCATTTCGTATGTGATTCATGCTCATGCATGCACTTTCGCGTCTTTCTCTTTTACAAAAGTTAAAAACGTTTATGCTATATGCTTTTATGTTCGAGCATAATGAGTAAAGCACTTCAAAGCATCTCCAGGACGCAGCCACAAAAAGGGAAACTGAAACACTCACATTTCAATAGTTTCTCGATACAATTGGGTATCATCAGGAGTGCACTCGTGTCCACCACTACCACATATGGTGGATGTTGACAGTCTACCTCCTTTTCCAATTGTTTTAGGTCGTCAACTCCATGCTAAAACGACATTTTTTATTTATTTATTCAGTCACACAAATCACGGTTCACAAAAATAATAACTAATTAATGGGGGGGGGGTCCAAAGTATCCCAAAACATCGGTGTGATACTGTCAATACTACCGTATTTTTGCACGAAACCTGCATATATAATATGAAAAATTAAAAAAAATATTCTCGTGTAGTTCCAAACTACGGTAAATTTTCAGCATACTTTGAAACCCTCATAATCCAATAACCCAAACAAGCAACGAGCACCTCGACCTCAATGGATGCAATCAAGAATAAAAAAGGCCTCACACAACAAACAAATAACTAGGGAACCCACAATTAAATAACGAATACAAATAGGTATTGATTCTTTGTAATATTTATCATGATTCTTCTCATAACAAACGTATACACCAAGCAAGTACCAATCTACCAACCATTACTAAATAAACAAGTAAAACACACCTTCGCACTCTTCGCAGTCCCTGTCCCTCTTTTTGCGGGATTCCGGATCTTCACATCGTTCACTTCCAATTCCTCACATGTCGATGACGATGAACAATCCGAATGGTGCGCTTCTGATCCCGACCCAATTGGCGATACCCGGGCATCCGTAGTTCCAGTTCTCACAAACTCCGTCCCCAGAGAATCAAATAGTGATTCCGAATTAGACGAAACGGACGGTAAAGGGGTATGCGTCGATGAAATCGTCTGAAAATTTATATCCTGAGTTCAACTGTTAGACCGAGGCTCTGTCGATTAAAAACCGAAGCGTGGATTGCAACGGATGCATTCACATGATATTTACTTGGCTTCTTGAAAGTTTACACTGGCGCATCAGAAATCACTGAGGAAACTTGGCCGGTGCGCCGCCTACACCAGGCCCAACCCGTTTTTTGTAGGCCGCGCACCGGCCAAAGTTCGCATTGGTACTTCAAACTTCAAACACACAAATAAAACTAACATACCGTTTCCGATTCCTCCGCCCGCTCCCACTGATCCCAATTAATGTCAATCAGTGCATTCTTTGAAACATAGTGGCTATCAAAGTAGGACTGCACGTAGCCGGCGAAGTTGCACCTAGATCAAACAAATAATGAAACCTCACATTATCTTAGCGTTGCGCGCCAAAAAAAAGATATAATAATAATAATTTTGATAACACTACGAGGCATAAAAGCACAACTAGAGGCTACGATTAAATATCAAGTCAAAGGAAAAACACAAGGTAAACAAAAAAAAAGACTACAAGTACGATACCTGTTCACAAAGGCTTTCGAGCAGACTGCGTTGAAATCCCGGTTGTTCGTGAGGGTGTTTGTGTTGACACAACTAGAAATATATACATAACAATATACACACATATACAATATTATATAAAATCGACCTATTAACCTATGACAATGACCCACTACGTTGTGGTAGAACATGTTCAAGTGACGGAGTGAGTCGGGAGTTCAAAAAAAAAAACGATAATCAAGTTGCAACGAAAACAAAAAAAAGGAGGGCGCTTGGGGTCGCCCAAAATCAATCCAATGATCAATGAATCAAGTTGACTTACCTAGTCGAGCTCGTACCAGTCACAGTCATCCGCGAAATTTCGGGACGCACATGGACAAAATCCATTATATAATATATAGATACGGCGATTTTGGTCTGGAAATAGAAAAAATGTAGTCAGATATGGTATGTAATAGGGAACGTGAAAAATACGATCGAATACAATCAAAGGAAGTAGACGGTAAAGAACAGTCATATCAAAACGGCACATAAACAATAGTACAAAAGAAAACATTTGGAAAGAATCGAAAGGGATTCATAAACCCATTCAAGGAAACATATACGATTCAAGGCAAAAGCTAATGTTTTATTAATTTAACACAAATGCGGAAGTTTAGAATAGTCATATTCGATGTCACCGAAGAAATGAATCCTTGCAAACCGCACTGCCCGATACTTCTTCAAATGCAAATGAGGATGTATTGTTTGTGGCAAGGAATTGTTCCTCATCAGCAGATAGTGGGTCTTTGAGACCTTTCAGAGCTAGCAAAAGCTCCACCTAAAAATATACGTAAATTTCTAAAGGCCGCGTCATAATGCCCAAATTGAAATCGAGATCGACAAAGCTCGCTCATGATGGATCGTTATGCCCATAATTGCCACGTGAAAAGGCAGTTGCGATATTGTAAGAAAAATGCAATCGAACCCACTTTTCGTCCAGTATACGACGACTGATCAATTTTGTTCATTTTCAATACCGATTCGAGCTGAAAGGAAAAATGTCAATTGGGAAAAATAACCACAAGGGATCCACATAAAATTTTAACCAATAACGGAGAAAATCGCAAATGAAATCTTATATAAAAGTAACACTTCAATGTCATTATTATATTCATAAAACATAAAAAAAAGTATACAAAAATAACCTGAAATAGTTTCTGTCGGAGAATAGCCGGCTGCTTTTTTGCAAATAACGACATAACTTCAGGAGTGCGAAATGCCTGGCTGATCGCTGCTCGCACAGCCTAGAAACAATACGGCGATATCAAACAATAAGAAAGAAAGGTAGAGATTTTGTTAACCACAAATTTCTTGCAATATTTTCACTCTTTGTCTCTTCCAGATATGATATATGCCTTTGGTCTTCCAGACTAGTGTAGACAATATATGACATAACACTCGAAACTCGACTAAATCACTCGTAAAGGGCGAACTCTATTTTCAAATTGTGAGAGTCCAAAGTATCTCAAAATAAAAGAAACGTGGTTCTGGACCTACCATTTTGGTTGAAGTCACTTCATCAATCACGGACACATCTCCACTGGTCATTTTCTCCAACGTCATGCTAAGTTCCTAAACAAGGTCATATCTGATTATGCAGGATGAAAGAACAACGAGCCCGCCAAACAGATACAGGGGGGTCGGGGGTCTCATAAAGCCTCGCAAGCATTATAACTACAAGAAAAGCGAATCAAAGCAGACGACGTACACGTTCAGACCTGCAGTTCCTCCATGGTCGATGCCTTCATTTCATCGTACTCGTTCGGATCAAGCTCTTCTCTAAAATAATATTCGTAGTAAGTACACATTTAGCAAACAGACGAAACAGAGAATGAATAGATTAGAACAAGTCAGGGGTACAGGCTGGTGCGTGAAAACATGCACGAACTACCTCCGCCTCCGGATTGGCTTTGACTACCTCCGGAAGCAATTCGAAATTAATATATTTGGCCGAAACATGGTGTTTTATTAAAATGGCCTATCGCTAAGCTAAAGAAACCACCTACAACCACCTCCATTTACGCACGGAATTTATACCCTGGAACAAGTGGACGCAAGCACGCACAAACGGAGATGCTCTATCTCCGCAAACAGAGGCTAGAGCGAAGGACAAATGTTAAGTTGTATTATTCGAGACACAAAATAACTTTGAACATACAAGATCACAACGCAATCCATTGAAAATGTTGTGGTGATCCCTCTCTATATCCTTCAACTGTTCAACCAAACGGCATAACTGATGTTTGCGTTTTTCATATAAAAAATTATCACACAATAAGAAAACAAAACAAAACATTTTAGAAAATGAGCTTAACTTCAGGGGGAATAAATCGAACGGAGTGGGAGAACTGAGTTGGTTGGGAAAACGCCTGTGCTTACACGCTTTGCATGGAAAACAACACCCCGGCGTTCTCCCAGGCAGGGGGCATTTGACGAAAGGCGGCCGGCGGACAGTCCTCCCTCACTTTTCCAATCCTCACGCATGTGCGATTTGGCCGAGTGGTTAAGCAGCGGACTAGTAATCCGAGTCAGTGTGCTTGTCGGCAGGTTCGATTCCTGTAAAGTGCTTGTGTCTTGCAAAGCTGTATTAATATAATTGCACAAGCCATGCATTTTATTGTTGTGTTTTCCGTTAATTTTGCCACCTTTTTCCGGCAACAAAAAAACGCCTCCCACTGGCGTTGGGTGCATCTCACCATGGCGTTTTCACGGCGTTTTCGCGGGTTTCTTCAGGCGGATTTGTCCCAGTGTCTGCAATCAGAGGCTAGAGCGAAGGTTGTGAGGGTATATTAGTGGAGAAATAATACGAAGCTAAAATGATGCCCGCTCACATCTGGTATCGAGTTTGCATTCATCTGATCTGAAAAAGAACAAAAAGGCAAAAGCTGTTCAAGATGCACACAAGATCGATGCAAATTACATGCTTCAGAGAATTTTGCGAACGCAGCAGTACAACTACGGTAGGCTGCGTGTTATATACTGACAGGGTGTCTAAGACAGAATGGGATACGCAATGTTAAAACTATAGATACACTCAATTAAGAAAAAAGGATACCCTTAGCTAAATTATTTAAAAAAAATAGATGGACTTTTTTTGAATTTACGATGCTTTTGGTTTAGCAAACCAACATGTGAAAGTGGAGAGGTTTGTTCGATGTTAGTTTTTTTGGCGAAGTGTGCCATACGTAATTTTTTTATTTGAAAATAGGTCTAAACTTAAATGTATCACTTGTCGGTGGATTCTGTTTTCCCATATACAATGAGAACCAGCCCGTGAAAACCACAATATGTGCAACGCGAAACTTGGTGTGCGGCGAAAAAAAAGGGTTCGCCCATGTTTCGCCGCGCACTTCGCCCAGTCTTCGCCAGACTCTCGCCTGGTACGCCTGGAGGAAGGGCGGCGCCCAGACCAGACCGGACGGAAATGTGAAAAACTCGCCCGCACCTGGCGAGAGCCCGGCGATGTCTGAGCGAGCTCCCTTTTTTCGCCACGCACCAACCGAGTTTTGTCAGTGTTTGCTACGTTTTCGTAGAGAGCACTGGCCACAGTAGTTACTATCTACCATGTATAAATAATTTCGCAATCAAAATAAGAAGATTTTACAGATGACCAGTGCACGAAACCATTGATCGAAACGCTGAAAAGACACTATTTGACGGTGTTTCTATCTTCCCTCTTACCAAATAAACTTTTCGCTTACCCTAACGCAATCTTTCAGATAAGAACTGGCTACGAAATAGGAAAGAAACCACAAACGATACGAGTGACTAAGCTTGTATTTTATGAAGAACAAAAATATTACTTCCAGCAACGCGAAACTTTGGCCGGTGCGCGGCCTACAAAAAGCGCGGCGGACACACATTTCGTGCCCAGTGTAGGCCGCGCACCAAGTTTCCTCAGTGATATAAGATATAAGAAATTAGCCAAAATTAGAATAAAAACTAGACCCCAATTAGACCCCATTTTGCATAAATGCATAGGAATGCAAGTACTTGAGATGCGTGTGAAAAACCGACCGGTATTCGCTCTTCGCAAAAGTGACAGTAACCTTCCAGGAACCACCATCGCTCCTCTTCTCGCATGGAACTGCGGAGCGGCTACTCCTTGGCGCAACTTTTTGTCCACAACTTGCTGTCTACTGTGATATGATACTGTACGTATACGGTAAGGCCCTCAGTAGTGTGCATTATGTTCCAGTAAAATACATTACGGTACATTTATTTCGAAAGATCGTCCTAAGGTGTTCGGACATATCCTTTCTTTTGCTTCGGACACACACGCTTGTTTTATTTTGAAAGACTGACATCTACTCACGGTCCTTGTGCTCCTCTTGCAACATGGATCAGCTCTCTCTCACGCTCTTTATCTCTCTCACGCTCTTTATCTCTCTCTCTCTCTATCTATCTATCTATCTATCTATCTCTCTCTCACTGATCTCTCTATGATCTGCATTCTCTGATTCTGATAACACCGGGAAATAAAATGTATAAACTGGGGTAAACACTTTACCGCAAAAAGAGAAATATTTTCATTTTTAGGAAAAATGCCTACCACACTTTTGACTTCGCCCGACTAAACAACAAGCGATTTATAAGTTCTATCTCTTTGATATTCTGGACAGGAGAGAGAGAGAGAGGGGTGGGAGAGAAAGGAGAGGGGAGAGAGTGTGTGTTAGAAAGTGAGGAGAGCGGAGGATAGAGAGAGATAGTTAGAGGCAGACAAACAGCTAGAGAGAGAGTTTTTGTAGTGCTTTTCTTTTAGACAAAAATATCAACCTAGATAGGTGGGCGAGTATTTAAAGAGCGGTTTCTTTCTGGAATGCAACTGCTATGGGAGATTCTCTGCACTTTTTGGCGTAGGTAATAAATTTTCCAACCACACACCACAATTATTTATGTTTCATGTCTGCAATCCTTCCCATGTAAAGAGAGTTCTTCATACAGAATTTGAGACTTGGCTAGGAGGCTTCCCAGCACACCCTTTCTGGCACTGAGCAACTTGGGTAGTGCGCGGGAGCATCTGGCAAAGACTGGCTTTCTTCGAATTGCACCATATTCAATGCAAAACTGCGATGTGAATAGAAACTACGAGCCCACCTCTCGCCGCACATCACACCCTGTCTTCGCCAGACATTCGCCAGGTTCTCGCGAATTTGAGTAGTCTTTAGAGAGCTTCTTGCGAAATTAGGGCGAAGTTGCCGCGCATCCTTTTCTGAATCTGTGTCAATTTTCGTAATATCGTTCAGTCTTTGCGCCAGGTTCTTACCTCTCACCACGCTAGTTTCACAGTGTAAAGTATTGTGCAGACTATGCGTTTCATGTTGTACGTTCCTGGTTTCTATCATGCGACGGCGGTACCACTCCCGGACCGATATGTGCCCGATTATTTGCGAAAAAAAACCCCGATATGTGCCCGATTACCTAAACTCACTCATGGTGCAGACTAGGCATATGCATTACCAGTGATGTACATATAATACATACAGTTTCCAGATTATGCTTCTACGGATCACTATGTTTGCTTCCATTCTTTGCATGGCGTAAGTTTTGCCAACGATTCACTAATATTCTCTTAGACTTTGAAATTGACGGGGCTAACCGAGATAACGGCTGTGTTTTAAAACCTACGTTGGACAACTGCATTGCCATATGTTGTATGCAAATGAAAATAATTAGAATAACAAATCGCGCATTCACGACATGGGCGTCCAGCTACGCTTCAAAAACCGGATGCTATACCGCTTTAACGTTGACCGCTCATAGAGATTATTAAATTATGAGAAACTATAACGTACAACCCGGGAGAAATTATTTGTGAAATATCCCATGAGACGTAAAGCTAAAATACGTTTCAGAGCGTGCGTAAATTCAAATACTGCGTTCGTAGATGGTTTCTTTGTGAAAGGGTAAAAAATTATATATAGTAGCACGTTGGTTGTGTAATATAGGTAGACTAGTTTATCTGCTAATGAGAGCAACAATAGCCACAGGAAAACGGAATAGTTGCCGAAGTCACAGAAAAACCGTCGCTGACTAGTCACCAAATGGTTTTCACAGAAAAGACCATTTGGTGCCCTTGTTTTCCAGGAAACTTGGTCAAGACAAAGTCACCAAGTCGTCACCAAATGGGTTGGACCACGAAAAAGCCAGGGAACCGTCACCAAATGGTTTCCCCGTTTCCTATGTAGTATCAGAATTTACTTATTGGCGTGTATCTTTAGATACGCCGCTGGAGGAGCATGCGGCGCGCAGAAGGGAGCCAAATGCACACCGAAAGGTATTTATTTTACATTGTGTACTGTGCTTTTTCGACGGTATGGGCTCCTATAAATTTCCTCAGCTATGCCGTTGTCCACCATCGTGAGCTTCATTAGACCCCCAGGCGGAACCTCAGCTCAGCAAAAACATCTTGGTGTGTTGGGGTTCGAACCGGTCCCGGTCGATTGCTTGAGAAATAAGCGTCTTAGTCATTGGGCCACCAAACCCCCCTTCACACCTCGGTTGATTTTCAGGTGACTTCGAGTTTGTGCAGTGTGCCGCTGATGGCAAGTCTTGTTATTGTGTTGATGCCAAGACTGGCAAGGAAATTAAAGGAACGAAGAAAGATATCGCAGCCACTGAGGCGCTCGCCTGCCAGACTAAACCCAAAGGTTAGTAGGTCTATTTTTCAACGTTCTGGCATTGGAACACTCTTGATGATATGCAATTAAACATCTCAAAAGGTGATCCTAAGATACCATGCTTCACAACGCCGATAGAAACCGAAATCTGTTTAGAACTAAGGATTCTTTCTCACATATAGGTATGATAAATGAAATCAACTTTTAGGTCCATTATATTATGGTAACCCAACACCGCCGCTCTTCTGTATAAGCTGTTTCCCACTCAATACGTATTGTTGTGCTGTAGCTATATCCCTGGGTAGCATTGGGACTAATCGGGTTTTTTATACAAGACTTTCTCTCTGTTTTCTAGGCGCTAAGGCTCCCGCCGTCGAGAGTTTCAAGTACAAAGTGAAGAAAGCGTCTTGCAAATTGCAAAAGGAAACGGGAACCGCATGCAAAGGAAAGAAACCCGACGTGCAGGTACTCTTTAAAGTTTTTTTTCGAGAAACGAGGCCTTTTCCTGTTATGTCCGATTACTTTCCGATCTTTATAAGATCTCGGGCCCTGCTCAACTTATGCGCATCCATTAGTTAAGTTTCAAAAATTCCAATCTCGGGCAGCAAGAAAGACAGTAGAATTTGGGTAAATGTTGGGCATATGAATTAAAACGTTGATACAAGATCAAGCACGCGTTTCAAGAACAGGATGTTACACTGCTTTATTTCCGGCGTCTAATAAGTTCTGTTTTAGTTCCATTTCGACACGTACTCTGGCTATTGTCTCGCATTTGAATACCAAGGATGCGGAGGAAACGATAACAGATACGACACCGAGGAGAAGTGCAATACGGCGTGCAGAGACGGTAAACTGGTTTTGTCATAAGCAGCCACCGACGAAACTTTTGTAGTGCGCGGCGAAACACAGGCGCGAATATTTCGCGCGGCGCAGTGTACTGATTCAGAGCTAGCCAAAATAGTGCGCGGCGACATCGCCCTATCTTCGCCAGGCGAGAGTAGGATGAGGACCAGGCGTGGTGTACGGCGGAATGCAGACGCACTTAAAAAAATCGAAAACCCACATACAAATTTTGTCTTGGAGTGCGGTATTTGAGGGGAAGAAAAAGATATAGAGTGATTTCTTTGACAATTTTCCGTGTAAAACTAGAGGCTTGTGGCATAGTAGGTTTCGTATAATTTCAATATCCTAGCGCAATTGTTGTTAGATATATTTAACCAGACGGTATCGCCGCCTGAGGCGACTACTCAGGCGATCCTACTAAGATGGTCATACTGCATACTTGTATGAAACGTCTGAAACGTATCTTCCAAGTTTATGTATTACAATTCGATTGCGCTTGTTTTGAAGAGTTGCGAATAGGGACTTATACCAAACGCCTGAGACATAGAATTCCGTTTCGTTAACACAAACAAAAAAGTAAACTCTTCTCCTTTATGTAATAAGATATTCCAGATGCGTACACATGTTCCGGCCGTGTGCCTCCACTAAAAGATGACAAGGGAGAACCAGTGCCTTGTTTTCTGGTAAGTAATTAACATGCTATATGGAAGTGGGTAATATTCGGATAACTGCAGTTTTGAATTGCCAGCCCAGGTGAAGCCAAAAAAACATGGCCACGTTCGTAAATGCATGGGTCTGAGCGTAAGTTGACCGCATTACGCATAGCCATACGTCTAAGTGTAAGCAAATTCTGAATACTGGCCGGTTTTTTTGAAACACATCGAGTACCCCAGCATTCTTATTCAGCTTATGCAATTGATCATAAATTAGAATAAAAAATCGAGCTAAATTCGAGCAACTTTGCATAAATTCGTAAGAATTCAGTTGACCACGATGCGTTTCAAAAACCGGCGGTATTTCGCTTTAATCAGTGAATAAATCTCGTTATCGTATAAATTATGAGTTAGCTAAGTTTCTAATTAATACAATTAAGATTGCCGACGGACCCGTTGCCAGCACTGGGTGCCCCGATGACTACAGCTGTTCGGGAGGATTTTGCTGCTACAGCGAATGGGAGGGTACGTTTAAAGCAATATAATGGGTGGTTTTTGAAAGGATGGTATGTCCTAAGCTCCAATTTACTACTATGCCATACCGCATTATTCTGTGGAAGCTCAAATCGTCTAATAATATTAACTCGCGGGAGCATTTCGAGTTCCCTAAAGTGAATAATATCAAAAGGTCCGAAAACTTGTGCCTAGCACTCCAGTAATACTGCATTTGTTCTAAAGTTACCGTAGTCTTTTAACCAACCGCATTCAGTAGTCCTTTATTAGTGCGAAGTGCCGCATATGTAAGTTGTCTTTTTACCACTACATTGAGAGCTAACAAAGAGTTGTAAGTATCCCGCAATTCTACTTGTTGAAAATAAAAAAATACAAAGCATGAAGCACAAACTACAACTTCCCAAAGTACAAACTTTAGACAAGTTCACCCGTGACCGCAACGCCGCTTGCCCCCAAGAGTCTCACTTCCCCGCCGTGAGCAAGAAGTCCATAGGTCTGATCCATGGAAAACACTGCTCTGACAAGTTCTGCCCCAAGGACACCAAGTGCACCGAGGGCAACATATTCTCATTCTGTTGCGAGTTCATGGACATTTCACACCTTGGATAAGCAGTAAAAGTAAACTCATAGAATCCCGTTTCGTTCTTACAAACAAAAAGTAAACTCTTAGAAAATTCCGTTTCGTTCACACAAACAAAAAGTAAACTCTTCTCCTTTTTATAATAGTAGATATTCCAGATGCGTACACATGTTCCGGCCGTGTGCCTCCACTAAAAGATGACAAGAGAGAACCAGTGCCTTGTTTTCTGGTAAGTAATTATGGACATGGACATGAAGTTCATGGACATTTCACACCTTGGATAAGCATTGTGAATCGAGTATATACGCATAGAGCCGTATCGTATATTACCTGTCTGACTAATAAACTTATTTATGTATACGGTTGGTTTGATGAACAGTCTATCACACTTCTACAAAATCTCTTTCTGGCGCAAGCACTTTATCTATGGGTATGGCCGTCAACTTCTTGCAACAGTGTTTTGGTAACTAAAACGCCTAGATTTGAATTCTTGCCACAGTGTTTTGGTGAAACACCTAGATATGACCGTGAAATACTTGCCACAGTGTTTTGATAACTAAAACGCCTAGATTTGAAAACTTACCACAGTGTTTTGGTAAATAAAACACCTATATTTGGCCGTCAAGATAATCATAATATAATAAATATATCGCTCCACCTAATTATTTTTAGTTAGCGGCTTGAGACATGTTACTAACACACCCTAATTATAACATAGAGAGCGATATACAATTAGAGATTAGCGTGCTGATTGACCGTTAACTTATCAAAAAGCGGTATTGTTGATAGCCTTAATCGAACTTGTTTCTCAGCATGTCACTTAGATTAGCGGAAAGTACATTCGACAGTTAGCTTATTGCTATTATGGGTTATGGGACCAACTTGTTACGCGCTGATTGACATCCTTATTGCAAATTGTTGTTCATTTGTGCTTGGGCTTATGTTGTGGCTGCAATTAGCTTTGTAGATTGTGATTGAAATCTTATCGACAAACCGATGAAGGGCTCGCCGTTCATTGTTTCAAGAGTTTTCCGCGAGGAATTCATTATTTAGAGAATTTGTGGTCTAGTTCACTATTGTGCCTTGCCTCTCGCAAAAGTCTTACAGCCCTGTCACGCTATTTCCACTTGTAACTTGTAACACTGTTTGGCGTACTATTGCCCTACGGCTGTCGTACGCGAGTTGTTCTATAAATGTGAGGTAGCTTAGCTTTTGAGCATGCTCCTGCGGCGAGGAGCTTAGTCAATTGAATATAAGTTTCGCACTGTGCCTATTATCGGCTATATTATCAATATCAAGTATTCAAAAAGGTGCAATGTGAGCCGACCCCATCCCTTTAACGAAAATTACCGTAGACTCGTAGGTAATTTGGTACATATCGGCATGACACTAGTTTTTTGGTCATTACGCTGTGATCAGTTGTTTCAGTGACAAGTTTTAGGCATTCTCTGAGAACTTTTATATAAATGAATCGGCTTTTCTACGCTCTGTTATGCGTATTTATTATCGCGGAAGGATTTCACGAGGCGGTTTTCTACCGTGTCTTTCGACCAACTGGACTACCGGAAGAGGAAATTAAGCAGGTAAAGTAAGCGTAAGCCTGAATATAAGTCCCTGCAGCTATTGGGTATTTAAACATGTGCGTAATAAAGGTTATGACTAGGCATTGGCTCTTCTAGTTCCGATTTATGCTATTGATTTCGGAGAAGATTTAAGCTTACGGATGAGGACGGAAAACAAAGTCATACATGCGTGCTCACACCAGGGTATAAACCTCGCCGGTGAGTCCGGAGGTGGTTCGAGAAATTTTATCTGTTTGTGATACGTTTCTAATAAATTCCTCGTACCACCTCCGGGCTTCTCATACCTTCTATGCTAATTCCGGAGGTGGTTCAGCCATGCGCCCTCTAAATGTATGCAATATTCTAATTCCGGTGGTGGTTCGTCAGCGGGCTTAGGCTATGGCTCACACATACACATGGACACAGACGCACATACATACATACATACACACAGAAAACACATACACGAACACACACACACACACACACACACACACACACACACACACACACACACACACAACACACACAGAAACACACACCTGATACTTCGAGCAGTGTCTTATGGTATGTCTCTAATTGTAATTCACTTTAGATTCCTACCCTCATGCAGAAGTACGTAAATTCCAACGTTTCAAGTGATGTTGCCGTAAAAGAGCTGGTAATCAATATTTCCTAATTTTCTCATGTTGTCAGCATTAAGCGACACTGGGAGAAGAGCGCAATCATACGCAACTTGGTTTTCTCGCCCACTTTTGAGTCGGCAGCCAAACCTCTCGCGCACTGTTGAGCGCGCGGCAAATATCTCGCACACACAAATAATATATATTCGCGGGCGGTAAGCCGCCGCACAACGGCTTTGGCACCGCCACCTGTGACTAATGTTTTCGATGATATGAAAACTCCCTGCTCAAGTCTAAATTAGCACCACGAAAGCGTCATTTACCATCTTATAATCTAATATAGCATACATTCGTAAATAGTTATAGTGTATTGTGTACTTTTCATATACAATCTCTTTTCTAAACCTCATTCAGGTACGTCTATATTCCAAACGCCTCTCCAGGTATAAACACAATTCGGGAATCTCCTTTGATGAAGTAGCAGAGGTGATTTGTTTGTATTCACAATTATTTGAATTATAATCAATAATATATGGCGCTATACTACTGTAGGTTTCGCTATTTTCAGGGATTTGCCGCCGTACTGGTAGGATTCAAATTCGTCCTACGGTACTTTCAAGTAGTTTTCCAAATTATCAACACTGTGGTGCGAAGCATAAGAAAAGCACAGGAAATTAAGGATTTGGTTGGTTCCTTCTTCTTTGTTTAGAACTAAAATTAATCGACGGTCAGCATTACGCTATGTCAGTAGCGCTCTAACTGTTATGGCTGGAATAGCACATCTTTCGCGAATCCCTGGCCTGGCGCGTCAGCGCAACCCTGGTATGGGCTGCCGCCGCTTCGCGCCGACTGTACATTTTGGCGCGGATTTTTGTATTGAAGATAATAAACCATTTAATTCTTTGCATTCTGGGGCATTAGGTATCGTGAGTGACCAGCACAGTGCCATAACGGAGCAAATCAGGACTGTTAATTTACCACGGTAGCTCGTGGAACAATTCTCATGCGAGTATCTCTACGAATGTTTGCCATAATTCACGACAATATTTATGAAATGACTTTCTAAAACGAAAGTTAAAGAAAACTTTTTTCCCGCGGGTGTTTATGACTCAAGACTCAAGGCCAAGTCGTTACTTTACTTTCACTGTAGTTATTTTTATTTTTCATCGCGCCTCAATTGTTCTAATTGTATACTACAACTTTTAAGCTGGAGTACCGTCGTCAATATTTCAATCGGCAGTACCGGGGCGATTTCAGCAAAATCCGTCCGGCTTTTAGGAAGGTAATAAAATTCGTAACAAAATTTGCAGAGCGTTAGTATCATCAGACGCGGGATCAGACTTGCGTCAGGACGCATGTAGCTACGTCGTAAACGTCACGCTGTTTGTGAATTACGGCGTTGACGCTTCCGGCGTTGAGCTTACGGCGTTACGGCTTATTTTTGTTGGCGTAGAAAACGCGACAGTGTTTTTGCGGATCACACCGCCGCTCATTCATCGCCAACAGAATTCGCGGCGGCCTCGAAAATTACTTGACGAGTAGAATTTTCAATTGTCATATGCCCCGGAGTAATTCTCTTATATATTAAAATAATAATAGTAAACTAAATTTTATAATATTCTGCCCAACTTTTTAAAATTTAAAATTTCTTTCAAAAATCCTCTTGTTTTATACAAATTTTGAAACCAGGAGCAACTTAGAGCAGAACGGTGGAGTTGCTAATCGTGCCGCTACCGCCTGTAGGCAACAGCGACATTCTTATCGAACATTATTTTTTTTTACATAAATTTCAAATTCCAGCAAATGGTGATCGATTTGCACTACAAGGGATTGGCAGACGATGAAATCATCCGAGTAGTAAAGAGTTTGGACAGGTAATCATTACTTTATCCTAGTTAGCTAAAAGTGCCCTAATTGTCTAACAGTGCCGTAATTAGCTAACAATGCCCTAATTAGCTAACAGCGCGCGCAACGCCTAGAGGTTCACTAAGGCTCACGATTTCTCGCCATAATCTCTTAGGCGATGTATCAGATAAGCGTATCACGGCTATCCAGATCTATCCAAAGGTATACTAGTTAATTTTTTTGACGAACGCGTACTCATGGTTGCCGTGAACATACGACAAGGTTAACTCAAAAGCTGAGAAAACACACGAAGCACCCGTGTGCGTAGCTCTCTCACTTTCTTCATTAATTCCAATTTAGCATTCTTATTTCAATTCCTATAAATTCACATTTAGCTGGGAGAAACAGAACCGCGGCACACTCCGTCGAACGCTCGTCATCACACATTTCGGATTTTAAAGTGCACTGTTTATTTCTTATGTAAACTCGAATAAAGAATATAAATGTTTCTAACTTCTCTCATGCTCATGCTGCAACTGTACGCCTTAATAAAAACGATAGAAACATTTTCGTGTTTTATCTATCAGCTATGATTTCTAAAATCTCCCAACCCGTAAAGTATGTGCCACATCAAATAACGGAACTACACAGATTACCATTTATTGCTAGCGGTTCAATATATTACAAGGACAGGCAGAGACAATGAAAGAAAATATATATGCTTTTTAAACAACTCATCATAACTGTTGAAAACGCAGTTACCGCCATATATCACTAACAGTACGGTAATTCTAGGGAACTAGAGTCATTATTCACACATACGCAAAGAAGCCATATTCAACACAAAGCATTCTAAAGTGAAACTAGCAGGAAAAGATATTCCCACCGTGGCCGCATGCACGAACAGCGGGAGCCTCCCCGGTTGGGAGCATTTATCTCTGCGTGTCGCAGATTCGTGTGATCCCTCCATTTCTCTCACCTCCCACTGAGAGGCTGGGAGCATACTCCCAGCATTCATGCATACGGCCACTGCGGGAAAAAGAGTGTTGAGCACGGCTTCAGAAGACCTCCCAAGAGTCCATCTGCATTGGTGAATAAGTCTCCTACTCTATGTAACAGTTTGAAAATAAATTTCTAATCAAATACATTTTCCTCCAATTAAAAGAAAAATCTCAAAATAAATAAAGAAAAAAACAATATTGCGCAATGGAATATTAAAGTGAAGAGCATAATTTGCATAATACAGTTGAGCGAATAAAGCACCAAAAGTCAATTTCCTGAATTCGCAAGTGAGAGTCTGGGCGAGTTAATACAGTGAGCAATAATTAGTCATGAATAATTAGGAAATCTAAAAAATATTACAAGAGCAAAATGTCAAATAGTTTCAAAGTGCCCATACAAGAATATGGGCCTCATTTCTATAGACTACAAACTCCAAAGATCAAATCATAACATAAAACAGATCAAATAAATCAGTCTAAAAAGGACAGGCTCACGGAAAAGTAAGTGGCAGCAAAAAGTTACGCTCAGCGCACATTCTGGGAATTTCGACATATTGAGTTTACATGAGCTCTTCCCTCGTCCTTACAACAATAGTCAAGTCTGTAAATAAGGAAAGACAGACAACATCAATACTTATTGATTGGTGATTGGTCTAATAAGAGCTGTATTACATAATCAGCTAAGCAAAAGGCTTCTCTAAGTCTAAGACTATGTTTTTATAATTATAAACATAGCTGTTAGCCTTAAAACTCTTAGAAGTACACTAAAACTAGGGACTTAAATCATACAATAAATCGATGCAAATAAATTCTACCTTTTCTAACTGTCAGCGTACTGAAAACCTAAAAGCAGTATCGCATCGCAAAATGAAAAAAAAAACAAGGCAAGCGGAGATCACAGAAAAACAAAAAAGTGAAAATTGTGGGCGCACTTCAAGCTAACTACAAAATTCAAAACATTTTGGCAGTAATTAGTGATCAGACAGTTAGACCAAACCAACGTTGAAATCAATATTGTAAAATCAATCGTACATCACTAGGCACGACGACGAGTAGCGAGTGCGAGTAACAGTACACAATAAATCAGTGCATATGCATAGTAGTGACAAGAATGATAATATGCACATATCGTGAATGACAAACCCCAAGGGCACAAGGATTTCGACCTACTAAAAAGGACAGCGAGTAAATGTTAACTTCAAGTTCAGAGACTATCTGGCTGTCCAAAGAAGGAATGAGGAACTTTTTCGGAAGCAAAATCGCATCAATAGTAAAGATTTTGGTTCCGAAAATTTTTTTCGTCTCCGTCTTCGGAACTTTTCAGTTCGGACTGTCAAAGGTTCTTGGAGTTTCTACAAAAAGTCGAGCGTGCTTTTCAAAACATTAAGAGATAAACCTCCCTCAAACCCTCCTATTCGACGGCCTCATCGGGGACATTGACACGGTCGAGAACGCCTTTCGCATCTTTGACGGTGTCGAACAGGCAGCGGCAGTCGGGCCATTCGCAACACGTCTTTTCGCGGTCTTCCCTTTAGGCGACGAGGTCTTGGGGCCGGGCTAAAGTAATAAAAACTACAAACTACAACGTACATAGAATCTTTCACACTTTATCCTATTGGCTACCCAACAAGGTAAATATTGCTCAAATGACAGAGAGATAGCGATCACGTTCGAGAACAAAACAAACATAAGATGATTCACTCCAACTCGCTGACAAAAAGAACTTAACCATGAGATAATAATAATTATAATAATTTATTGACACATTACATTATATAAAATATAAATGTGTATAATATAAAATGATGATACGAGGTTGGCAAATTAAGACACATGCAACGATGAGCTTGAGTTTCCTTGAGAAAAAAGTAATGCCTTGCTAGAAATCAATTCACCAATAAGCTTGAGTGTTGTTTCGCTGTATAGAGCCGCCAAAGGTTGCGAATGATAACAAGTAAACCAACCGAATTCGGGAATCTTGGATTGATGACCGAGAGCGACGTCGTGTCCAGCTGGCCCATGGGCCGTTGCGAGCCTAGGAGTCGCGAAGCGGAAGCCGGCGCCGCGAGCAATCTTCCAGCAGCGCCGCGAACGGGCGTGCGCTTTGGTGTGCGAAATGCGGGTGATTGAGCTTGCTCTTGCTGCTTGGTCTTCTTCATCAACTACAATGAAATGGATTGCAAAAGCAGCATGGCTCCGAAAGGCTTTAAAACGGTATGGCACGTGGTTTACAACTTTAAGTTTATTTATCTGCCAGAAAACACACAATGGCACCTAGATAAAGATTCAATAGCAATAATAGCATATAAATAGTCCACCTTTTCCAAAGCTTTCTCCTCCGCGTGCGTCTTCTTCACCCACTCAATGTACTGTATCGGATCCATTGATTCATTGATCTCTACCTTATCGCCCGGGCAAGCCTGCAATTAGTTAAAGCCATATGACAGCCATTTTTTAAAACGTATGCCGAATAACTGTAATTAGTTAAAGGGAATTTCAAGCCGGTTTTGCATGTTGGGCTCAAAAAAAGGCTTATTTTTTTGTAGGTAAAGAAAGTGAAAATAAAAATAAACAAAAACTTTTGAATAAAAAGAAAAACAATTTCAAACCCCTCCAAAAAATGCTTTCACTATTGGATTTCGGTTTTTTTGCCTCACGTGTTGGTTTTTCTGAAGCAACGGGGGTTTGAACAGCGCGGACGCGACTGCGGCGCAGCCCTATTTTTGAACCAGATGGAGGTTTTGCCCACGTTTATGACACAATTTGAAATATTTTAATCTGCGGCCATTTTTATGGGTAAACGTATATATTGTGCGCCGTTCGAGATTCACTTAATCTGCGCCAGGAGATGCCTTTCTGCGCAGATCCCCCCTTGACATGCCCTTTAAAGCCATATAACAGCCGTTTTTTTAACGTATGCTTTAAAAAACGAATAAACACGTATGCCGAATAAGTGTATTCCCATGAATTATATGCGTATGAATATGATTAGAATAAAAAATCCCTCCCCCCCTTAGCATAAATACATGGGAATGCAGTTGTCAAGCATACGTTCCAAAAACCGAACACTATACCGTTTTACTGGAATCGAGTAAGAATAATGGTAATCTAATACTATAATACTATAAAAAAATGCCGTCAATACACGCAGATATTTGATAATACATGGGAATGTGGTTGTCCAACATACGTTTCACAAACCGTGTGCCTGTCCGCTTTAAATACCGACCACAACGCATAACAACATAGACAGTTTTCACTTACGACTTCATACTACAACAGAATGCACACAATAATCACTCGAATACACATTGCATTGACATTGCATATCTAGACTACAAACTATAAACCAGAGGATTGTTATAACCAACCTGAAGGTGCTTTTTCTGTGCTTCTTCCACTGCACGAATAGCAGATGGCAGGAGACGGTTCTCCAAGTCACGGATTCTCTGCAACAAACATGTTAACAAATAAACATAAAAGGCATACAAGCTATATGGAACGTGGTTTTGAAACGTATGGTGTCCTATGTATTACATGCAAATTTCCATTCACGATTCGCAGCTGTATCCGAATTCGTACCGCACAAAACGAATACCAGAACATTCGAGTGCGAAAAATGCAATGAACATGAATAGCTAGCCTGCGAGCTATTCAAACGGTGCTATAACACTGAGCAATCAAAACAGCGACTGACTGAACTTTCACCACGGTACACACTAATTATTCCACTATATATTAGCTATATCGGTTTGAATACTACCTTTCCCACATGCTATACCGCTTTAAATACCACTTTACACATATGCTATATCGCTTAAAATTGTCAACTACAAACTACAAAAAGTTCAAACTCCCCGTACCTTTAGTCTCCGCTCCAGTTCACATCCTCTATTCGTGTAGGCGTCCTTCTGACTGATCTCCTCGTAGCCAGTCTTCTCTGCCCACAAATCGGACCAGTGCGAAAAGGCCGCATAGACCTAAACAACACGAAAGTTGGGAACTGGGATCCCAAAGCAATTATCTCCTAATCAAACTATGGTAAACAGCTACTCAATCTACGACAAGAACAGGTTCGTATGTTTAGACCTAGACGCCTTACTACCCTCCGAAAACAAATTTGACAACTTTCAATGTGTTTCAATCAAAAGACATAAACCGCAATGGTTGTCGCGCCCAATTTTGAGAATGACTGGAGTATGTATTACTAGAAGACTCCATCAGTAGGAGACAAATATCGCCTGTCATCGGTGATGTGTACTGTTTATGCGCTCGCTGATTCCCCCTCCGTCTCATAGCATAAAACACCCCGCCAAATGCGGACGATCACCTCCCTATCCGTAATTCATATGCAAATTAGTCTGAAACACATACCGATCCGTAATGCATTATATGTAAATTAGTCTAAATCACCACCACAAAATATTGAGGTGCGGACCTAATGTATTCCCCCCTCAGTCTGCGTCAATGTTGTCGGTATCTTTCGCCGAATAATTGGTCCGACAAGTTTATCAAACAATTTCTCTATTACTCACCTCCTTTCTCGCTCGATAGAAACCATCCAACTTCTTGCATTCTCTCGCCATTTCGTCGATATCGGCTTGCGTGTGCTTTTCTAAAAGAACGCTGATGGAGAGGGCGGTGAATACTTTTTCGAATTTAAAATAGTGGAATAATTTATTAAATAATGGGTCTAATGGGTGATGGGTAATAGTGGGTTTATGGGTCTATTAAATAATGGATCATTAAATACGGTCTACTTAATAATGGCTGAGAGCTAGTCTTTCTTTCTTAAAAATCCGTGCCTCTGGACTTCCAGTCCCTGGCGCGTGGCGTGCCATAACCAATAAGCTCCCACCAAAAACCGTATTTTCAAAACACTGTAAACATTAAAAGAAGAACTACGTACCTGGATCGAATTCACTTTCAAAATGTTGTGCTTCAGCCGGCACGCAACACTTTATCCACAGGTCCTGCAATGTGATCATCTTCTCGTCGTATGCAAATTCCAATTGGGAAATCCAGTCCTTGTACTTCTTATCAGCCTGAAAAGCAAAATATTTATGGTCACAGCGTTAGATAGGGTCCAACTATCACCGCCATGACGTAATGAACGTTTAAAAACTCTTAGGGCGCATTCGAGTTGGGCAAAATGCATAAATTTCGCTTAGGCTTAGGCTTAGGCTTAGGGCTAAATAGAATATTAAATGCTCATGGACTCATGGAAGCTTTGGTTTTTTCGAGGCTACATACAGATCACAGTGTTTTGATAATAAAAACACATCGCGTACCCTTGCTTTCTTATGCAGCTTATGCAAATGAACATAAATTAGAATACAAAATAGACCCCAATTAGACCCCTCTTAGCATAACTGCATAAGCATGCCGATATTTGAGATGCGTTTCAAAAACCGGCTGGTATTTCGCTTTAAAAACGTTGTATTTTTTTCACAGCTTTCAGCTTTGAACAACCAAGATTATAAGAAGACATGAATTCATAATAAACATACAACTTCGACAACGTCCTTCTCAAAAGTCTCCATTATGGCCGGGCTGAGCACAAAGTCTTCATCAGATACATCACTCGATAGCATCACTTCGGCAACCTCATTGCCCAATGATGAAATACCTGCAACAATTATACAATTGTAAAATAGTGCAACTACACGCCTTCGTATACTGATGCCAATACCGTTTATGTATACAGTGCGTTTCACAAGTATACGTGTTTACCAGTTTCAGTTTCGTATGCAATGTATTGATGCCCACGGCCCCCTATTGGTATGCTCGTGTCCTTACCGCACCAACATCTTAGGGTTCCTTTTGGTTTGCGAGCTAATAGTCACTACCTCAAGAACTTGGCATATTTGTCCCTACGATCCAATAAACATTTATTTGATAACTCTATAACTCACCCATTTTCTGAAGAAGCTCCCGAACGTGCTTCTGCCAGTTCTGCGCCTGACCAATTCGCTCGTTTAGTGTGTGCGAGAGTTCGTTCGCTCGCGCGACAAGCACACCCAGCTCAGACTGGGGAAGCAGCTGAAATACAGCACACATTCGACACTATAGCGTTATTATGGATTCTTTGATTTCCTGGATATAACAACTGGTACCGTACCCCCATCCATACTTAAAAGTGAAACATGCAGATATTTACATAGATAATCTTCAAAATTACAAAGAAATATTTACCGTCTTTTACATTTTCAAATAATCAATCAAAAAAAGCTCAAGATAAAACTACCTCTTTCGTCTCGGGTATCAATCCATTGATGTCTACCCCAACGCGGAACGCAACACGGTCTAGTTTCTAAAAAAAACATGATAATATCACTACTTTATTCACACATACAATCAATCAGATACAACATCAATCAAGTCCATGGAACAAGTGCGGAAGGTTTCTGGCGTCGTGCTTCTTCAATCCGCGGGGGGAATGCGTGGAGGGAGGGGAGATTTTTTCTTCAGATAATGTCGATCCTTGATCTTTCCAATGAGGTTTTGGGAGTTATACAGAGTGTTTGACGACGAGACGAAAGGACAAATCCCTCGAAGTCTTCTGGCTAGGCAATGGGGGAGTCGCCTCGTTTTCCCCGTCTCGGTGGCATTGAGTGAGTGTATGTGGCTGGATTCGAACTCGGGTCGGCTGACTGCGAAGCGCGGACGTTTCCAATGGGCCACCGAGGCCCTTTGGATACAACATAAACTTAGGTTGAAAACCAGAAAAGTGTCAAACCTGAGGCCGTATTCAACAACACGCGGGGAGCCCTCCCTGGCCTCCCCAGGGAGCTAAAGAGTGCGAGAGCAGAAGAGATTCAGGGCGCTCGTGAGCTTATAGAGGGCTGGCTCCCTGTGGGTTGGTTGGAATACGCCCTCTGATCCTGATGTGCTGTCAAAGTCCCGTATACAGAGATGCTCTCGTATAAAGCACAAACAGACATGCACCTCCATCATCAACGAACATTAAGGTAATTGCCCTACTTTAGCACTCTACTTCGGTAGATATACAGAAACTCTGATCATTGAACTACTGTAATAATACCTACCTCGAACACCTCTTTCTGGTCCTTTCTTCTCTCTTTATATTCTTGGTTTAGCCGCTCCACTTCTTGCTCGACCATAGAACGCTGAATGTACACAGTCTGTTCTCAGGTGTAAAAGATTTAATGATTTTCAAAAAAGCACCGTCATAAGACATTTTGAAAAGCTCAGCGACACGGTAAACATAAAATGGAGATGTGAGTCATAGGATGTTCATGCTAAAACAATAGTGTTCCTAACGCGCATGCAACCCCCGTAAACATTGCCACTTTCAGATTTGACTGAAACTCGATAGTACATAGTAAATCTCGATAGTACATAGTAAATCCGCTTTCGCTACACAACGTTCCGATAACTAGGCCAATCAGCATATCAGCAATCTGCGCAATTAATCTCACGAGGGCGACCGTATCTTACTGGTGCACGGATTATAGAATCCCGGTGAACAGGAACATACTCATTTATCACAACTCACAACTTGCTACTCTCACTGAATTTGAATACATAAACTGAAACCAGCGCCTTAAAGCGAAATAAAGGCCGGTTTTTGAAACGCGTCGTGGCCAACAGAATGCTTGCGTATTTATGCTAAGCTACTCGAATTTAGCTAGATTTATTCTAATTTGTGTTCATTTGCATAAGCTGCATAAGTATGCAGGTGTACTGGAAGTGTTTCAAAAACCGGCCTGTATTTCGCTTTAACGTGTCGGTCGTAACATACAAATTAGAATAAAAAAACCCACGAGTTCCAAGCTTCCATCCTTCGTAGTGGTACCAATATTCCACGGCCATGCAGCCATGTTCATCCGACTGCGTAATAACGCGATCTTCTCCATGCCTTCCTTGATGTTGGCGTGCACACCGCGTACCATGGCCCTTTCGCTTTCGATCTAAACATTTGGAAATGTAGATATATCAGTTACAGTACTCAGACCGATAATCACATGCCTTAGTGCAACGTTACATTTACCAAAACTAGAGCAAAAGATTCCTAGTGTACTTTATAATTAATGACACTAGGAATATAAGGAAATGGAGAGGAAACTGGGCCTAGTGACTTTGGATCAATTAAGGAAAATGGCCCCTGAAGACCTAAGCTAACTCACTGATAGTACGCTGCCAAAATAGATAATGTATCGACACCAGCACCACGGGAATCAGCTTAAAAGCAACGTAAAAGCTCCACTCACCATTTCAGATTGGAGGTTCGATATGAGATCGAATGCGTTCTTCAAACGGGATACCCTGGAATATAAACCTTTAACTATCCCAAGTTTGGAAAAGAAAGCTCTCCATTCACGGCAATAAACTGAAAAGTAAAGGTTATTAGAGAGCTTTATTGCCTGGAATGGGTTAAAGTATAAATAAGAACCGCCCCCCTCACCTCAAATCCTCTGACATATCCACCTGGTCCCAAAGACTTTGCAATTGACTCACAGTTCCTCTAAGCTCTGCCACCAGATCCGAGCACTTGTCCGTGACGGTTAACCTAAAAAAATGAAGTTGATAAAGAGTTCAGATACGACTAGAATTTAGCACTTAACTAAACCGTATACAGGATTTTAAGGATTGCCATACAATAGCCATTTAAATATGCCAATTATCTATTCGCAGCCAGCAGCAAAACCGCCGAGTGGATAATTCAAGTATTTACTGTAAAACTTAGAAAATCAACCTTCGCCTCCTGCTTGACCGAGTAACTGCTTGAACATCGTTTCCAATTCCGGAATCCATCTGTTATTTTAATCATAAGAACAATAAACACGCCAAGCAAATACACAAGTAAAACGAACGGATATCAAATAAGAGCGAAAAACCAGCTCATCTAATCCAACTTGACGATATGTTTATCTTTTTAATAAGTAGAATCGAAAGCGTAGTCGATATGTCACCTTGATTGTACCATATAATATACAGTAGTATGATAATAATAAATACAAACATGTACACAAAATATAGATACATGAAAAAATGCGTGTGCCTATGCGAACGCCATAAAATTCAAATGTTTAAAGTTGGCGGCAGAAAGGGAGCGCGCAATAGAAAGCGCGTACAGTAAGAATATTTCCTATCTTCAAAAATTCATGTTGTGATGGGAATCTTGGTGAGAAGCGTGTTGGTGAGATGAATCTTGATAAATACTCAAGAACACTTTCCGACTAAACTTCTTTCAAAGGTAAAAAGAAAAGATATGTAGATTTGGCTTGCATTAAAAAAATAACCAATTCAATGCATTAATTTCCATAAAAAGATTTGCCTTGTCTGGATAAACTAAAAAGTTCCGCAAAAGTGCTCAGGAAAGTTGTTTAGGGAACACACCATACTTTCGTCATCAGATTTGGAGAGCTGGGTGAATCTATCATAGCACGCAGCGGATCTGAACCTGCGATAGCCTACCAAGCGCAACAGACACAACCATTGCGCCATGCACCGTCTGTCTGTTGGCACAAAGAAGAGGACTATATACTATATTGTACACGCAAGCACACAGTCTTAAAAGATTAGTCAATTAAGTGTTAGTTAGAGTACATTTCACACCATTTACCAAAAAACTTCTTCATTGGAATGAATTATAACTCCTAGTGTCTAGCCAGAAGTATTTGGAACAGTAAACCTGAGTGTTCTTTGCTGTGTAGTGCAGGCTGCATACGCCGCAGAAAAGCAGTACCTCTTATAAGCAAACGTTCTCAAACACATATAGAACCGCCGACCAGCTCCAAATATTCGGACGATTAAGTATTTGGCGTTTCATAGGCGAAAATTGGAAGTGTTTAACTAGTAGGTTCTAAACTGCTGCGGTATAGCGCCTTTCAGATTAGCACATACATTTCCTTGTTTTGTCAAATTCGCAAACTACTTCAGTTTCAGTTCTTTTGTGAATTCCCAACTGGAACTAGCACATACATTTGTTTTGTCAAATATAAGTTAATTCACTGCCAACTTCAGTTTTGTGTATTCACATACTTTATTTTCCCGTTTTCTCTTGTAACTGGCATAAAATCAACGAAATGTGTTCCACACTCCAATCAGCAAGGACCACCTAAATAACATTTTATTTCCATGAAACTAATTCGAAAAGGTCTAATCAAAACCATCCAAATACTGAAATAACTCAACTGGTCAGAATGGATAACCGGAAAATAGTTGACAACATTTCAATAAAAAACGACACCAAATGCGCGGATAACAAAACAAACACTCAAAGAATCACAATATGCACAACAAAATCAATTAAAATCCAAATACATTTTCTTTTTTTGGATTATAAAGATTATTCACTTTTTTTACCTCGTTTTCACGATTTTTTCATAACGCGTAACTTATTCAAAACACATAACTTCAATAAAATTAGTAACAGACGATATCGTCGAAACAATAATCAATCAACAAAAACCGATTGTGGTTCTTGACCGTGAGTGGTCGCTATCGCACCCAAAAAAAATTATTCCGCTAAGTTTTCTACTCATAAATACAACACCATGGATATGATTTCTAACAAAGTAACAAGATTCTGAAACACCACGAACGAGATTCACAAAAGGGTCACCAAAATTCAAAACAGAAAAACCGAAACATCTACGGTCGTCTACGGTCGCAATACGGTATCAACAATTATGTACTCCGTCTCAGGGAACTCTTAGAATCTTTGGAAATAACTATAGCATAGTTTCTCATGTTCAATCGTTAAACACATTCATGAAACTATCAAAATACAAAGTACGAGTTCACACCAAGACAAAGACTGCAGTAAACAAGGATCACACTATTACAGTAAGCTACAGTACCCTTAACCTACAGAATAGACGGCACAACCACCCTGAACTCTACTGTGGAGGCGTGTTCGGATCGTAAGTAGGTGAGCTCGGAGTGTACTGAGGTGACGACGGCGTGTACTGAAAATATGACAAAGTCTAAACAGTAAGTAAGTTTAATAATTTATTGCAGTAAGGATCATGCATTCGTTTTTTACGTTGTGTTACTCATTTATTCTAAAGTTCCAAGACCACACACTAAAACAAAACCACCAAGAACCACATAAGGACCAATTCCTATTGCACAGAAAAAAATAACAAATGAATAAAATACGCACCTGTGGCGAGCTCGGAGAATACTGCGGCGAGCTGGGACTGTACTGCGGAGACGACGGCGAGTACTAAAAACAATAAGTTGTCACTCCGACTTGAAGACTAACTTAGGAGAAAAAGATTTCAAAAAGTATCCCGAAACGAATCGGAAGCGGTGCGTAAAGCAGACAAAGTCCACAAGGGCCAGATGGAAAAAAATTACAAAATTACAATAAAACGTACCGCGTTCGGCGACTGCGCTCCCGAGTACTGCGGTGAGGATGGCGTGTACTGCGGGCTTGAAGGCGTGTACAGGGGACTCGTCGGCGAGTACTGCGGTGACGACGGAGTGTACTGAAATTTAATAAAACATGTAATGAAATTCTGACGGCAATCAGCCATAAGTTAGGCGTAACCCTCAAGCAGCCCTTTTACGAATAAAAATATTGTTTACGGTTTACATATCATATCATGTCTCTTTTAATGAGTATAATAAATACTCAAAATTCAAAAAAGGAAAAAAAAGAGAAAATTTAGTTGCCTAGCTTATACAGAAGCATTGTAAACTCAAACAACCAAGAATTTCCAAGTTACCGAGTTTAAAGTCCACCGCCCAGAAAATACAGTAACCAAAAAATAATACAATAACCAAATAAACTTACAGATGGCGAGGTAGGTTGGCGCACCGGCGAGCTCGGACTGTACTGTGGAGAGGTAGGAGAGTACTAAAGAAAAACACATATCAGTGAAAATAAATAAAATAAAAAGGAGCCTTGGAAGTGGTATAGTGGTATTCACATACAATTGGTACACAACTCATATACAGTAGTGACAAGAGCAGTCGCTGTAGTTAGGACGCGGTTTTAGCATCCTGCGAATAATTGCTATCAATAGCTGGGTGGATACCAATAACAAGAACTCTTTCCATATAGTCTTTCCATACAGGAAAGACATGATCATTCAATTAAGTGAGGACAATCAAAAGTAAAAAGTAATGCTCACCTGTGGGCTGCTGGGACTGTACTGCGGACTCGTCGGCGAATAGGTGGGCGACGCCGGACTGTAGGCTGGCGAGGATGGTGAGTACCTGGAATATATCACACTATTGACAAACCTATTTTTCTTGGTTCCTTGCTAAACTACGTAGGACAGAGTTGCAACGTCCAAAAAGTTTATCAAGCTTTTAAAAACTACCCTACTGTCCCCATTTCTTTCTTGAAACAATACAAGAATGCTGCCAGTGCCAAAATACCACTACCCTATCTTATCGAACCCTCACGTTGCGCTTTTACTAAGCCAAGCCAACATAACAAACACTCTCGTTAGGATATACAAACTGAGGTTTCCTATAAGCGGATCAAGAAGATACTATTATCATCGCCACGCCACCCATTACCCAACATAACCTACCTCGGACTGCTGGGTGAGAATCCTCCACTGCCGCCCTTGTACGTCGGAGACGTTGGTGAATAGGCCGGCGAGGTCGGAGAGTAGGTCGGACTCGTGGGTGAATACGATGGAGAAGTGGGAGAATACCTGGAAAATATCAACCGTTCTACGGCACTTTCAGTTACTTATTTCTCCGTGTTTCACGACATATAGACTACTAAAACAATGATTGCTCAGTATTATCCACCCTACGAAACATTGGGAAAAGAAGAATCACCTTTTCAGAATAAACTCGCACACCTCAGGTCACTTACGTAGACGCTGGCCGCTCGTGTCTTTGCGCTCGTTCATAGCAGCCCATAATGATTTAGCATTTAATCAGGAGACCCAATTTACTACCCTAAGCTACATTAACTTACGTCGGGCTGGTAGGACTGTACGTCGGCGAAGTTGGCGAATAGCTCGGACTCGTCGGCGAGTACGACGGCGACGTGGGAGAGTAAGAGGGCGAAGTCGGTGAATAGCCTAAAGGACACAATTTCATATCACAAAAATGTTGCAACAAAGTCAGAATTTTATTTTCGAGATAGAACTGTATAAGGAAACCCGTGAGTCTTGAACTAGTCCATTTGCTCAACAAACCACAGTACTATGCTAAAAATTAAAAACAAAGTGATGGAACACTTGTTCAAGCGTCACTGTAAGACTGTAAATTCTGTCAAACGTTTTAGCTACACAAAGTGCAAAAAAGGGAAGATAGAACTAGGACTCACTTGGCGAAGTGGGACTGTAGCTCGGACTCGTCGGAGAGTATGACGGCGATGTGGGCGAATACGACGGAGACGTCGGTGAATAGCCTTTAAAAGATATAGTGTATTTTCAAGCGCACATGTTTGTATAACAAATATTCGTAATCATGTTATCTACCAATCTTTCTTCAGCGCACCTCAGGCTGTTCAATCAATGTACATATGAAACGACAAGACGCCAGGACATAAAAATCAGAGAAGGAAGATAAATAAACCCTTCAAAAGCAAAAACAAAATGCCTACTTGGTGACGTCGGGCTGTAGCTCGGACTCGTCGGCGAGTAGGATGGCGAGGTGGGTGAATAGCCGGGAGAAGTGGGCGAGTATCTAAAACATAGAACTTCATAGTATGACTCTGTTTTTACGCGGAAACACTCCAACACCTTTGTCCGTAAAAGTTGGAATCAACTGTCAATAAGAAAAATAAAGATAATACAAATAACAACGGCTCATTCACATACAACAGAGAAAGAACGGAACCAAGACCTATACCGAAGACAATGAATCGCTATAAACCAAAGAAATTACCTCGGACTGGCTCCCGTATACGGTGACGAGGGACTCGTTGGGCTGTACCTCGGGGAAGTCAGCGTATCATAGGGAGACGGGGACGCTGATGGAGACATTCCACCTGGAGATGCACCACCTGCTGGGGACCATCCACCATCGCTGCAATCAATCAATAATAAACTACCAAACTAAAATTCAGGAGTTCAGGTCCACGAAAAATCAATATGCTGAAGCAAACTCAAGATGGGCTTGTGAACATCGGAAAGCTACTGACACACAAACCACAAAAGATAGTACGTATCGGCGTATATGTGCGGCTAACACTGTCCATCATCATTAATACACTATCCGCGAATCTAATAAGCAAAACAATCAAAGTCGCGCCAAAATCGCTGCCTCAAGGCACTGCGGCTCGTCGGTTCGACTCCTGCCCCAGGCAGACCAAGCCTTCCTTAAACTTAACAAATTACCTGAAACTGGCTGGACTGAATCCTCCCTCCGATCCTCCCGGTGAGAATCCAGCACCTCCGGGAGTCATTCCCGATCCAATGGGAGACCACGACGCTCCACCATATCCGGGAGTGGCACCCGAATTCCACGGGGTCGCGGCAGGAGACATAGCCGAGCTGAAACAACAGTGGTCTTGAATCGAGATGCTATAACTTCACAACACAAAGCACAACTCTATACCATACCATGCGCTATTTTTACCATTTCACCGCTCACTGCATAAACCCTAAATCCAGAGGCCACATTCATTCACCACTCCGATTCCATCGCCACATACAGATTTCTTGGGGACAGAAAACAGCACTCTAAGTGAGACGGGGAAATCTAGTTCGGAGACCGTATTCACCAACACGCAGGGAGCCCTCCCTCTAGTCTAGCCTCCCCAGGGAGCTAAAGATTGTGCGGGAGCAGAAGAAATTCAGAGCGCTCGTGACCCTAGGGAGGGCTCCCTGTGTGTTGGTGAATATGACCTCTGAATAAGACTCCAGAGAGACAAGCAAAGCCTAGTTACTTCCCCCAAAATACTACAAAGTACAAAATATATATTCTCCTCACCTTGCCGGGCTCTGTGCTCCTCCTCCACCAAACAATCCCTGTGTCATGGCTCCAAAGGACAAGGAGATCTCCATTCCGTACTTGCACTTCTCCGCGTCGAGCACCAAGTCGAAGCAGCCCGTACCAATCCTGGCCAGCTGTCCCAGCATGATGTTCTCGGACACGCCTGAATTGTTTTCTCAGTAAATGTATAAGTCCTAGAACTAGTATTCTAGAAGTTGAACCATACAAGTATATCTCGATTAAAACCATGGATGTACTACTGATCAAATCCTACAAAGCTTTAGCAATACACGCGTAGTTAATTTAAATTTTGTCGTAGGTAAGTGCAAAATAGTCACCCTTCACTGGGTCCATCTCCGAATGTGCTGCAGCCTCCATCAGAATATCAACAGTCTCTTCGAACGAACAACGCATGAGTGCTCCGACCTATAAAGATAAAAATGCAATAAAAAATGGTACGTTTGAATCCGAATTAATTACTAACTATGACAAAAAGTTAAAAGCATATCTACCACTTGCTACAGGGCAAGAGTAACAAGGTTCATCAATGAACTCGGTTATAAATTTATGAACTATTTGGATAATATGATTGAGGAAACTCCGCACTTAGCTTCATAGATTTCTGTATAATGTGTCCCTTTATTTATTCTTTTCACTTTCTTCATATTTGTATTTGTGCTACTGTTGCTTTACTCGACAAAACTGTACGTTGCATATATTTTTCTCATGAATTGTATATAATAAAATAATAAATTATTATTATTAGTATTATTATTATATTTAGTTTAGAAAAATAAAAATAAAAATAAAAATACACATAATTAATAACTCACCTCCTGTCTGTTGATTCCGTGACGAGTGATAGCCATCAAGTGACCTGCAAGGCGGAGGATTAAAAGTTAAATACCTTCACATAAAGGATCGCAGTCAATTCAATTTCGCCTTTTTATTTCAATTTTTTTCACTAAATTGACACAGGGAATATTTTATGTTTATGGAAGTAAAAAGACGAATTTGAAGTGAGTGTGACCCTTTAACCGAACCTTGTTTCTTTCTTTTCCCTTTCTCATCTTTATCTGACTTTAATTTTGGGGCACTTTTTTGTTCTACTCATTAGTTAAAAATAAAATAAAATAAAAACTCCGGGCACAACACACAAGGAGAATAGCAGAAAAATCCATAACATCATAAGAACATGATCATAACGAAATACCGGCCGGTTTTTGAAACACATGATGGACAAGTGAACTCTTACGTATTTATGCCAATTTGCTTGAATTTAGCTCTACTTTTTATTCTAGTTTATGCTCATTTGCACACGATGCATAAGAATGTTGGTCTACCCAGTGTTTCAAAAACCGGCCGGTATTTCGCTTTAAAACCTTACCTTTGGAAGTCATCACATCGCAAAGCAAGGCCAAGTGCCGGTAATTGACATAGGATCCGTCGAAGGAAATAACCTGGTGCATTTCACGCTCGATCCCCTTTCGCACCGCTTCAATACCGAGCACCTGGAGAGAGTACTCATGAATAAACGAGATATATATTCGATTAGATATAAGAACAATATATCGGATCGACAATAAACAAGATACAAAAACTCATTAATAACCAAGAATAAGGCAAGAATAAGGCACGCGAAACTAAACATTCCAACAACTAACTAATGAATTTCCAATTGTGCCTGAAGCTGCACAGATTAACAAGCCACGATGCGAACTTTTTCAGTTATCCAAGTGAAATGTAGATTTATAAGGAGAAACATAGGCAATAGGAGGAGGATACGATATGAGATGAGACATAAGAGCTACCATAAATAATCACAAAACCAACCTCGAATATTTCACAAATATCGTTGGATGACGTTCGCACTGGGTCCACACTCTGTTCAGCGAGCACCTACAAAAAAACTTTACTGGATAAACAAAAATGTTTCACAAGGTGAATAAAAAATGGTGAAAACAAATACGGTGGTTAGTTATATGGAAACAAAACCCAAATATGCCCTTATATGCTCTGAATTAAATCAAGCGCCGTAACACTTTAAAAACATACCCTAAGTAAGGCTGTTCCATCAGTTTCCAACAGCCATTCAGGAATAGCCTTGAAACCTCCTTCCGGCGTGATCACCATTCGCTTCTTGTCGTCAGTGGTTGGCTTGTGCATGTACACCTATCAATTAATATAATCACAGTTGTTATTCTAAAAGGGCACCGCCAGTGTTTAAAAAAAATTCCGATTTGCGTAGCATATATTTCCAAAACCCTCGTTGAGCTAATATTCTCGCATGAGGACTCCTCTAACAATAATATGAGCTACGACGCATTATAGATGCTACATGCAAGCGGTGAGAATCCGACTCATTTTGCAGCCAATTCTGTACGCGGCGCCCCTCGCCCTGATTACCTAGCAATGGCATGGTATAGCGGAATTCCTATCATACATAAAACCAAAAAAGGTAAACAAACCTTCGTAATCGCCTCAATACCCTGTAGTGTCAGATCAGAGAGCATGTTCGATTCTATGCATCTAAGGAACACATCGTCTTCCATCTTATCCACGGATTCCTCCTAGAATGAAGACAATTGATTTAAAAAAATTCGAATAGTCCGCTGACGTCTACTGAATCAAGTAACACCAATAACAAAGCTGGCCATCTATTTCCGAGAGGAGCAAAACCCTACCTTGACAACCAATAACTAGAAATTAAACTAAACACCTTGCCTGAACCAAACCAATCTTAGTTAGCTTAATGACATAATGGGGGTTGTGGGTCTTGTCGAACCTACTGATTATCTTACTACTCACACTCTCTCCCTTGTCCATGTCCTGGTTGGTTATCCGCAAGCGGAAGACCAGCTTGTCCGCATTATCATCCGTGTAAATCACGTTCAAATCGTCACCGAAACCCTGGTGGATTCGTTCTGCGATCGCTTCCATCGTCAACTTTTTGTCAGTCATTCTAAAAGAAGAAAATAGTTGTACAGTGGTATTTTTAGTACAACAGCTGAACTCAGGCAACAATGAAAATGTTCTAGAGCACTAGAAATGCAAACAATCTCTTTCGAGCGATATTGAAATATTGCAGGCTACCGCTACCCAAAATCAACAACACGAAATTTCCCAGCAACACAAGCACACAAGCTCCCTATATTTTTCCGCAATGAGAACATACAGCAAGAACTTCACTTTTGAGTACCAGTCTATCAAAACCGATAATAATACAAATTCTTACAAAATAGTTACCTCTTGCGATCCAGCTCAATACGTAGCAACCATGGAGAGCAGCGAGACGGATCAAAGTCGGGCATTTCGTAGAAGATGGATACCTACAAGACAACAGAGAATTTATATGACCAGAAAACCATCAGGGGAAAATATACTAACTCGCATGCATACTCATCACAGAGACATATAATCAACAAGACATAAATTCCGTGGGTAAATGCACCACTTTAAAAGTTGAAGGAAGTGGATGGGGCGTGCCTTTACGCGCATACCCACAGACTTCTGTACCACATTTTTGACTAATTTGCATATTCAACATAAAGAGTGCCATAATCAAAATCACATACCCACTCCTCGTCCTCTTCAATACAAGTGTTCTTCGGGTCAGGATCATAGTAGATGGCCGTGTTCGATGTTACCTGAAATTCAGGTTGTCAATTCTTCTGATACCCAAGGCCCAAGAACCTCAGTTTAAAGGACTAAAGACTGAACCATTGTCAGCGGAGAATCGAGCACAGCGTGGGTCCCCGTCAAACTTACATATCTGGCCGATTAGTCTTACAATAAGGTGAAAGAATTATTGTTAATTGTTACTATACAATGCAATAATTGCCCACCTTTCTCAAAGTCGTGTGTTCCAGCTTGCACAACACATCCTTGGCCTTTTCTGCATCTCTGAAATTTTATGCATGGCAAATAAATAACTGTTTAACTGGTTTACCGAATTGTGAATACATTAGAATATTTTATCTACACAACAGTTCCTAGTTTTCTCAATAATGGTTAGCCAAACCACCAGACTAACAATAAGATAACAAGCTACGAAGTTACTCCATAAATTCCTTCTCAGGAATAAATAACAAAAAATTAAAAAATAATAATAAAAAACCCACTTGGCCGCACCGCCTTGCAAGAACACTGTCAGTGATGGGGTCTTTGGTGACTTTGACACGTTAATAATCTCCTTTAGACGGGGCACTCCGAGTGTTACGTTCTTCGCAGACACACCTAAAGATAACGGTCAGAATACAAATCAAAAGGTTAGTTACGTTAGACCCGAATCAGCTAAGAGCTGAACTATAAAAAGTCATCCAGTACCAAGTCAAATACCACGCAAATACACTGAACTGGGTTTGCGGGCGCACGCTTAAACTATAAAAACTTACCGAAACATCACTAATTATTTCAATAATAATAATAACAGGTTCGAGCGTAACAGCGACTACTTGCAGTGGACAAATTGCGGAACAATGAAAAGTTAAAGTGAATATAACTATATAAAAAACCACAAAACTAAAAATTTAAATCTTACCGGCAAAATGGAAAGTGTTCAGTGTCATCTGAGTGGCAGGTTCTCCCAGGGACTGGGCAGCCAGAGCTCCCACCTAAATCAATCCAATTTATACTCGATAACATATTATGAAATTCTTTGCACTACCGTAATATGCAATAATAATGGCAACAGTCAGAAGGGAGAGGGTCGAGAGCCTACACAAATTACGTTAATTTAATAAACAAACAAATAATAATACTAATTTACAAAAAGTCCCACCATTTCTCCCGGTTGTGCAATGGCTTGGTTGAAACGATGCTCAATTTCTCCTGAAAATACAAGTTGTACACTGAAGTAAACTCCGTAATCCATATCAACATGAACACCATACAGAAGCATAATATTCTCCTCACGGAAACACTCAATCAGGATACAGTTTGGTGTATTGTGCTACAAGTATTCTTTTTAATGCAATGAAAAGTATTTATACATAAGTACAAGACTCCCCACTCACCAAGCAACCACTCAAATCCTTCTTCGTTCAAACGATGTTTTTCAGCCATTTGTTTACTGCAAAGTGTTGACCGAATCAGGATATTCATCAGGAGTGTGGCGTTGTACTGGGCTTGCTTCGAGATACGGTCGTCACCGCACACAATCACCTAGAAGAATATATCTACTATATTCTTTCCTACATGAATATGAATATATTGTAAAGATGGAGGAAACTACAGTCACCCCGACGATAACTATAATTTTTATTGTTTAAAAATCCGACAAATAAAGTATATTTCATGATTCCATGGCTGTCGGATGGATAGTTGACTACGACGACTGTTTTGCTATGAACATACATATTATCAAAGAAAAACTTCATTTATTACCTACGCCAAAACGCCATTACCTATACATTACGCTTGTTTTCCGTTGTTTTATTATGAAATTACCAGTTTGCTAATCAACGACAACATGACGAGTTATATACTACTTTCTTTTCGTCATTTCATTGTGGTTCATCATTTTCATAATTTCATTTCATTGGCACACCCTGTGGTGTTATTTAATAAAATAAAAACAGTTTTGGACGGAGGAATTGGACAAGATAGTATTGGGGCAGCCCTTTTTGGTTTAGATCTGGTTCAGTCCTTATTTAGAAAATGAAACATACCAGCTTGTGGGAGAGCTCCTTCACTCCGCTAACAACCTTCAATGGGTTCAAAGAAGAGGGTTTTCTGAAAATAACGCGATTGGGAGGTGATTTGGACTAATTTGCATATAATGCATTACGGATCTGAAGGTGATCGTCCGCAGTTGGCGGGGTGTTTTATGCTATGAACCACTATACAGAAAGTTCCACAAATAAACCAATACAATATAAATCACCACCAGAATCTCATATCAAATAACACTTCACACACCTCGTCTCAACCTTGAAGATCTTCTGCGCATTCCAGATCAGACGCTGCAAGTTACAGGGCAGGACAACCTGGAAAATAGGCAATTGCAATAATTAGAGCATATGAGCTATGAGCCTTCGCTCGAACGCTTCAAAAATCAGAAAACTAAATCCTTCACAATAATTAACTATATTAGTCTCAAGCTAGCGATAACCTCACCTTGTGATCTCCTTTGGGGAAAATCTTTCGCAGGAGACGACGATCCTCTTCAAGCTGTTGCCACTCGGCCTCAACCTATACGAGGGACATACATAAGAAAGATCGTTTCGGCAATGTTTAGAATAGCTCTTCCACGTTCAGTTAGGGGAATTTAAACTTACTGTATCCATGTATAGAAATCAGCATACAAATTGATCGTCAAGAAAGATCTTTTATGTTTGCACAGCGGACCACATCTTCAATAAGAGACGAAAACAAATCTGGCTACAGCTAGATTCACACAACAGAGGATGGCTCGGGAACCAGAAATTGGCACTCACCTCTTGCAAAGCATTCGACGATCCCAGGAGATCACGCACCACATCTTCAGTGTAAATGCGACGAAGCGACTGAAATATATGCATTTTGATATGGACACAAAACGCAATTATATTCAATTAAAAAAATTCTGTATAAAATTCACAATTGCACGCATAAAAAATGAAGTAAACGTACCAACACAGTAGAGAAAACAGGGCCAAAATCTACAACAACATCTGCATACCACGTAAGCATAAAACTCAAACAAGGCTAAAACGCTCACCCTCTCATCACTGAGCTCCAGCTTGAACTGTTTCTCGAAGGCGGCATTAGTCAGCTTCATGGTAGGCATGAACTGATTTTCCACCCACATTCCATCCAGACCGTCCTCTCCATAACGCAGCTGGATCAGCTGGGCAAGAGCGTTACGAACCTAGAAACAGAAACATGTTATATCAACAAAAACAAAAACAGGAACTAATATATTGAAA
Organism: Pelodera strongyloides; assembly: GCA_036852015.1. NCBI lineage: Eukaryota > Metazoa > Nematoda > Chromadorea > Rhabditida > Rhabditidae > Pelodera > Pelodera strongyloides. The sequence goes on from JAANDG010000242.1 coordinate 99,352, forward strand.
TTCATAACGACAACGACGTTAAGGAACACCCTTACTAAACTCCAATATGTGCGACCCACTAAAATTCACCTCAACACGATAGGTAAGAGCACGCTTCATAATCAGACACAGACTCTTAAATTCAGGAAACGCAACCAAAAAGTCAAGTACACAACTAAAGAACCAAAAGACAACATAAAAAAACATTCACAAAAACTCACAGTTCCATCATAGTTGACCATCACACTCTCCATAGCCTTGATCAAACGACGCTGGATGTATCCCGTTTCGGCAGTCTTCACAGCAGTATCGATAAGACCTAAATAATCACATACTAAGTTGCGGTAATTATTGTCACAAGATGTAAATGTACATCTTACATCTTGATGTAAGATCTTTACATGTAAGAACGACAGACCGTGAGGACCTAGTTTCACAACAGAAACCCTGCCAAACCCAATCACCAAACTCAGAAACCAACCTTCACGTCCTCCCATTGCGTGGAAGAAGAACTCGGAAGGCGTCAAACCAGCGAGGTATGAATTTTCGACGAAACTAAAAGAAAACTACGATGAATACCGATTAATAAAAAAAAGTGCCTGGCTAGAAAAACAAACAACACGCAGCTGAAGGGCAGCAGGACAGTTTAATCAATAAATTTAATATTGAATATTTGTTCTACTTAAGAGCGCAGCGCCGTAAGAGACGTAGATGTTATAAAAGTTAAATTCACCAACCCCTTGGATTCCGGTCCGTAATCGTCCTTGATGAAATGGGGCAGTGTTCTGTGACGGAATCCAAACGGAATACGCTTTCCTTCAACGTTCTGCTGTCCGACACAAGCAATAACCTACAAGGGACAACGATTCAGGGCTCAGTAGAGGTAGGCGATAATACTTTACTTGATATACTTGTAGGAATTAATAGTTATCATATTTGAACTGAATACCTCTCAGGTCTCAGCATCCAAAAACCAAAATCCATCCACAAGTTACATCCACTTACCTCACTAGTGTAACTAATTACAGATTATACATACCAATAGCCTTATTACATTCAATACCGACACATACAGACTAAAAAAACTATAAATGACGAAAATAAAAAGATAAAGTCAATGACTATGACGTATAACGATCAAGCCATAAACCATAACAGCCAAGCAAAAACTAATACCAACCTGCGAAATGTTAATCTTGGATCCCTTCGATCCGGCAACCACCATGGACTTGAAGTTGTTGAATTCGGATAGAGACTTCTGAGCCGAAGAACCGGTACGATCACGAGCATCGTTCAGGATTCTAAGGGAATTTAATTTAGGGAAAAGCTAGTGCTGGAGTATTCCAAACTCACTCCCGAACACAAGACACTAAATAAAATATATCTGGAGCTGGGTAAACAAATACAGCCAGCCACGAGTTCAAAATTTCAAAAATGCAAAAGAACACACACACCTGTTGACTTGATTTTCGAATGTTTGACGCAGTGTGTTACCAGGGGTTGGTTCCAACTCGTCATTGTGAGCTCTGTAATAATAAAACAATATGAGATGAAGTACTATGACAAGTTCGAAAAGAGCAGTGCATGAATCCACTAGTAACAACTAACAACGCAAACGCAGAGTTGGAGTGATGTGAAAGAGATATAATAGAGAGAGACCGAAAGCGAGACGGCGAGAGAGATATAGAGAGAGAAATGAGAGAGAACGTAAGACAAAAAGAAAACTTTAAAACCAACTTCTCAATCACGTCAACGACATCCTGTTTGGCCTTTCGAATTGTGTTCTGAATGTCCTTGTACGTTGCCTGATCGGCAATAGTATCTCCTGCAATTGTAATTGATGAGTTCTAAATTTCTAAACATTTGAAGGTAAAGGGCTTTAACCTTACTTTTACCTTCAAATAATTACAACTCATCTTAATCATCACTCATCATTAACACGTGCGAAAAGGTTCAAACTTAAAGAAATGAATAGCGAACGTAACATACAATTTATCAACTAAAATCAATAGCTTCCGGAGATGGTTTAGCAAATCCGAAACTAGTTCTCGTGTTACTTATGTGCCGCTTTATGCATGCAAATTTTAGAATTCAGCCAACAACTAAACAAAAATAGACCAAAAAACGCAAAACTTACCAATTCCAATAGTGTGTCCCTCCATGATCAGCCACTGATTGATCACCTTCTGGATGTTTGAGTAGAACTTGGCCGCGATCTATAAACAACACAGGAATATGAAAAACATCGATCACAATCCCTTGCTTGCATTGGGAGGTGTAGCTTACACTGTTCGGTCATTTGTACATATTGTATCAATGACACATTTCACTCAAATTTATAAGCTCTAGTTGAAACACAATGGTATCAATGGTATCAATGGTAAAAAAGATGGCCTGAGACTGAGACAATCATAATTCCCGTCGGGAAATCAGGAGTTGATGATTAGGCTATAATTTTTGCGCACCGCTTTAGACACAATAAACAAAGAAATATTGTACGAAAGGAAATACAATTACAGCCGTATGAAGACAAACAAGGAAAATACAAATCTCACCTCATGACCCAACTCGTGGACAACAACGTGGATCAAGTTACCGGACGAACGACCGACAGTCTTTGCACAAATGATTCCAGTGAGAAGTTCGCCTTGCTCGATGAGCACCTAGAACAAATGAAAAATGGATCAATGAAACGATCAAACAAAGGAACCAAAAGCTTAGATTTGGCTGTTTACCACGCTGAAATTAGCAGAATCACGACTCACATAGTGACACTCTGTCGCATGTTACAATTAGTGTCGCATGATACCAATACCTACCACTTCACTTCACCTCTATACTCATTGTCACTCAAAGTTTGACAAACCTAAATACCATGTTACCAAGTTAAAGAAACTTAAATCTGCATATTCCTACCTTTGTGTCTCCCACAGTGATGTGCTTGTACGGTCCACTGTCTTCCTCATCCGGATGCGTGGAGTGCTTCGTCTGGATATTCACAGTTCCGGGAATGATCAACGTGAAGAGCTGCTTTCCTGAAAGGCAATATTTATCATTCATTCTCATAAATACTCATTAGCCCGTATTCTCGGGTCGACGGGAATGTTCCGTTTGGGAGCTCATTCGTATGCAAATTTTTCCTTCAGCTAGTCTAGATAGTCGTGAAATTTGCATACAAAGGATTTCAAACGGAACGTTTCCGTCGACCCGAGTACTACGTTCTTGGTTCTTGGGTGCGCAGCGCACCGCGTACCCAGCCGCGCAAATTGGAGTGCGGGCGTAGCCAGCCGCGTACCGCGCAGAGGGGCCCCGGCCAGCCGCGTAGTTTGCAAACTACGCGGCTGGGTGCGCGGTGCCTCGGGGCTCCGGAAACGTTCCGTTTGAAATCCTTTGTATGCAAATTTCACGACTATCTAGACCAGCTGGAGGAAAAATTTGCGCAGCGCACCCCCAGCCAACCGCGCAGGGGGCCCCCAGCCAACCGCGCACCCAGCCGCGCAATTTCGAAGTATCCGCTTTCACCACCCAATGTTTCTTTTCGTTTATTAGACATGTGTTTTGTGGCCGAGTGGTCTAAGGCGCTGGCTCCAGAACATAATTAGTGAATTTCGTAGGTTCGATTCCTATTCGGTGCATTTGTTTTGCGGATGTGGTCTGTCTTTTTATTTTTGCCTTGGAGGGCTAACCGCGCAGGGGGGCACCGGCCAGCCGCGCAGGGGGCACCGGCCAGCCGCGGGCTAACCGCGCAGGGGGGCACCGGCCAGCCGCGCAGGGGGGCACCGGCCAGCCGCGTAGGGGGGCAAAAAGAAGGGGCGAGCGCCCCTGGCTGGGGGTGCGCTGCGCGGTTGGAGACCAGAGAATACGGGCTATTGTTTACGCAAGAAAAAAATTCTAATTACGACAGTGAATAATGCCCGATTTGCAAAAGAACAAAAAAAAACAATGTGTTCAACAAAACGGTAAAAGCCAGAATGCTATCACTAATTGTTCTGCAACGCATTTTTTGCATAATTGGCTAAAATGTTAAAGGGAATGTCAAGCCGGTTTTTCATGTTGGGCTCAAAAAAAAAGCTTATGTTTTGAAGTTGAGGAAAGTGAAAATAAAAATAAACAAAAACGTTCATGTAAGAAGAAAAACAATTCAAACCGCTCCAAAAAGCTCCTTCAGTATGGGATTCGAGTCGTGCGGACAAAGCTAAGCCAAATCTCTGTCCACGGGACGTTTGAATTTACGAGGCTGTTAGACAGCGAAGAAAAAGAGGAGGGCGTAAGAGGAATTTTTGAAGTCAGCAAAGAAAAAGAGAAGGGCGCGAGAGAAATTTTTTAAAGTACAGTATTTGTGACAGCGTGTCATAGGATATCTGTGAATCAGGTTTGCCATTTGCCATTCGCTTTAATTTGCACGATTATAAATTATCTACGTAAAAAAAGCTTACCAGTCCACAACGGCTTGGGCTTGAGAATCGCCGGCTGTGGTACTTTACCGTCCCAATCGGGAAGTGCCATCAACAGATCCATCATTCGTAGCTGAAATATATGGCTGATTTTTCATTGAAATCAGATTCCAAATGAAATCCAAGTACATTGGAAACTGAATTTCCTGCCGTCACGTCCCACATAAAAATATCAAGTCTTGCGAATATGAAAAAATATAATAACATAAAATAAACCCAGCAGGGTCCCAAATTATCACCAGACCACATAGAAATTCCCAATTCTGGAAATGTTTATGCAAAAAATATAATAATGATTAAGTAAATAAAAACCCACAAAATCAATATACACATCCCGCTTGGTCATCATGCGCACGGCACACAGTGTATCCTGCACAATGCCCATCACAGGTTTGTTGGCCTGAGGCGTGATCAGTTGTCTGCAAACAAAAAGAAGTGACATGCAGGAGCAGATCAAAATTGTTGCGACTATACGTCACAACTATGATAATTAACCAGAAACGTATTCTGAACGTGTATTTTACTTATGTCTAGTATTGACGATGTTTACACAATAACACTAATTATATTACTGTATTAGCTTGCTGACTATTGTATAAATACTCTCGAATAAGACAAGAGAGTATGGTAACAACTGGAGACGAGCGAGAGCTAGTCTAAAGTATATTACCCGAAGGCGACAACAAAGAGGCGGGTGTCCTCTATAAAAAAGCACACAAGTTGGCAGAATTCTCTATAAACTGCCAGGGTTTGACAGCACCTAAAGTCTGCTCTCGGTTGACAGAACCGATCAAAACTGGTCCCTTCGCCTGTGGATAGGCATAGCATTGTGTGTGGCAGGAGGTGGTGGAACGAGTGGCCGACGTCGTAGAGAAGAAAACACTTCCCGACGTTTGGGAGTTGGCAGAGTGGCGTTTGGAGCCCCCCATCCCCAGCGGACTCAAACACTACAGTCCATATTACGTTGCTTGTTATCCTCTTAATAAATAGATTCGGGCATTGTTGTTTCCATCGTTTGAACCTAGTTCAAATATGGCGACCGCAAGGCAAGAACCTATTTATAAACCATTGGACCGGTTAGGCGGTCTAGACCATGTATCCGACCAGGCGGATACGCTCAAATATGACGCTACGGCGTTAAGAAATGTAACTTTGTTACAAAATCATTCTTACTCGGACTTGTCATCTCACACGTCCAAAAGACGAGAGAAAGACGGTTTGAGAAGGAAATTTTTTTCTAAGAAGAAGTCAGATATGAGAAGAGTGAATGAGAAAGAGAGAATGGAGAGAGCACGAGTGTCAGTTAGTAATAGAAGCAATTTGTCATTGGACAGATCAAATTCTCAGCTAGATGATGCAGATAATTCCAGTGATAAATCCACTAAACAAGATCAATTTCAGAATAAAACTGTGAGTTACAGAACCACCCGACAAGGACAAAAAGCCAAAAACGTTGAAATAAACCACGACAAAGAAAAAATGGAAAGCAAGGATATTGGAAATTTCAAAAGGGTATGTTCACGATTGACCAATGAGATAAACGATGGTTTAGAAGAATACGAGTATAAGATACAATTATTTGTCGTAGAGAATATTGAAAATGAATTTGTAATTTATGGGGTTTGCAAGTATGCCAAAAACCGCGAGTTTTCCTTGCAAGTATCAATTCGCAAAATCGTGTGCTTTTTACACAACTTTACCGTAACTTTGACACATCCGCACTATAGAAAATCCGCCATCAAAGACATTTTTTGTTGAACAATTGGTCCCGTGGCGATCGGTCGTAAAAACTGCCTGTAGATATGCTCGTGTAGTGCCAAGATACGGTAAATTTTTCGATACTTGCAAGGAAAATCGGGCATACTTGCAAACCCCATTACATAGAACAGGAAGTCAATAATCTGCCGGAAAGATGTTAATAAGTAGAAACTCTCGTTTGGGAGTACAATGAAATGCGATGCACTTGAAGTAGTCTCTAACAGACTGGTTAACGTTTTTCACATTAGAATATTTCTCGTTTGGGAGTGTTGCGACTATACGTCACAACTATGATAATTAACCAGAAACGTATTCTGAACGTGTATTTTACTTATGTCTAGTATTGACGATGTTTACACAATAACACTAATTATATTACTGTATTAGCTTGCTGACTATTGTATAAATACTCTCGAATAAGACAAGAGAGTATGGTAACAACTGGAGACGAGCGAGAGCTAGTCTAAAGTATATTACCCGAAGGCGACAACAAAGAGGCGGGTGTCCTCTATAAAAAAGCACACAAGTTGGCAGAATTCTCTATAAACTGCCAGGGTTTGACAGCACCTAAAGTCTGCTCTCGGTTGACAGAACCGATCAAAACTGGTCCCTTCGCCTGTGGATAGGCATAGCATTGTGTGTGGCAGGAGGTGGTGGAACGAGTGGCCGACGTCGTAGAGAAGAAAACACTTCCCGACGTTTGGGAGTTGGCAGAGTGGCGTTTGGAGCCCCCCATCCCCAGCGGACTCAAACACTACAGTCCATATTACGTTGCTTGTTATCCTCTTAATAAATAGATTCGGGCATTGTTGTTTCCATCGTTTGAACCTAGTTCAAATAAAAATATAACCAGTTAACTAAGAACTAAGTTCATAGAACAGTTAGAATTATCTGGAACTCAACTTTCATTTTGAACACTTTACTAGCTTTTCAGCATACAAAACAAAGGTGGAATCTCATTTACAAATCTCAAAAAAAAACTCCACTTATCTTTTCATTCATAACAGAGAAAGTGCACGCTATATATTTGTATAAACTGTCCAACCTAAGTAAATTCTAATTATATTACCTTGGCACAAGCGCAATCTCCTCAATTTCTGCCTTAGTCTCCAGTGACTGTGGCAAGTGGAGGTTCATCTCGTCACCGTCGAAGTCGGCATTGTACGGAGTGGTTACAGACAAGTTGAGACGGAAAGTGGACCATGGCAGAACCTGAATGGAGAAAATAAAAATTCACAAGCGATAGCAAAATTAGATGCTTAAATAACATAACTATAAACTACGTCCGTATGTGCATACACATCCATAGTTTCGGAGAGAAAAGAAACGTAATTCACTGATGAAAAAGCTGCACAGAAAGGAAAATGTGCACATCTATCATTATCATTATCAGTGCAGGCGCGTATTACGCGCATTATCTTTCAAAAATGTTTTGGACAATCTCCGATCCCATGCTATAGCGAAAGGCTACGTAAGTTTAACCTTTTATCTCTGCAACAACGACGTATCAATCAAGACCTTGTATTTGCATTCAAGTTACTCAAGGGAGAACTCTCCATCTCGTTTAGTAAATATTATGCTTGGAGACCTACTAGAGGTCGTATTTCATCTTTTGAATTGCACGTGCCCTTCTCGAAACTGAATCCTTATTATCACAGTTTCTTTATTCGTACGGCTAAATGGCTAAACAAACTCTAAGATAAACTTTTACGATTACCAAGTTCAAAATCTCTTTGCCGGCGTTTAAAGTCAATGGATAGAAACGATTTGCTCACGATATTAGATATAAGTGTAATTGAGTCCAACTTTCCAGAGTACAACCTTACTTTGTATCGCTAATTTTATTTCGTTCAGATTATGGGAATAAACTGTTAGGGTCCTATATTACCCCCTGATTCTTGGTTTCCGATGTGAAGAAATGCGACTTATTACGGCAATTTCGTTTACGAGGACAATTTAAATTCAAAATTTTTTTTTTTTTTTTTTTTTTTTTTTTTTTTTTTTTTTTTTTTTTTTTTTTTTTTTTTTTTTTTTTTTTTTTTCTTTATTTTTTGGTTGATCGACGCTTTATTGGTGTGCTTTCTCTTCATAGTTTTGCAAAAAAATGCCAATATCGAGTGGCTTATCGACTAAAAGCCATTTGCGGCGCTGCGATATTTCATTGTAGCGCATAAGGTTTCCTGCGGGTGGAGGGTATTCACTGTGCTAGTTTTTGAGTACCTGTTGTAATAGCTTTACTTTTACCTAAGCCCACTCGTTCAGTTCTTATCTCGTGGCCCATTTTTTTGAGGTAACAATACAATATCGCCTACATACATATCATACGAACGCGGCAAATATTTGCAAAACTTGAAATGCCTGGCAACATTACCTACACATTACGCTTGATTTCCATTGTTTTATTAATCACCTGTTTGCTAATCAACGACAACACGACGAGTTATATACTACTTTCTTTTCATCATTTCATTGTGATGCACACCCTGTGGTGTTATTTAATAAATAAATAAATAAATTATAATAAATTATTACTGAAAACTGGGAGATAAAAAAATTCAACCAGTTCCAAACATCGACATCCTCACCTTGACTCTGTGACCCATCATACTCATCTTGTGGAGTGTTGGCTGTCGGTTGAACACAATCACATCTTCATCACGCATGTGCCGCTCAACTCTGTAACAAAGGAAAATAAAGATACTAGGATGTTGCTCTCTCACGTTCTTTTACTGTCAAAGACTCGACATTTTAGATATATAGCCTCTAAGGAATCTAGGTTACGACAGCCCGCTATTCATCCCGCTACAATTTAGAAAATCCTGCAAAAAAATGAATATAAAACTAAATAAACAATCATACCTGTATCCAGGCTGAAGATGCAGGTCAGCCGCTCTTGGATGATACCGTAGGTCGACTCTTGCACCGTTGTCACGAATGATGTACTTCGCACCAGGATACTGCGTGTCTCCACGGTTCACCAGTTCTTGAAGTCTAAAACAGAGATTTAGTACTTCAGAACTCCTGTTAGGTTAGCGCAAGGAAATTATGATACACAATTAATACTAGGGCTTAGTTATTCAATATTTCATACCGCAACACAACCGCAACACTGTTATTCAGTTTCAGAATTTGAGAGTATCAAACAGACTGACGATGACGAAGCAATCGTTTCCGCCTTTACAATTGCACTCGCCAACCAAAAGGAACTTTCTTATTTGAAGTCAATATTTTAGTAAATCTCTTACTTGTCAATGTTGAAGGGCGTGACAATCTCAGGGAACGTCATGTTCTGTGCAATTGTCCTCGGAACTCCGACGTATTGAATTGGCAGGTTCGGGTCTCCGGTAATGACAGTACGCGCGGAAAAGTCCACACGCTTACCTAAACAAAGGGGTTTGAAATAAATGCGAACTTGGACGAACAGGCAAGCATTCGAGAATCAATTACCAACCATAAAGTACACTCATTTCAAAGAAAGCAAAGAACACACAAATAATTTTCCCTATTTTGAGAAATTCCACTTACCCATAAGATTTCCACGAATACGTCCTTCTTTACCCTTCAGGCGCTGCTTTAAAGACTTTAGCGGACGACCTCCCTTTTGTGTTGCCTACAAACGAAACAATAAACAAAAACTGAGAAATTCGTGTGGATCTGGGCTGGGCATTTTCTTGACATATTTTAAGTAAAGAATTGTCATTTGTATATACAGCGGATAGTTAAAAATTATCGCCAACTACTCTTGTATATAAATTACTACATCACAGACCATGAGAAGCTTTAAAAAAAGCAATTATTTTGTTGCGAATAAGTGAAAATTGAAAAAAATACCGTTGGAATTCCTGGAATACAGTTGTCAACCAAAGTTGCCACGTGAAACTGGAGTAGTTTCACATCATCTGCAAGCACGTGAGCGGCCGCTCCGTTCGCCTCATTTCTGAAGTGATAGTTTAAAGTATTCAGTAAAAAACTGGATATGCATCATAGGAACGTAGGCTTTTACTTAGCAGAGCAGGGGACCTCATTTTTTTGCTGCGAGATTCGCAGTACAACTACACACAAAATATAACGGATAACGCTGAGCAATTTGCACTTTTTTGAAGTTACTATCTTGCAGTTACCGCGCTTTTTTCTCCCTTTCCGTCATCTTTTCGCGACTCATAATAAAATATTGAAATGTCTAAGAATCTCAAAATTGAATTTCCTACTTTCTCAGCTGAATGTTCGTCTTGACAATATCTGACAACTTGTGTGTCAGATCGTCTTGATTCCTCGCCGAACCAAATGTGACAACTGCGGGACGCACAGCCAACGGGGGGACCGGGAGCACTGTGGCAATCATCCAGTCAGGACGGGCGAACCGTGGATCCATACCTGAACTCATAACAATCAGTAGGATAAGAAAAGTAAAAAAAAAAGTTCTATAGCCCGAATGATGTAATGGTGAGCTGCTCATTTGAAGACCACCGGCTCGATTACCATTTCAGGCGCTCACAACCTACCAAATGGGTAAACAGCATGGCACAAACTTGTTGAAGAACTTATCGACGAACCACCATCCGAGTTAGCATATTGCATAAATTTGGGTGGTGGTTTTGAGCTTTCAGCGATTAGAATATTAGCTATGGTGAAAAGTGAAAATCAGAAACGTATCATAAATAGCCACAAGTATGGGAAACACTACATATGCATATATGGATGGTGGTCTAGAGCTTTTCGCTACGAGTTTTATGCCCTGGTAAACACGGTATAAATAAGAATTAACCCAGAATAATGCAGTCCTCCTCAGTGACACCTTTGAACACTTCCAAGGCACGTTCTGCTGTGAGAACGATCTTTCGTTCCTGAAATGGAAAAAGCACATTGAATTGCAGTCGTCGTCACTCGTCAGTAGCCAAGAAAACCGGTATGTTTTAGATTCAGTGGAAAAAAACGTGAGCAGGTGCAGACTTAGTACGCCCTCATCATTGTGTTTAGATGTAAATGCATTCGTGAGTTGCGTCACTGGAAAACACTCCTATCTATATAAGGTATACCCTAATCTAAACTACTGGTACGAAATAAATACCTGAGTGTCCTCGTTGACGTGCTTCTTCCACTCTGCCTGAATATCAATACCGACCCTTTTGTACGAGGGCTGATACCGGCCGCAACCTCCAGGTTTTGCTGGTTTATCAACATCGACTGCTTCCTCTGGATCCTGAAAAAATAAACTATATCAACAACAAAACGCTCCTCTTGTATATAACACTGGTCGAACAGGACCAGAAAATTGAGAACAATTATAGCAAAAATAATGATTTAATGATGCAGAAACTGGCGGAAAATGTCAAAGGTAGCAATATATTTGAATATTTATTACACTCATTAAAGGAGCACATTAAAAGATTAAAGAGCGCAAAAAATAGCAAACAACGTACCTCGGCAGCTTCATTTCCGCCCTCACATACGGCTTTCGATTTGCACAAGTCGTAGATCAACGCCAGTCGACGACGCGGATTTCCCTAAAAAAATTCGCACATTGAGTTTCAGCTATTCTTATATTGGAAGTTCTTTTTATTACACTCGAATTAATTACTCCTCATTGGCAGATATAATTAAGATCAATAAGGAGGCCCCCGTATGCGCAGAACAACTAGTAAATATATGTGTTGCGTGCAATCAAGTTAGTCCTACGCTACCACTTGACCTTGATCAGATCAACAAATAATGTACAAACCTGTGTTTTCTTTAAAGCTTCTTTAACTCTCGCATTTTCCTTATCCACCAACAATCGACTGCAGTAGAAGCACACGCATCGTAGCAGCTAAAAAAACAATACATATGCGCATGCGTAAATTAAATGGAGAGAGTTCCTTTGCTTTGCTTTACGTCAGCGATCGGAATATAATACTAACCCAAATAAAAACGTCACATCCTCTGACGATGGTCTAAGCCAATCCCGTGATGCCAATTATAGATACGCGATTTTATCATCATAAACAAAGAGACAGTACTGAGATGCGCAGTTATTGTGGAAAAAAATCGGTAAATTTACCTTCAATGATTTTGTGAGAAATCCAATGTGAAACACCGGCTTGGCCAATTCCAAATGAGCAAAGTGACCCGGACAATCAGCCAGCGTGCCAGCACACGTCATACATCGACCTCTGTAAATAAAATTATGCAAAACCTAAAAAATTTTTTTTTTTTGAAACCAATCCAAAGCGAAACACAAAACACTTGCAGACAACGACCCTTTGTCATTTAATTGTTCGCACATACAACATTTTTGCTGCACATATTGTCGATAATGCTGATAAATTCAGAACATATACATCATAAAATTTAATCATAGGTGAATATGAAGTGGAAGTGGGTAGGTACCTTTTGTCGATAACACCTTGCCGTGGATCCATGAGACCTCCGAGCTTCGGTTTTCCATTTTCATATACTTCAGAGAACTCAACTTCAGCAACAGACATTCGCCGCTAAATTTCAGAATTGAAGAGAGGTGGTCCAAAAAAAAATTGCCAATTATTAAAATGCAATAGCGTCTACCTCTAAAATTAGAAAACAGGTTTGAAAAGTCGACGCATCTGCAACATTTATTGATTTATTTGTCAAAGGCAAAACTTACAATTTCATCTGGACTGAGAATACCGAACTGTACTCGTTTTACATCCCGTAAAGGGGCCCGGAAATCCATTCCGACCAACGCCATCTGTAAAGAACGTGTATAATAATAATCAATATAAAACAGGTAACTTAATTAAAACGAGAAAGGAGGGAAGGAAGACGACGTAGTTGAGAATCTTTGCTATTTCGAAATTCAGACCGCTCTTACTAATCAAGTTGAAATGCTTGTTTGATCGGAAAGATGCAGAGCAGTGTTAGCGGGCATGCCTGCCAAAAAGCGTGAGAAACTACGAATCAAAAAACTCGCAGGAAGAACCAATATAAGCACAGAAAGTCTAACAATTCCAAACAATAATTTAAAAAAAAACGCTCAGCGACCACGGAAACACGCGAAATCGAATGTTTACGAATATACGAGAGTGCATTACATTGAACCCCTTAGTAACACTGAAAAGGAACAAGGAAGAACAAAAAGAATCATTACATCGGAATCGAAACAAGCAAATGGAATCGGAAGCAGCGTGCGTGATCGAGGAGAGATTTCAAAACGAGTTTTCGCTGAACGCAGCGCACGCGCTGGCACCAAAAAGAATTGACGCCTCCCGCGCGCATCCTTTTTCTTAGGTGTCTCTCTAAAACACACGCTCTTTGCTCGGTAAGAAAAAAGGTATGATTGGGTTCACATCTAGTATCAAAATTGCATCGATCTAAGAATCCAAAAAATGAATAGCACGATTTTGCAATAAAATAGGAAGTAAATTTCCCGAATCTTAGATGTTAGTGTACGCTTGCAAGATCGTTGCGATTTCATACAAGCACGCATGTTGTAAATTACGGTAATGATAGTGTGATAATGAACATCACTATACTCAGGCTCATCAACTCATGGCATGTAGAAAATTACGAAAAATGATGCGCTTTTCTTCCATTGCAAGATTTCCAAAGTATTATGAAATATGAGTTTAGTTAGAAAATCCCACGTCTAGATCTGACACATAGGTAATCAGCACAAATAAAGAATTTGAACCTGCATTAGTTAGTGATCGTTGGTTCTGTGAAAGTGATTTCGAAAAATTACACTTTTTAAGTTGAATACATCGTTTATTTCTGATTTGTTTTTTCAGCTGTTTTCAAGGTATTTGAACTGGGCGAGCTCTTCATTTTGGCTTTTTTACGGATCGACATACAATACGGACGCTGAATCACATCTTGCTCCATTTTCCATCTCCGTCATGGCCGATGCGCCGCCTACACTGGGCCCCAAAAAGGTGGGCCGCCTACACCTCGCCTACACCTCACCCATAAAGGAAAAAGTGAGTCGAGAGATACAGAAAAGGTGGGCGGCTGGAGCGCCTGATATGGGCCCAGTGTAGGTCAGGTGTAGGCGAATAAAAATACACACGTAAGTTGAAGTTCGCCGTCGTCTTTCCTACCGCAGGCCCAACCTAGGCCCGTGCACGGCCTACATGGCCCGAAATGGGTGGGCCTCCGCACCTGGGCCCACCTGTTTTTTGTAGGCCACGCACCGGCCAAAGTTTCGCGTTGATCTCACGCGGCGCACACGCCAGTTTCGTCAGTGATAATTGATAATGTTCATGCATTATATATGTGCATTCATATTATTAATCAATATATGTTTTTGTTTTCGTGCGTAAGTGCAGTTTCCAGACTATACAAATACTTAAAATGAGAGCAAACCATCACGTGAAAATCCAACAAATTAATAAATATTTTTATTATGTCACTAAAAGCTCCAAAATTGTTCACATTCATCCAAGGTGAGAAAGGTCCATAAACTCGCAGCAGAATGAGAATATGTTGCCCTCGGTGCACTTGGTGTCCTTGGGGCAGAACTTGTCAGAGCAGTGTTTTCCATGAATCAGTCCGATTGACTTCTTGCTCACGGCTGGGAAATGAGACTTCTGAGGGCACGACGCATTAATGTCGCTGGTGAACTTGTCTGAAGTATGGACTTTGAAAAGGTGTAGTTTGTACTTTGGAAATTTGTAGTTTCTACTTCAGGTTTAGAAAGTTGTGCTTTGCATTTTGAAAAGCAGTTATTGTGAAAAGTTACCTCTAGATGCAATAGTCACCATATATTTCGATCAAAATACTACGGTAACGTCGTGTCACAGGGGGTTTAGGTTTATCTCAACACAGTGTTTTGGTCACCAAAACGACGTGAGCGGATGCGTTTAGGCTCATTGGTCAGAACTACAATTAGGCTTTGCCTTGCGCTTATGCTTCGGCGCATAAATCAAAGCGGTATAACGACCGGTTTTTAAAATTATGATGGACAACTGCGTTAACATGTATTTATACTAATTGAGCTCGTATTGTGCTCGTGTTTTGTATTACAATCATGCTCATTGCTTATGATGCATAGGAATGTAGTCATCGAAAATCTGTTTCAAAAAAACGGGTGTTATAGCGCTTTAAGTGTATGATTGTTGACTGGCATAGGTTTAGGAGACGCGGAGAAACAATGAACTCAAAACCTCTAGGCTTACAGAATGCGTAATAATAAGCTCACCCTCCCAGTCGCTGTTGCAACACAAGCCTCCCGAGCAGCTGTAGTCTTTGGGACACCCGGAGCTGGCAACGGGGCCGTCAGCAATCTTAATTGGCCGGTGATAAATATACATACATGTTACATGCAGTGCTTCATAAATCAGATGCGTAGGAGCATGCCAAGACTTGGGCGTATGTGTATGCGGTGCGTAAGTATGTGCATGTGGTGCGTAAGTATACCACATGCACATGTGGACGCACCACATGTGCATGTGGTGCGTCTTACAATAGCTGAATCCCTATAACTTGCATTTCCTTACCTGGAAACAAGGTACTGGCTCTCCCTTTGCGTCTTTGAGTGGAGGCACACGTCCGGCACAAGCGAACTCGTCTGAAATAGTATTCACAATAGTCTGGCACCAACTATGCAACTAAATTGAAAACCACAAAAGTGTGCCAGAGCTTCGCGCCAAAAAAGGACTATTGTTTGATCCTTCAACGCTCCATAGACCCTCTCTCTCACGCATCTCGTACGCTTTAAAGCGAAATAACGGCCGATTTTTGAAACACACTGAGTAGACCAGCATTCTCATGCAGCCTACTGAAATGAACATAAATTGGAGTAAAAAATCGAGCTAATTTCCAGCAAATTAGCACAATTACGTAAGAATTGAGTTGTCCACGATCGTTTCAAAAACCGGCCGGTATTTCTCTGTAAATAAATCATGCTCACGGTCTTGCAAGGGGATTTAAGTCTCTACATGCGTTAAGCACGGTTACGTTCTCTACATGAGAAGATATCATCAAGTATACGTTTCAAAACCGGCTGTAATACCACTTTAAAAAGCCTGGCTCCTCTCTCACTTTAAACAAAATCTGCTTACGGTCTCTGCACGCGTCATTGCACTTCTCCTCAGTGTCGTATTTGTTATCGTTTCCTCCGCATCCTTGGTATTCAAATGCGAGACAACGGACTGAGTATGGGTCGAAGTAGAACTAAAAATAGCACTTGTTAGACTCCGGCGATAAGCTAGACTCCGGCGATAACCAAGGAGTGTCTATATCTCACCGCAGACTTATAGTAGGCACTAGTGAGAATTCAGGTGGGTAGGGAGCTCAAAAGCTGGTCTATTTCATGATTTTCTCTCTCTCTCTCTCTCGCTCTCTCTCTCTCGCTCTCTATCCCCCCATCTCTATCGCTTCCTCCTCTCTCTATCATAAAATGCTTGTTTATGACGCTCAGAATTTAATCAATAAACAAGTGTGCATAAAGGAAAGCCGTCGAGGTATCGATTATCGATTGATCTACTGTTAAACTACAAGCTACGATTGATTACCTGCACGTCGGGTTTCTTTCCCTTGCAAGCGGTTCCCTTTTCATTGGGAAGTTTGCACGACGCTTTCTTCACTTTGTACTTGAAACTCTCGACGGCGGGAGCCTTAGCGCCTGGAAAACCCAGTAAAGCTCATAAACATAAGTTCCTAGCAATCCTACCAATAGCTAATGCGGTTCCATAGCTAATGCGGTTCGGTGATGTTAGTCATTAATATGTTTAAAGGGACGGGCCCATCAAAATAAACCTATAGTTTGCATGTTTTTATAATTTGTATAAAGGGGGTTTATTATAATATATGTACACTAAGTTACGGCTAGACTTTATCCCGCTGAAATTTTTCGGTGTCGATAACCCAAAGTATACCGTAGAAGACCAACAATTGCACCCTTATTTTCTTACCGTGTCTCCCGAGGATACCTCGCTCTGATTGGGACCCGGGAGACTATCTGTCCATATGCCCCATTCCCCCGGGACACGCGACAAGAAAAGAGGTGCAATTGTTGGTCTTCTACGGTATACTTTTGAGTTTATCGACACCGAAAAATTTCAGCGGGATAAAGTCTAGCCGTAACTTAGTGTACATATATTATAATAAACCCCCTTTATACAAATTATAAAAACATGCAAAATATGGGTTTATTTTGATGGGCCCGTCCCTTTAAAGCGAAATGCTAGCCTCTTTGGAAAATTTGCATATGATAAACAAATCCTGTGTATCCTATGCTAATTTTGTACGATTGCCGTGGACGATCGTACAAAATTAGCATAGGATACATAGTATTTGCTTATCATATGCAAATTTTCCAAAGAGGCTAGCATTTTGCTTTAAGGATTCTCTTTACAATACTGAGGCCATATTCACCACTCCGTTTTCCTCGGGGAAATATTCAACGGGGAAGAAAATAGCATTTTAAAGTGAGACACAAAAACACAGGGAATTCCCCATGGGGAATTGAGTGGTGAATATGGCCTCAGATCTCACAAGTCAGACCGTTGAAAAATAGAGAATATGAAATATGAATTACCAACCTTTGGGTTTAGTCTGGCAGACGAGCACCTCAGTGGCAGCGATATCTTTCTTCGTTCCTTTAATTTCCTTGCCAGTCTTGGCATCAACACAATAACAAGACTTGCCATCAGCGGCACACTGCACAAACTCGAAGTCACCTGAAGATTTAAGAAAAATAAAAATAGGTAGTGGCCCAATGACGAAGACTCTTGTTTCTCAAGCAATCGACCGTGGTTCGAACCCCAACACACCAACATAATTTTGCTTAGTTGAGGTTTCGCCTGGGATCAATTGAAGCTCACGATGGTGGACTACGGTATCCTGAGGACATTTAGGAGCCCATTTCAGCAAAAAGTACAGTAAACCATGTGGAAAAATACCTTTAGGTGTGCATTTGGCTCCCTTCTGCGCGCCGCATGCTCCAGCGGCGTATCTAAATATACACGCCAATCAGAATCTACAGTAATTCTAAGACTTGGTATGATATTATTTCTTGCTCTCATTCGTTGGTAGACGGTTTACAGTACATTACACAACTAACATGATACTATATATCTTTTTTTCTGTTCAAAAAGAAACCGTTATTGAAGCGTAATTGGACGCCCATGTCATGAATGCGCGATTTGTTATTTCAATTATCTTCATTTGCATGCAACATATGGGAATGCAGTTGTAAAAAGTAGGTTTCAAAACGCAGCCGTTATGTCGGTTAACCCCGCCAAGTTCAAAGTCTAAGAGAATATTACTGAATCGTTGACAAAACTTACGCCATGCACAGAATTGAAGCAAACACAGCGATCCGTAGAAGCATAATCTGGAAACTGTGTGTATAATAAACTACATCACGATCCTTAGTCGTTACTAGTCCAGGAAGGATTCCGCCTTCGCATGATAGAAACCAGGACGGTACAACATGAAATGCCTACTCCGCTTTCTAAAGGATATTCAAATTTGCGAGAACCTGGCGAATTTCTGGCGAAGACAGGATGTGGTGTGCGGCGAAAGGGTGGGCGCGTGGTTTCTTTTCCCATCGCGGGTTTGCATTGAATATGGTGCACGGGGAAGAAAGGCCAGTCTTTGCCAGTTGATCGCCGCGCACTACCAAAGTTGCTCAGTGCCAGTAAAGGTGTGCTGGGACCTAACCTAGTCTCAAATTCTTCATGAAGAACTCTCTTTACATGGGAAGGATTGCAGACAATGAAACGTAAATAATTGTGGTGTGGGGTTGGAATACGCAAAAAAATGCAGGGACTGTCACATAGAAGTTGCGTTCAAGGAAGCAACCACTCTTTAAATACTCGCCCACATATCTAGGTTGATATTTTTGTCCAAAAAGAAAAGCAGCACAAAAACTCTCTCTCTCTAGCTGTTTGTATGATCTCTTTAACTATCCCTCTCTATGTCTCTATCCTTCTATCCGCCCTTTCCAAACTTTCTAGCACACATACTCTCTCTCTCTCCCTTCTCTCTCTCCCTCTCTCTCCATCTCTCTCTCTCTCTCTCTCTCTCTCTCTCTATAAGCTGTTCAAGAATCTCAAAGAGAGAGACAGAATTTCTGAATCGCTTGTTGTTTGGCTAGGTGAAGTCAAAAGTGTGGTACCCTATATCTTTGGGCTCTCATCATAATGCTCAACACAGATATTTTTCCTAAAAATGAAAATATTTCTCTTTTTGCGGTAAAGTGTTTACCCCAGTTTATACATTTTATTTCCTGGTGTTATCAGAAGCAGAGAACAGAGATCATAGAGAGATCAGATCAGGAGAGAACCTAGAGAGAGAGACGGAGAGAGAATGAGAACACGGAGAAGCAGAGAGGGGAAAGGGAGGAAGAAAGGGAAGAGAGTAGAGTAGATATAGATCCGAACAAAATTGAGCACAAGGTCAATGATGATATTTTTGCATGAATGGGTGCATTTGGTGAACTTTCAAAAACAAAGCAAAAAATGCTTTGATGCTTTGAACTGAGGATATATTTCCGGAACGCTGCTTTTTACGTCCACGTGTAGTACGGCGTTCAACTCCCATTGGAAAATATGTTTGTTGGAGAAATACAAAGGCTTAGGTGCTATTTCCCTGAGTACAATATAACCCCCATACACTAACACTAATAAGGTCGCGACTGCGCGACCGCCATATGCTAATTTCTCTAATTAGAGCTTCTTTATTTCTATTGTGCTATTGTTCAATCTTCTTGAACATTGGTCTGCTTGGCAACTGCGGTCTTAACAAATAATACTCCGCGCTTGTGCCGCGTACCGCCATAGGCGACCGGCCGTCCAGCAATAGTGGGCCGTGTCAGTGGCGAGTTCGCGGAAGTTTCGCGTTAGCGTCATCAGGTCTGATAGAACAAGACTAGCCGTTTCTGGATAATCTTCAAAATTACAGAAAGAATTTTTTACTGTATTAAATTATCTTGGAGGTTGAGTACTAATTGAGTACCCTCATTAACTACTTAACCTTTAGACTCATGTATGATCGCTTTTATACCTTTAGCACCAGCACTAACCCCGTGTCGTAGTCTTAACCCAGACGCACATCTAGGTACCGTAGCTTAGTGAGGAGAACTGTAACTAACTGTAATTGTCTCACTACACAGCCGTAATCTTGGACATTTTCAAAATATATTTCATCAAATACATCTCAGAAAAAAACTGTAGAAGGAATTGTAACGAGTACTTTATATCGGAAACCACAAGGCTGTTCTACACGAAATTTTTATGCATGTTCGATATATCGAAAATACGTACACACAACTGAAATAACAAAGGTGGTTTTTTTACTAAATGTAATCAATAAACATTTTTATTTAAAAAAAAGGTTACAAACTAAACTACCAAACATACATATATATCAACAGTTCGAGAAAAATTTCCGTTCAGTTACATTCTAAAGCTGGAGACAGTTTCTCAAAAAGAACAATAAACACAGTAATACCCATAGTTTAAATCGGATTTTGCCAAGAGTGCGCCAAACTAGAGACTAGAGCCATTGGAGCGCCGTACATTTTAGCTTACAACTACATAGGATTGGGAACACTAGAAAGTTTACAAGCGAAAAAATAAACGAAAAAAAAAGAAATAATAACGAAAATCGCTGAAAAATAAATCGACCGTTGAATGTTTATGTTTAGGACAATTGTTCATTGCGGTATTTACACAGCTGCCAACAAATGCAGTTTCAATTATAATAGCCACGGGCAAGTAGCATAAAAAACTATTTTTTCTAATATGATGCTTCTAAATCTAAATTACACATAGACATGAACAGAACATTAATGGGGTTTCAATGCATGGCAAAAACTGCGCATTTTGCTTCCAAGTATCAAATGTGCGTCCCGTGTACGATTTTGCACACGTATTTGAAAATGCACAATGCTATTAACAAGACTAGGCGAAAATCGCTCGAAAAAAATAGTCCAGTGGCTACCTGCCGCGGGTTCATTTTTTGGCGGTCTGTAGTTGTTCTCGTGTAGTGCCAACCTACGGTATATTTTCCCAAACTTGGAAGCAAGAAACGGCAATTTTTGCCATACATTGAAACCCCATGATAAATGTGTGGGAAACAGGAAAAGCGATATTGCGCTACAAAGGAAACGGAGGAACCACTGGGTGACAGTTCCCTGGCTTTTTTTCGTGAGCCAAGCCATTTGGTGGCCACTTGGTGACTTTGTCGTGACCAATTTTCCTCGAAAACCGTCATGAACTAGTTACCATATGGTCCCGAAATGGTCACTAACCAGTCACAAATGGTTTTCTCGGTGAAAACCATTTGGTGATCGGCCAACGACAGTTTTTCTGTGGGTTCGGCAATTATTTAGTTTTTCTGTGTAAGTGATAAAAAAAACCTTGCGTCAGGTATTTAGTGGCAACTATCATCCATGATTCGCCGATTTCTGAGGGAAAAGCAGTACGTCAGGAAGGGCAAATTCGACTGGAAGTGATCGCGCCCGCCTAGCCGAAAGTCCGCGGCTCACTCTCTGAGGCTGGCCATAGGTGCGCCAGGATCGCGCCACAATTGTGCGAACAAAAGTTTCCCTCTTTCCCATGAGCTATGTTCGCGAACTCCTAGGCGCATGTGGCCTCAAAGACTCTGAGACAGTGAGCCGCGCGCTCTCTCGGGCGACTTCACCTTTACTTTGGTGAAAGTTTAACTAACCATACGTTTCAAGTACTTTATTTTTTAAATCCCTTATTATTGAGAAAAAGCAATTGCAAAAGTTCCCTAAAACTTGACCAATTCACAACAAAATGAGATCAACGCGCCGGATTCGCAAGTGGAATTTTTAGGGCAAAAATTATCCGAACAGTTCTTTCCATAGATATGTCCATTGGCTTTTGGATGATTTACTGGATAGTGATCGGGTTTTGAACAACTGGGAAGATCACTGAGTAGGAACAGTTCTGCAAAATTTGGATTTTATCATTTAGGTTAAAGCGAAACACCGGTCGGTCTTTGAAAAGCATCGTGGACTAAATTCTTACGTATTTATGCTATTTTTATTTTATTTATTTATTAAATACACCAAAAGGTGTGCATCCGAGGATGAAAGTTAAAAACGAACATACAAACGGAAACAGATGACTGATTTGATTAGCAATGAGATTTGACATTCTGCATTTGGAATATTGTTGCATTTGGAATTGGAATATTGGAATATTGAATATTTGATTGAATTTAGCTCGATTTTTTATTCTAATTTATGTTCATTTGCATACGCTGCATAAGAATGCTGGTCCATTCGATTGTTTCAAAAATCGGCCGGTATTTCGCTTTAATGCAAAAATTCCCGCATCTATGTGGGAAAAAATGTGCGCCACGGGCGTGCGGCGGATAGGTAAAAGGGTGTGCGCGATTTCGCCCCATATTTGCCAGGTTTTCGCGAAAAGGGCACTCGCGAGAACCTAGCGAGTGACTGTCCAGACTGGGCGAGGTGCGCTGTTTCGCGTTGAACGATTCTAGCTTGCGCAACTGCCACGTCCCTAAAAAAGTGTGCGACACGCGTGCCGCGTTCAATTGGACTCCTTTTCGCACGACATTGGCGCACATCCGCGAGGTGCAGACGTCGAGATACTGAGATGGAGAGGGATCGGATATGAAGAAATAAGAATACCATAATCCTTACCTTCCCAATCCGCTGGACAGCACAATCCATCGTTAGTGCACGTGTATCCCAATGGGCATCCTGTATCCATAGCTCCTGGTAAGGCATCGGCAAACTGGAAGACATCTGATTGTGAGTTGACCTTTGTGAATGGATCGCCCATGGCTCGCCAATACATCGCCAATACACCGCCAATACAACGCCAGTTCATCGCCAATTTATCGCCAATACATCTCCAATTTATCGCCAATACATCTCCAATTTATCGCCAATACATCGCCAATACATCGTAACGGGTTTAATCGTGTAATGCGAGCCCGGAATAAGTGAGGCGTTCTAACTTCATACGGTTAGAGTCGGAAATATATAAATATAAAAAATATAAATATCACGTACCGCATGACACTCTTTGACCGTTCCCTTTGAATCTTTAAACGGTGGGAGCATTCCAGAACAGGAAGGAGTATCTAAACATTACTGTTATTATTATTACTATTCTCAAATGAAGGAAGAAAGCACGTTCACAGGTAGCAGTGCGCGCCAAATAGCGAATGTCACATTGCACTTGAAAGTGCGGGCAATTACACTTATTGTTAGCGCAACTGCGCAACTACGGAGCACTTTCGCGCGGCGCATTTTTTGTGCCATGGTGACAACCGCCAGTGTTTGCACTGGTTGTTTGATGGTTTGATGCATAACTGGTGGTTTGATAACTCAACGAGTGCAGCACGCATCAACAGACATGAAATCTAGAAGTCTCGAGCCAAGCATCTGGTGGCTTCTCAACGCAAAAACGATTGACGAGCAAATATAACATAAAATATAGGCGCATGAAATAAACTGACATTCCAAACATGAATCGAGACAATCTTCCTCCGATTCAAAATTGTTTCCGTTACCATCACATCCAAAGTACTCAAACGCGAGACATTTCGCGGTATATGGATCGAAGGCGAACTGAAAGGTAGGAGACGTGTAAAGCAGTATGGAACGTGGTTGGTGAAGCGCGATACCGTAAGCTGAGCTGTCTTCCATTACATGCACTGCAAAAAGTAGCTTACCCTAATTCCTTTGTGTTCGGTACCATTGCATGGAGTTCCCTTGGCTACCGCTAGTTTACATGCAGAATTCTTCACAGAATATACGGACGAATGAACTGAAACAGAAAATTTACAGTTTTTGCTTTGAAAATAATCGACGCAGTGATTACCTTTTTCGGTTACAGATAAGTCATGTTCATATGGAGAGAGAGCGACAGAGAGAGAGAGAGAGAGAGAGAGAGGGAGAGAGAGAAAAAGAGAGAGAGAGAAAGAATTCTCTTGGGTATCCCTACCTGAGCCTGCTGGTCCATTCGAAGGTCCACATGTCATCACATCCAGGAGGCCCATCTCCCTTCTTGTCCCCGGTACCTCTTCGCCAGTTGGTTGATTGACACAAAAACAATCTTTTCCATTTGTAGTACACTGCACCAGCTCATAGTCACCTTAAAGCGGTATGGTACGTGGTTTGTGAAAATGTGCATCTTGCGCTTCACTATGTGCATTGCGGGCACCAAAGAACTACATAAAATGAAAACCAAACAACACCACTATCACAAGAAGCGAAATTCGTTTTTTTTAGGTTATAGCATAATGTTACATGTGTTTCTCGCTGAGTGCTTCCTTCCTTTTTTGGGGCTTCTTCGTTCTTCCATGCAACATCGCCACATTCACAGGCATTATGCATAGTATATTGTAAATCAAGAAATTATAACTATTGACCATACCTTTAGGTGAGCACTTTGTCCCTTTCTGCTCGTTACAGGACCTTCGTACACCAAAGCTAAAAAAATTTTATTGTAAAATAAAGTTCCTAGTTTCGTCGCACTGGTGCCACTCAGGAAGTGGAGCTGTCGCGCTGCTATAGCGTCTCCGGCGCAAGCTTGGCGAAATTTGATCAAGGCAGAAGGAAGCGAGCTCGTTGTGCGAAAAAGATGGAGGAAGAGAGAGAGAGCGAGAGAGAGAGAGAGAGAGAGAGAGAGAGAGAGAGAGAGAAGACTCGGTGGCCAATAAAACCAGCACTCGTATATAGATTACGTTTTTTAACCTAATTCCAAAATATAGAATTACCTCACCCTAAAGCTATCAACCCGCAGAAAAGGAGTCCGAGTCGCACAGTCATAATTTACCACAAAAATGATCAATTGACACGCGCTAATTGAAATAAAAGGGAAGCTGATTTATCAGAATGAAAAAGAGAGAGAAAGAGAGAGACGAGGGAACAGAGAAGAAGAGAGAGGCGAGAAAGAAAGAGAGACAGAAGAGACAACGACAGAGAGACAGAGAAACAGAGAGAGAGAGAGAGAGAGAGAATAATGGACAATGACACCAGTTTCACAAACAGTTTCCATTATTTCCAATTGGCAAGGTCGTTTCCCTCCCTTGTCACCTCCTCATCATACGCTGACGCATCACAAAAATATTTTACAAGCTTTTGCTTCAAACTTTTGTTTCGAACATCGTCTAATATTTTTAGCACATTAAAATGGTTTAACAACCGGCATTGGAATGTATGCTATACGCTTTGTTCCCATGTATGCCAACACATCTTTAGCCTAATTATACACATTTGCAAACAGCATATGAGATTGCAGTTGTCCAACAAAATTCATTTCAAAACCGGCAGGTATCTCGCTTTAAATTTGTAAATAAGACCAGATCCGTTTATGTCGCCAGATTCTCGCAAGCACCCCTTCGCGAGGTAGAGCGGTCGCCCAGTCGCGCACCCTTTTATCTGGTTCTGCTTCAATCTTAGTACAATCGTCGCGCCTTCGCCCCGCCGCGCGAAATTTTCGGGCCATGCTTTCGCCACGCACCGCCCGAGTTTCGTTCAACAGCCTTGCATGCGTTCCCATTGCTACCTTCGTTACATGTACCGACCAAACACGTCCTCCACATAATAAATATCGGAATGTAAATATTTATACGAACAGTGTGCAATAAACATACACACGAAACAAATAAAATACATTTATAAAAAGAAATCCGCATAATCGTCTTGTTATGAACAAATAAAAAAAAACTTTACACTAGTTACTAGATACATGATTAATATATCGGTACAATACAATTTACAAGCAAAAGTCAATACGAGAAGTTCAGGCGCATGGAAAATGAATCTACCGGGGTTCTGACATATCATACAGTCTAATTAACTATTCTTATTCATAAAAATTCATATTATCCTAAAGGCGCGTTCGAGTTGGGAAAAGTTTGAAGAATTCCGGAAAAGTTGGGTTCAAGATGGACACCGGAAAAGTAAATTTTACTTACTGGAAAAGTTAATGCACCGTAATGGAAAAGCGCTGTTTTTCCGCTATATAGCCCCAACCGTCGGTGTCAACTTCGAACGGGCGATCCATTCTTGGATCCGGCAGTGTCAAAAAATAATATTCCACAACGATTCCACTACGGTAGATTTTGATTTTTCTGCATGTTTTTCCGTCCAACTTGAACCAACTTTTTCCGGAATTCTTCAACTTTTTCCCATCTTAAATGCGCCTTTAGCCTTAAGGCGCATTTAAGATGGGAAAAAGTTGAAGAATTCCGGAAAAAGTTGGTTCAAGTTGGACGGAAAAACATGCAGAAAAATCAAAATCTACCGTAGTGGAATCGTTGTGGGATATTATTTTTTGACACTGCCGGATCCAAGAATGGATCGCCCGTTCGAAGTTGACACCGACGGTTGGGGCTATATAGCGGAAAAACAGCGCTTTTCCATTACGGTGCATTAACTTTTACAGTAAGTAAAATTTACGTTTCCGATGTCCATCTTGAACCAAACTTTTCCGGAATTCTTCAAACTTTTCACAACTCGAACGCGCCTTAAGCCTAAGCCTAAGGATAAAATAAATTTCTCCCCTCCAAACACTCAATTATCGATGGAACTGAGACTTTCAAAGGGAAGGGGTTGGTAAGTTGGTATACGATTGGCATGCCTCCCTCTCACTATGTAGCCTTTTATTTCAGTGTTTCTAATAGGTTTTACTCATACTTTGTCTACTTTGCCAACCACCATCACCTTCCCTTTAAACACACTTAAACACTGGGCAATATGCATTACTTACACACTTATACTTCAACAATTCCACAGTAGGAAGTCAAAAACGGAAAAAGATAAGCATACTGTAATACAGAGAATTACTAATTTACAGTGCTAATACTTCACATGGGACTGCTAAGTGATAGGTCATGGTCTGATAAATAACATAAAAAAATCAATAAACTCTTCTCAAACTATTCAAGTTCTACATACGCAAACTAAAAAAAACGAAGATTCACCACATAATACCGGGATTGTCTAAATCAATACAAGTCACAATTAGAATAGGAACCGAGTGGTGGTATGACGAGAAAAGAAACTCACAGAATAAGCATAAATTCTACCAGAGAAGAAGGGGACACACCGGGAACTTTTAAAGCGATATAAAGACCGGTTTTTGAAACTTATTGGACAAGTGCATACCCATACTTTGAATACAAGAAGTGAATATAATTCGATTAAAAAAATCGCGCGGTCACTTGCATACACTACATGGGAACACATTGTCCAGCATAGTTTCAATAACCGGCCGTTATATCGCTTTAATAGAAGAAAGCGTCTACATGCTACAGTGCTTTCAGGTAAAAAAAATCCGAAATGGGCATAAAACACCTTATATACGCATAAATACACAAAAAATCACATGAATATACATCAAGTGTTAAGATCTAACGCTATCACAATAAAACGATTGGTACACGAATTACACGCAGGTCCAGCCATAATAAGAACAAGAGTTACGCAAACTAATAAGCAAACACCAGTTGTTTGGTTTAGCAGGCTCATAAAGACAGCATTTTTTGAGGCGGAACCGAAATTATGTATAAAAAAAGCTGATTTCTAACCCAAAGATCAATGGATTTTCACCTTTTAAAATCTTCACACTTTTGGAAAATCGTATACAAAACATTTTATACAAAAAAAAAATAACTTTGGGTACGAAAATAGTGTGGCTGATTAGCAGGTTTGTTAAACACCAGGAAACAACAAAAACAAAGTTTCAAAAAAAGATATAAGCACAAACTATAAACTTCACGTTCCAAAAAAGGCATCGACCTCAAACTACAAACCACATGTTCACAGCAGGGGCTTCACATCCCAAACCATTATGGCGCGATTTTGGCCAACAGTCAACATCTTTCCGGTTACTTCCTAAAAAAATATTTATGCATAAAATAGTCTGACTGCTGACTGCAAAGCGAACATGCTGATTCTTAAGGTTAGCTTAAGGTTCTTAAAGTTTTTAAGATTAGATTTCAAAGTTCAAAGTAAGCATGAATGCAGACTGGATATCTGATTCTTAGCCGTGAGTGCGACGGTCTGCTACGTTTCCTATGTTAGGGTTTCATCCGAGTCCTATTTCCCCTGGTTTCCACCCAAACTTTTACTGGTGAGCTTCCTCACCCAATTCAACCAGAAGAATTTTGGTAGTAGCCTAGAAGTTTTCCTAGCCAAAACGGGTCGGATAAACGAAACACTATATCACCAGACTACAGACTACAAACTACGACAATAGCAACGGACTCCAGAAAAATAACATTCAAACCTGAATGTTAACAGTCACGAGTCCTGTTCGCAGGTCCCATGAGGCAGCAAGTGGTGTTCGACTGAAAACAAT
Organism: Pelodera strongyloides; assembly: GCA_036852015.1. Lineage (NCBI taxonomy): Eukaryota > Metazoa > Nematoda > Chromadorea > Rhabditida > Rhabditidae > Pelodera > Pelodera strongyloides. Next base: position 127,817 of record JAANDG010000242.1, read on the forward strand.
AGAATAAAATAACGGGAGGGCTCATTGCGTATCAAACAAATCATATCCCTAAGTGCACGCTCGGGAATTACCATATGAATTAACTTGTGAAATTAAAAAAAATTTAAAGCGGAGGTTTTTTACCCGAACTAACTGATTTCTTTTTTTTTTCGGAAAGTCGCGCCCTAACTTTTGCCATGTTTCAATGAACTTTTATAAAGCAAACGATTTCGACCTGGTGACACAGGAACTTCTTCAGGATACGGTATGTAAGTTAAAAAAATAAGAATTCTAGCAACTCACTCATGATCCTGGGGATTTGCCTCAATCTTTTCGTTGCACATCTTACAAATGCGAACCTCCAATTCGAAACCCATCTTCGGGTACGTCGTGCGTGTCTGCAAAAAAACGAGCGAGGTCCCTGCTATCACGGTATAATATTCATACCAATAAAGCTACCATTTTAAGGACTTTGCCTATTTAATGTACAGTTTTCATGGATTCTTTCGTTATATATAACAGTATCTTCAGTATTCTAATATATCATTTGCTATTTGTTTTCATTACAGGATAATTAGACAAGGGAAAATTACATTATTAGACGGTTATTCTCTCTCAGATCAGGAAATCTATAGGGGAATCTGGTGAAAAATACACATATTCTGAATTAGCAACTGCGGACGGTAATGTGGTATTACAACCTCTTGGAATACTACTTTTGGTATATTATATTTCTACCATAGAGTCTTGAACAACTCCTTACCTGACAGCAAGACGCGCAAACCGCCTTTCCACACGTACGACAATGGTGCTGCCGTAGTCCGACAACCTGAAAGTGATAAATATACCACACATGTTCCAAATCAAATATATACAATTCACGTTCACAAACACAAACACCGTACGCCCAATCCAAATCCTAACGTACATCACAAAATGCATCAGGCGTCTAAGCCACGTGCGCAAAAGGTTTATATTTAGACCCCATACCCAGCATCCAGCATTCTTATTGGTGTATGTTTCACGTAAAGTTTTACGTCCAATCTAGAAAATCCTCATCCATGAAACGTTCCAAAACAAATCACTATTCTACCTTTCTCTGCCACATCGCTGCCAGGTTCCAAAAGAATGGTGAATCACACAGCTGACAATTATCCGAGTTGGCCCACGCTGGCGTCTCCAATCTGTTCTGCGACATGTCCCAGCACATGAGCTTGCCTAAATTATATATAAGTCTTTATTAACACACAAAGAAACAACAACACAACGAGGCGAGGACTACTATCGTTGTACGACAATCTAGGCTCTAGGCATGCAGTACACGAGACCATCCTAAGCACGCACAGTTAATAAAAAGCAAACAATTCCCAATAATTAAACTAACCAGTGTCGTCCGCTGAGAAAAGCCTCTGCGATTGGCAAGCGTAAGTAAGCTTGGTGACCTTGTTGCAGTGTCCACTAAATTTAAACACATTTGTAAACTTCAGTTCAAATGATGGCACAAAAGTTATAGGTTTAAGTATTTCATAGCACAGCATTCTGCATACTATATAATGGTTTTTCATATCCTTCTCCTTCCGCAAGTGCCAAATACAAGCTTTAAACATCACAAAGGTAGACGCCAAACCATAATACGAGCAAACTCGAACAAGGTTCAGCTTATGTAATTGCCAATGTTTCTCCCAACAATTATAATAAAAAAATAGTAAGCGCTTCAATCCTCCTTGGTTTCCTTCGAATTGTAATCCTTTGTTAGCGCGATAGCGCTAACATAGTTTGGGTTACATCAGAGAGCCCTTTTTTCCAGTTTCCACCCTGAATTTGTTCCTAGACCAAAAAATGGGATTCTTCCGATCTAGTTAGTTAAAAGAGCATATTTTAGATTACCTGCGAAAATTTCAGTTAAAAATATGAACTTTAACCAGATTTATGGCCAAATAAGTAAAATTTGAAAAACATGCGGAAGAAATGTCTGAAGCTTGTGTCTCTGTTCACCCCTAGGGGGCGGGGCTAAAGTGCGCGCCGCTGAAACACAATCGTACCTGTTTCAGGGTATATTTCTTCGGTTAAAACGTAACTATTGTTACTAAATCTTATTATTATTATCATTGCTGATTTTCGAAAACTACATTCAAATGAAAATCGGTATGATTAGAGTAAAAAGCCAACAACGCTCAAACAATTTCATAATTCAATCTACAAATCACCAATGTTCTTTTATGAAAGGGATCAAAGAACATATGGAATTTCTCAAAACCAAAACATAATTTTAAGAAACTCCAGCTTGTTTGTGCACACGAGTGTCTAAAACTAATATTATAACTATATATTCTGTTTGGCACATACAACCAGCCGGGGTGGTTATTTCCAGTCACCTATGGTGGGGAGTGAGGCATGATTGAAGCACATTCTGATTGAATGGCGGAAATAGTTTATTCTAATCATACTTATTTTCATGGGAATGTAGTTTTCAAAACCCGGCTGTAGCACCGCTTTAAAGGGACAGGCCCACGATAATTTTTTCCTCAATTTAATTGTACAGAATGGCAGGAACTTTAAAAATATTACTGTAAAAACCGCATTTCTTTGCAGCTGAAACTCGAAGAATAATTCCCGGCAAACTGATCGGCCATTTACCGTAGTCAGAGCCAATTTTTGCGCTTTTCGGAGGGCAGTATAGTATTGAAAACTCCTTGTTATAATCGTAGAAATGATCTTCATTCTTTTAATCATGATTAGTAGAGAAAAAATGCAGTGGACGTTTATAAACCGTAAACCCCAATTTTGACGTGTGACTGCGGTAACTGGCAATTGGCGGGTAATAAGTAATAACTCTGCGAGTTCTAGGTGAAGAAATGCGGGTTTCACAGTCATATTTCTGGTAATCGGGACACTCTGTGCAAGCAAATTGAGCAAAACTTTTTTCTCGCGGCTCGTCAAAATTCTGACAAAATAGGAAAATAGGTATAACAGCCGGGGTTTGAAGCAGATTTAATGCATCCCCACGCATCATATGCAAATGGATATGATCAGAATAAAAAATCGAGCTCACTCAATTCAAACATATCAATCCAGTCCATTTCAAAATACACCTATTCTTTACACCTATCAGCCTTCACGTTGATTATTATCTCTTGCTTGTTTTTAAGAACTATTGTTACCTGAATCCTACAACCTTCTAACAAACAAAATAAATTATAACACCTAACGGTGAAACTCGAGTGGTGCGCGGCGAACCCGTGTCCCTGGCACAAAACTTTGGCGCAGCAATAAGTAGGCGCGACGAATTACGGAAAATGCAAACAATGATGCAGAATCAGATAAAATGGTGCATGGCGACTTCGCCCTATCGTCGCCAGTCTTTTGCTGAAGTGTGCTCGATTGAATTTTTTGATGACTCTGATTCTGCGTCACAAATATGGTAGGATGCTTTGGTGGGAATTTTTTCCAAATTTCAGGCGAAACATTCGCGCACTTATCAGCAATTTACTGTGGCCAGTCATACACAAAAATCGATCGTAGTTGTCACGCCCATCCGTGCTGATTCGACAACAACGAAATTGCCATGCCCAGTATGCCAAACATGCGTGACAACTGTGGTGGATTGTTGGGTATGAATGGCTATGGTAAATCTATGAATACTGCGTGTTTTGCGCCTGGAAATTGAAAAAAAATCCTACCATATTTGACACGGAGTATCAGATTGAGTCAGCTAAAATAGGGGTTACCTGAAATGGGCCTGACCCTTTAAAGTTGTAAATTAGGCCATGTGAAAAGAGTACAATATTTTATCGTGGAAAAGAGTACTTGAATGGAAAGTTTGGGTTTCATCATGTCTCAAAACTACGAAAAGAGGCCAATATTTGAATCGGATTCTATAAAAAGTGAACAACATTCTGTGTTTATTTTCAAATCCGGCATATTTAATACCCAAACTGGCTATTTCTTTTAATGTCGTCCATTTTTTGACAGTAATTTGTTAACCAGCAATGCCAGTTCCAGGTGTTAGGCTCTGCAACTTCTAAAAAAGTGGGCATATTCCAGAGCTTACCATGCCATGCTGTTAAAAATCGGAAAGCTAATGAAATAAAATAAATGCCAGGTTGGGTATTAAATATGCCGGATTTGAAAATAAACACAGGATATTGTTCACTTTTTATAGAATCCGATTCAAATATTGGCCTCTTTTCGTAGTTTTGAGACATGATGAAACCCAAACTTTCCATTCAAGTACTCTTTTCCACGATAAAATATCATTTTGTGATGTACACCTACTTAATTTAAGAATAACTAAATCATATAAAAAAAAACTAACTTGAGCTCGTAAGCCTGTCCCTTCTTGCCTCCTATATCCCACATAATCACCAGATTATCAACGGAGCTGCTGAACAGCCGTTCGCGTGACGTATCCCACGCAAGGCTTGTAATCGGACCTGAAATAAATAAATGATGAATAAATAATGTGATTGCTAAAGTCAACTCGAGGTCGAGACATGCTTCGGATGCTTCACCCATGTTTAAGTTAATATATACGTATTATTGAACTTTGCATAATATTTGAACAACTTTGTGTCACACCGTATGCCTAATTGCCAACGCGATGCACAGTTTTAAGGGTCTAGTCCAGTTACAGAAACATACATGGCATAATTTCGGGCAATTCAAGGACGATACCAAAAAAAAATCCACCAAAACTCACCAGTGTGCGCACTGAGCTTGCTGACTAGGCTCGCATCATTGCCATTCAGCCTCAGCACATGGACACTTCCCGCGTGATCGCCCACAAAAATGAAGGGTAGCTCGACGGCCATGCAGATGCAAGACGAGTCGATACCGTATCCACCTAAATAGCATACAGTTACGCACAAGCAGAACTGAACTGTAAAATTGCCAGGTCAAAATACGGTAATTTATAATTTAACTACAGCCATAGTTAGCAGACTTTTTTTAAAGTCTCCTACTATCTATGCGCAAACAAGTCACTGGGACTAAATGCGTGTACCCAAACCAACACTACTAAGGATATAATATCTTCTAAAACCGTGTCCAACCTTGCCTGACCGCGGTTTCCGAGCAGTGCCAAACAATCGTCTTGTCCTTGCTGCACGAGAATACACGTTCCGATGCGAGGGCCAAGTAAAGGCCCGAGATCGGACCACCGTGGATAGACCAGTGCCTTAGCTGCAATGATTCACTTATTTAAACAACAAGCAGTGCACCAACTAATATGGCGAAGAGAGAGAAACCAATGAATAACTAGGTAAGACGTGGATGTGAACAGACCAATGTCTCAGCTCAAATGGATACGTTTTGAAATGAAAATATACACACCATAAAGGGAAGCACAAAGGCATTTTTATATCGTGAAAAAGAATTTAAAGCAAATTGGTTCTCTTGCTCTCAATACATCACACAAAGTGAACAATGTGGTGCACAGTTGTTATACAAATATTATGAAACATATAGACTTTGAATTAAGGTCTGTGTTTGTGTTATTCACACGAGAGGGGGGCGTGGCGCAGTGGTAGGAACCTTGCTCCGTGCCTCCGGCTCGATCCCGGCCCGGAACCCCTTCATCCCACCAAAGGTGTAAAAGTTGGTAGCTGGGTACAACTGGCGGAGATAAATCGGGTTCCCGAGAAAATTGGCCTCCGGGAAGTTTAAAGGCCAGTTCGTCCGGCTTCAGAAATGAACCGGACCGGTGCACCGTTTCTGCGGATTCGGTTGATACAAGCCGGTTATTCACACGGCTCAATTTTGTAATGCGATGTTTCCGTTTAATGTTAGCTGTTTCGAAATAAACCCTATCCTATCAACAAGTCTAATATGAAGAAATAAGGCATTTATTTTCTTTCAGACTAACACGAACATATACTCTTGCAAATAGAGTGCACACAAAAGGTTCTCTCCTCGATAAAGTATGTACGACCCACCGTATATGTGGGAATACAGTTGTCCCACATACGTTTCAAACACCGGCCTGTTGCACGGTTTAAGATACCGGTACATGGTACATGGTTCCAGTTCCAAACCGATAAAATGCATACATAGATACAATTTTCATAGAAGTGAACAAACAAACACCAACCTCTGTAATACTATTGTAGTCATCCGCCACTTTATAGTCGTACACGTGGCCGTTCAGTAAACCGACCAGCAGTCTGGAAAAGAAATACTTTCAGAAACTAACGAAGAGCAATCTCGATTGCATAGCTAAAGCGGTATAGCAGCCGGTATTGGAAACGTAATTTGGGCGCTGCATTTCCATGCAGTGGATGCACATATCTGCTCGACAACTTAACTATAATTAAAGTCATTTGCTTACAACATGTGGGAATGCAATTGTCCAACATAATATTCAGAAACCGGCCGCTTTATCGATTTAACAACATTTGTGTCAAACGAGAGCAAAATGGCAGACCATATTGGGTCTTCGAGTCAATCAAGAAGCTAGGAATTGAGCTCAACTTCAAAACACTCACTTGCGTGATTCCTCAGAAAAATGAATGACAGTTGCGGCGACTGGCATCAGATGATGGATCGAGGGCCAATACTGACCTAAAATAAGACACATATGTCCTAATCTCCTAAAGTCCTGACTTGTATTATTTAAAAATTACAACTAAACAGTTTCCACTCCACTTGTGCTTTCGAACTCCCGTAATCGGGTTCAATCAGTCAGTGGACATTATGGATAATTAACCAATCGATACCGTATCCTGAGCAAAAACAAGCGACATCCAATACCTTATCCGAAGCTTAAATAACCTCCAATACCCATACCATTCTCCCTCTTCAGATACAGACGCACGGATCGATCGTCACTGCACGTCCAGATCCCATCGTCCTTCGTCAATAGGACAGCGTCGTTGACTCTGGCCACATGGTCGTCGATTTTGTCAATTACTTCTAAACAAAGCAAATCAAGAAACCGCATTCAGGCACAGTGCAACCTCCACGGATATCCAAATCCTACACTGCTCGCTCGAGCTTCTTGTGCATAATAAATGACTGTTGATACACTGCAGCTCCGGGGGTCGCAGACACTCTACCGTAACCCGTAACCGCATTCGGATGTCAGAACTCAAAGCTATCTAACTAAAAACCATGGTGATACGTGTTAAAACCATGGTGATAATCTAACGTCCAATCAGGACCTTCTTCCCTTCCAGGGCATAAACCTCACACGAAATTATCTGTTTGTGGTACGTTTCTAACAAAATTTCGTACCACCGCCGGGCTTTACATGTCTAACATTCTAATCGGGAGGTGGTTCAGCTTCAGTCATGAGCATCCAAATTTATGCAATGCTCTAATTCGGAGGTGTTTCGCCGGCGGGCTGGGGCTATGCTCCCTTCACCCCCTTCAAGTTCATAATCGACTAACCCGGCTTTGAATCCGCGTCAAGTCCCGTCATTGTAGACGTCGAGGGACTGATTACAGCAGTCATCTACAAATCACAGTTTTACCCCAACTTACATCTCACCTTATTCAAGTACTCGCAAAAAAAACGCGTGGGAAAACTCATCAAACACGAGTATCCGACATTCATGAGCTCGTTAAAATACAGTAAATCACTCAAAACAAGCTCCTCACAATAAACTAAGAAAATTCATTACAAAAAAATATAATTACGGGCACATAACCCATACAAATCCACAAAAAAGAAAAACACCAAAGAAATCTCATTTTTATTAAAAACACCGTCACAGCGACATCTCAATGACGATAATCTAATCATTCATAATTCATAATAAATATTCAACGCGCAAATAATAAACTATAGGGACAAAGTATCTTGAGACAAAGGAAAAACAAATGTAATAAATACTGTAGTAGCAATCAGTATGGGTCACTAAATGAACATATCTTCCCGATTAAAGTTTGATATCGTACCGGATTCACAAAAAGTATTTCTATCTAAAGGCACAAGCTCGTAAAAAGTCTCCAATTCCTTCGATGAGAAAACTATAGGATTGTCCAATCATAACCATATACGAAACCGCATTACATACACACACTACTCATCGGCATGCGAAAACTTAGAGATACCGTATACCGCAAGTCCTGTCGTTCTCTTATAGAAAAAACTCTGAATACCCTTTTTACGCGAGCCTGAGCCTTTAAAAAAGGGGTCTCTATGGCTTCACAACTCTAGGTTCTTGTATACTTGAGGTCATTCAATCTGAGCACTTTATCTATAATTTATATAAACCACCTCTCTTTTTCTTCACAAGGTTCTCAATTTCTCAAATCTCAAATCTCAAATCAAAAGACTTCAAGTCTACAGGGAATAATTAATTACAGAATAATATACCAAAATAGCAGCAATTAGTACTCATTGGATAAGAACGGGCGGGCAATTAAAACCAACAAGAATAAAATGACGTAAAACAGATTCTCAAAAAAAAAACAATAAACTAATTACTACGGTACAGAATGTGGGAGATCTCGGCACATGATAAATAACAACAACAAAAAGCGATACTTCATAATTAATCAAGAATAGGGAGGTCTTCAAATTAGTGCAAATAGAAAAAGATTCCCTGATATATCCAGTCAAAAACACCAAGGATTCACCAGAACAAAAAGTAGGAAGGAGGATTGTTCGATGTTCGATAGCTTGGACAAGACATCAACTCTATAGTCTAAACCACAGGAGCAAGGGCAAGTTTCCTCTGTAGTTTACAAAGTTTCCCGCAGTGCGACTCAGCCCAGACTACACACTCCAAACTCCAACCTCCAACTATAAACTAACGTTTGTTGTTTAGATGACTCACCATTGCGAAAGAATAAAACTATCACTTTCAAGGAAAGTCAACAGTTCGAACCCCTTGCCCCCAGTTCAATACCTTATCACAACACCACCAAGCTAAGAGAGTATAGAGAGTCAGAGACAATAAGGGATAAGGGTACCTTAACCAGGTCTAGAGAGAATCAGAGAAGCGAGACACAGAGTAAGGGGATCAATAAATACCTATAGTATTATGGGGTTTGCAAGTATGCCCGATTTTCCTTGCAAGTATCGAAAAATTTACCGTATCTTGGCACTACACGAGCATATCTACAGGCAGTTTTTACGACCGATCGCCACGGGACCAATTGTTCAACAAAAAATGTCTTTGATGGCGGATTTTCTATAGTGCGGATGTGTCAAAGTAACGGTAAAGTTGTGTAAAAAGCACACGATTTTGCGAATTGATACTTGCAAGGAAAACTCGCGGTTTTTGGCATACTTGCAAACCCCAGTAACTAAACTAAGGGAACAAAGAAAGATCAAGAGTAACCAGTAGGTGATATACATGAAATGAATCAATAGAGTAAACGAGACATGGCGGACAAGCCTGGCTCAACTCTTAGAAAAAGAGAGACACCTCCAAAAGTTAGTCACTTTAGATATTCGGGACAATTTAACTCTTTTTGTTGAGCATGATCAATAAGGGACGATGAAATGAATTAAATGCACCGAACGAAAAATGAGCAGCTCACAATGAAATTAAATAGTTAGTTGCAGTAGAGCCCACAAACACGCAAAGAAGATAAAATACTTTTGTACTGCTTATATACTTGTATGTGGGGGGACGGTGTAGGAGTAAGGGTTGTTAATTTCGATTTATTAATTACGGTAATTATGCAACTAAAAAACAATTTCAGCATATTTCACTCCCCGTGAACCTCACCCTTTAAGAGCCTAAGCCTAAGCCTAAGCCAGCCTAAGCAACTCAAATCATTCCAGCACCCCACCTACACACAAAAAGTGAACAAACCACCAACACATCAATATTAGAAGCTAATCTCAGGAACAAGACAAATGAAAGTATACCGAATATTAACATAACTGGTCAACAACAACAACATTATAGCACAAATGTCGATGAATAACAAGAAGGCCTAAGTTTGAAGCAGAACGGTGTTAGACGATGAGAGCCTCCTGAAAACGAGTATACAAATATCGCAAAGAAATAACTAAATCCAAAAAGTTTCAGAAAAGCATTTACGCGGTATTTTAGTAAAGAAGTCGAGAACAAAGTCAAACTATTTTGGGAAATAATGTTAAGCGCGCGCGCGAACATCGTTTAATTTTCACCCCAGCCCAGGTGCCTAAATTTCAATTTATTTTAACAAATAGAACTCTAACGCGTTACATCGCCAGATTATACAAAAAGAACGCATACGTCTCTACGCTAGCCTGCCGCTTGAATATGCGCAAAAAAAAAGTCAGCGAAGCTATGATAAACTAAATATACATGTCATGAATGATACCAAAGTATATAAATACGACTTACCCGTTATGTCTTCAATACTCGGCGCTATGCCGGCTTAACCACAGGATCTGTAGGGTTCTTAATATCATCGGGAACCTAAAGAAAATGTAAACTAGTTGCACAAACAAAAAAAAAAAAAAAAAAAAAAAAAAAAAAAAAAAAAAAAAAAAAAAAAAAAAAAAAAAAAAAAAAAAAAAAAAAAAAAATATAACTAGTTGCACAAACAACAATAAAAAGGTAAAATCACACCGACCAAGCCACCCATCAAGCAAAAAAAGGACCTTTGCCAGCAGCGCATGAACCAGACCCAGAATCGCAATAGCAGATTTAAGTTCCAATTTGCAACAAACGCATATAACGGAAGAAGCACACAGAGTCGCACACAACGACACGGATGTCAATAATAAGACTTATTATAAGACTCACGCAGCTACCGTAACTATTGCATTCTTCTCTAATTCTCTATCACTAGCCCCGCCCCTCCTTCACATACCGTACCGTAAGGGACTTTGGAGTGTACGAGGGTGTGTGTAAGTAGGTAGGGTAAGTCTCATCTACAGGCAGGACTGGGCCATAAGAACTCCATATCGGACACCTCAAATCCACATTTTATGAACATGGAAGGAATATTCATAAATTGCCACTGCTCCTTTTTAAAGCGGTATGGCACGTGGTTTTTATACAAACAAGGTGCCATTCTGTTCCACTATATGTCACAGAATACAGAATAGCACACAATTCGCATAAAACACATGGGAATGCAGTTGTCAAGTATGCGCTTCGCAAACCACGTAACATACCGCTTTAAGGAGATGCACAAACGAACAAAATTCATAAACACAACCAACCTTATCGAAGAACTGATGCTCGATGGCCGTATCCAATTTGATCCGTTTATCTGGATCGTATTCCAACATCAATTCAATCAGATCGAATAAGTCGTCAGTGTCCTGGAAGTCGATAGTCTAGGCTTAAAGTGATCTAACGGCCGGTTCATGGAACGTGTGTTGGTTGGACAACTGTATTTCCACATTCAACAACCGGGTGTTATACCGCTTTAAGCCCTTTAAGTACAAACATAAGTTAAGTTGGAAGAGTATAAGTGTAACTGTCAAGTCTAATCCATAATATGCATGTCTGAATTACCGTATCGTCCATACGATACCACTAAGCCTCCGGCTCCGCACATCTAGCTTAGCTACACGCAATTATCTAAACACTACCCCACCTTAGTCTTTTGCAATTGGTGGTGTCGCAGGTTATGACACTTCTCGCGCACATACTGCGCTCCTTCATATTTATCGTCCCATTGCAATCGGCCATCCCTGTAAAGTGATTGATTTGCACTTGCAAAAACAACATATAATATTGTCGTGAAGTGAATAATAATGTGAGTATAATAAAGCGTAGGCCAGTAGCCTCAGCCCTGTGACAGTATCAAATCTGTCAAGTAATCAATAAAATAAGGGCGTCACCAGTCTCACTTTGCTATACATCCCGAATCCCGATGGAAAGCTAGCAAGGTAGAATTTACCAACAAAGACTTCGAAAATACACATGATGAAATCGTTAAATGGAGAGAGAGAGAATATAAATAAATAAACCATGAAGTGAAATGGCAGGATGTTAATTTTTAATATAAAACATAAAACCCCACTTGAAGTATCTCGTTTTCGTCTTTTCTCCCAATGACAAGGGTATTTGACCGAGCGCCTTCTCCATAATCGCCAAATGTTCCCGTGAGTCGTGTGTCTGAAAAAGGACACGTACTAATCCGATATATCTAATTTGCCGTGCTTTGCATATATTTTTTCTAAATTGGTCACTAGGTCCCTTGCTAGTATGTGTGGTAAGGCGCTTCATCTTAGGGTAACCATTTGGTTTTGTTATGTGAATTATTGCGCATGTACTTATTTGTGTTGTTTCATCACCAAATTATCAATAAGTTATTATTATTATCTCACTTGCCAAAAAGAAACCATCCCAAACCCAGACATAGGTTGCAGGCACCATTCTAGGTTTCAGTCACAAACTCCAACTCCAACTCTATTTATAGACATACCAGCAGCGCTCTTTATTATAGGCAGGACATCACGAATCCCATGATATCAACAAGGAAAATATAATAAATGAATAAAACATACCTGGAACAATGTGTAGCTCGTGTACAACTCAAACATAATGCATCCGACCGACCAAACATCACATGGGTAACTCCATCCCAGCTCAAGTATCACCTCGGGTGCCCGGTAATGACGCGTGCTCACCTGAAAACTCGCACAATTCAGGACAATTTCTCTAGGGGGTATAAAAAAGACGGCAAAGAAATAGACTAATTTCCCCTAGTCCGACTGGTTCGTTTTCTAATTCGAAACAGACCCCAAAGAAGCGCATCGATTAGGATACGATACATACTCTTGTTTGTATTTTATATGCACAATTTTTTATGGAATAAAGAGTTAATAATAATAATAATAATAAGATAGTCATCACCGGATACGGTCTAACTAACCGGTCAAAAACATGGTAACTCACGCACAGTATTCTTTTGCTAGACCAAGCGTCGATTCCAATTGTCACCCACATCAAATTCAAAAAGTTAAAAAATATAACTCACTATGGTCGTATGTTGTTCATCTTCAAAAGTGGCTCCTCCTAGATCAATTAGCACTACACTCGCATTGTCCACAACCCTATACTTGTTGCCCTTCGTGTCCCGTTGCGTTGAATATCCTCGGTATTTGAACATTAGGTTTTCCGGCTGCAAATAGGGTTGGTTGGCTGATTCAAATAGCAAAACAGAAAAATAATATTGCAAATATGCAAATACAAATCATGGACAGTGATGATTAGAGTACTTAGGTCGTGAACTTATAGCGGCGGTGGTTCTGTTATAAGATCTCCGAGCGGCATAGGCTTAGGTTGTTCTACCGCCAATACTCAACAAAGTGGCATAACAAGGTAACAAAAAAATAAAGTACTAATACACTCAGATTTATTCATTCAAGATTCCAAATTCCAAATTCCTATTCAAAAACACATAATCTAAAAAGGCTTTTACATTAGAAACCTCATACCTTCAAATCCGTGTGCGTCAGTTTCTGTCGATGCATAAATAAGACTGATTTTATCAATTGATAGCTGATTTGTCGCACGTGTTCCAGAGGGTAAGGATAGTAGTTGTTATCCTAAACATTTACATGCTTACTAGCTTTTCAGCACAAACTGCATAAAGTGGAAAAAAAAAATAATAGTAACAATAAACATAAGAATAACACTCACCTTTAAAAAGTCAAACACCGACTGTCCCAAAAGAGGGAACACTAAACACGGATGGCCGTAGTAGTCAAAATGGTCGAGGAGCGGAATGACGAGATGCTCACCCTGGAATAATTATTGAAAATGACCGATTAGTGATTCAAAGGCAAAGGGCAATATTTCCGTGGGAGGTACTATTATACTTGAGCGGAGCCCCACTTGGGCAAAAAGTTTTGGTTTTCCAAAATCTTCCAGGTTGTGCTTTATTCCGATGTACTCAACTGCGCTGAGTCCAACAAAAGTGGTTCAAGAGGGCCCTATGGGTCATTGAGACCCAATATGCCCAAAACGAGTTCAAAGGCTTCCCCCCGTATGAACCACTTTTTCGAACTCTGCGCAGTTGAAAACATCGAAATAAAGCGAACCCTGGAAGATTTTGGAAAATATTGTTTTGCCCAAGTGCCGCTCAAGCACAATAGTATCCCGTAGGAGTTATTTTCAAAGGCGAGAATCTACCACGCATTCTCAAACTTCCATCTTAAAAAAAGTATGCACGTGATAAAAATTAACAAAGGCTAATATTAAAAAAGAAGAAAAACCCCAGTTAATTCCAAAACCCGCCGATGATTTCCTCGTGTGGACTCATTAACTAATTTAACACAATTCCCCCCAAAACGTATACAACTTGTGAAACATAAACATTTTTACTAGTCTACTTACAAACAAGACGTATTTGTTCTACAAAACTATACTTTACGTATCCCTTTCATTGTTTTAATAAAATTCATACTATCAAAGTAACAAAAACTGTGATAGGAATGTACCTTTGGATCGGCATCTCGCAGCTTTCGTAAAACTCTGATTTCGTATTTGGCGGCCGCACGATATTTCGCAACGTTTCGGATAATCTACAAACGCACTGTACTAAAAATTACATCAGCTGAATTGCAACATGGTACTCACGAATTACCGCTAATAAACAAGCATTATCATAAACAATACAAGGATCTTCTAAGCGTAAATATTTGCAAGATTGAGTAAGAAATACTGAGACTCAAGTCAAGACTAGATATAGATGTCAAGATCATACGCATATCATATTAGTGTGTTGAATAAAATAATAATAAATAACTATGCATCATCTGCTTTGCAACAAAAAAGTATGCCCACCTTTAGGGCGAACGTCTTCTCTTTTGAATCGCGAACTTCGACAACCTGAACAATTAACGAATTATTACCGAACACACTAAAAAACCTAGTCAGTATAGTAAGGGACCAGCCCCTTACCCTTACCAAGGGGACACGTTTATAATATAACAAAGCATCTTCCGATTGAGTCGACTTTAAAATAGACTAAGAACGGTTCTTTCAATAACCACTATTATGTATGTTTTGGGGTATCTACCGCGATAATGAAAAAAATAGGATTTTAATACGTCCACTGCCTACAAAAGCAGAAGACCTACTACACGCCTCCATCGACTGCAAATAACGAAATGCGCATCACTTCCTTAAAACAGTATAAGAAGCTGCAGTGCAGTTTGCACATGGCGCACAAGAATGCAGTTATAGACCATCCGCTTCAAAACCCGGATGTTACACCGCTTTAAGAATTTATCAAATTCACAAGCGTGCGTACCTTTCCGAAAGTACCTTCTCCCAGATCACTCAAGATTTCGAACGTCTGCCCAGAATGGGGACCCTTGACCACATCACCTTTCCTGTAGACCAGATGACCGTCCTTATCCACCTAAATCCATAAATCACTTTCAAACAAATATAACAAACTATAATAATGTAACTTTCTACATCTGCCAAATATCACAGTAATAATGTTGAAAAAAAACTCAACACACGTGACGTGGCACTGATCTAATTCATTTGATTTTGTTATTTGCTGATCATTTCAGTTATGGCATACGGGACTAGCTTAAGAAGTGATAGCTCTCGATGGTGATAAAAAAAAAGCATTAAAACAAACTTCCGGCGGTCGTTCCTTCTTCTCTTTTCGATACTTTTCCTCACGTTCGCCACTTTTACTTCGCGTTCGGCGTAATTTGTTATCCTAAAAGCGGAAGTTTTAAAAAATAAATAATAATTTTCAAATGCCTATTCGCCCCCGCACATAGAATTGCAACTAAGCCTAACGGATTATGATAACCAACCAACTTAGCAACAGGAATCCTAAGACTCGGCGCCTGGTGCCTCACAACACGAGCCTACCAATAAATGTTAGTGCCGCGCGGTAACAAAGGAAAGATACGAAACTGGACCCTACAAACTTCGCCAACCTTTCCATCCTTTGAATTCTTCTTCCGCACATCTTCTTTCGATTTGACTACTTTCACATCGGACCGCGTAGTGTTATTCTTGCGCTCCTCGCTGCGTTTCCGTCTCTCACGACTTCGCCGGCGAGCGCGCTCCTCCCTATCCTAAAGAGAAAACACCGTATATCTGCGTAAGTATCTATGCGCCTTGTTCTCAAAGAACATACAGGTTTGTGACACAAGAGTATCGATTGCTTTTGATACAAATAAACCATAAACATTGTCTATAGAAACACATATACAAAAACTCTACGACAGACAAAGGACCGCGTCGCTGCGAAACCGGTCATGAGCTTCGAACAGTGCACTAAACTACGCTTGGACAAAGTATCCCGTTTTTGACTAGTAAGATTTGGCTTACAATCATATTTTTATCTTTTATCACGAACCAATATCTATCTAATACTGTAAACATACCGCTTGCGTCATAAACGACACGCGCAGCCGGGCAGAAGCGATGAACTAACGAATATAAATATGCAAATTTGCATATCTCCAAGAATTCAACTTGGTCACGCGGCGCTTACAAAGGGCACGCGCTAAGAGGCAAATACTGCATATATGCTAATTTCACGTCAGTAGCTATAATAAAGGTACAGCTTACAGCTGCGCTGCGCGGCAACACCACACCTTCCATGCGTTGCACACAGAGCTTACAAATTTCTGCGCCTCAAATTTAGGCACAGAATGGAACTTGGAACACGCTTATGATATGATACGTGAGAATGCAATTATAATTATCCAGCACATGTTTCAAAAACGCGTGCTATACCGCTTTAATAAAAGAATTACCTTTTCCTTTTGCTGTGACGATTCGATATGTCTCCGTTTCCGCCTGTCATATTCATCCGATGTTTCGGAAGTTGAACGTTTTCTTCGGCGTCCCATTTAATAGAAATGATTCCAAGTTCCAAGGTCCAAGCAAGATTCTTCAAAGTTGAAACTCAAGCAAAGAATGATCTGAAATAGAATAGTTCAGTTGTATTATTCTTTTCAGAATTCATTTCCAGCAAAACACGAAATTTACTAGCAAGCAATACAACTAGAAAGGTGCAGAACAGAATCACAAAACCATTCAGAAACAAAAACAAGAAAGGCAGTTTATTTAGAAATTCCCCTATTCAACTGTCCATGGGAAATAAGATAGGAAAAAGAACAAAGCTGTTCTAATAAGACATCGATCCTCGAACATTTTTTATAAACTTAGGGCGCGTTCGGGATTGCGAAAAGAAAGAAAAGAAATCAAAAAAGTAGTTCGGGATGGTCGGTCGGAAATGTAAATCTTTTCCACAGTACATATAGCCCGTGGGCACAGAGACCACTTATATTTAGATATGCAGAACTATTTGGAGACAAAATGAATGCCTCTATGCCCACGGGCTATGTGTACTTTGGAAAAGATTTACATTTCCGACCGGCCATCCCGAACTACTTTTTTGATTTCTTTTCTTTCTTTTCGCAATCCCGAACGCGCCCTAAATCAAAAACTGTCTGACTACTCGATACAAAACGAATGCGCGTTTATAGTGCATACACCTTTGCATCGAATAATTTCACAAGTACCGTAATCCATGGCGTACGGTCAGGGTTATCGCGGTGAAACTAACGCCCGTTTCTTATGGCTGTATCAATGAATTATCAAAACTAGTAAACAAAACACATCGTTGTTTGCTGGTAACTCCATGAAGCAAGACGTGATAAAACTACAGAACTCCCCCAGAACGGAAAAAAAAAGTACGGAATAATGCTGAGGCTACGAAAAAAACCGCATGTGGCCAGTAAACAATTTTTTTCACTAAAAAAAACGTTCAGGCGCTGGTCACCGACCATTTGACGATGATTTCAGAAACATAACCACTGCCGCAGTATTAATGAAGATCTGCAGGCATCATGGACTCATCAAATGAGAATAATTCGGGAACTACATAAATCAAACTGTTTGGCTGACATAAACTCCCCACACAGTCCACACTGGTCTGGATAAATATGGAGAAAATTCATTCCTTCATTTAAATGTATTAGCCATAAACCCATAAGACAACCATGTAAATACAAGTAACGACCCAACATTATGTAGTAACTGAAGCCAAAAGTAATCCAATATTTTATTTTTATGAAAAACAAAAAGTATGTCAAGACACGCAAAAATCGACTGAGAAGAGCAGAAGAACAAATAATGCACCGAATTTCAAAATTTCAATAATCAGTTGTCCTACTACACTACGACACCACATCGAATGGTAAAAGATGAAACTACTAAAGTTAAATAATAATAATAATAATAAACAAATTTCCGTCAAATGTATAGACAAACAGAACTCTCCTAGCTCTCTGACTTTCATAGCAAAACTAACAAAAGACACGTTCTTTTCGAGATTTAGTTCAATAATCAAAACTAATAAAAAAAGCTATCAAGTATAGTACAAGGGCACAAAAACTAACAAAAGGCATAGAGTACCATGATCTTAGTATAATTTCTGTTAGTTAGTTCACGTACAGTAAACGTGTTAGCCTACTTTGAATATAAAACAAGTTTTTTTTCTCAGATTTTCAGCTCAATGTACATATCAAAAATTCAAAAAATTTCAATTAAAACACGTTAAGAGGATTTCAACTTTTCATTCGGGCTTGGGACAACTCGGAATTCAAAAAAACAATTGAGGCAATTAAGCAATTAATCCTCACACCACGCGTTCTCCTTGCGAATCTGCTCCTCCTCTTCGGGAGTGAAGTCGTTCTTGATATTGAAGGTGCGACGGATCTCGTCGGGAGACTTGCCCTGTAATAAATAATAATTATTATTATTATTATAAAAGTTGAATGGACTTGTAAAAAGGATGTATAATGAATTGGCCACATAATTTTTTTTTGCCCATAAACAGACTTTTGTTCCGAACTCTCGACAACAATACTTTACATAACCTATATTTATTTATGTAGAATTATAAATGAAAACTGTGCGCTAACTCCGTATGTGCCTGTTTTGTTTTAGGCAAGCTCTGGAGGCTAATGAAATTTCCGCTTGTATAACCAATCCAATGGAACATTCAGGTAATATGAGCTAACAAACCTTGATCATGTTGGCAACAGTCTTGCAAGTCACGTCCAACAGGCCCCTGATATCCAGATAGTTAGCGGCCTGGAAGAAATTTTGAATGAAACCACATGTTTCTTGCGAATTTGATGTGAATAGTGCGGCCATTATCAATGCGACATAAAAGCCGCCATTATCTACGTTCAATGTCCAAATACAGGAATTCTAATCTGTCCTCTCGACGCGGTTGTATCAAAATCATAATCCCTCAGGTGACTAGGAATGTTGGCAGACACTGTTTTGTCCATAGAACTTCACTTATGATTGAGAGTAACCCTCGCCTATTGCTGTAAATCTACTTTTTTTTATTTGGTACTTTTATTTTAGTCAGAATTGCATTTGCACGTTTCATAGTTATTCATTGTGGTATTGCCTTGACAAAACTTGTGCGACATTTCATGTTCGTAATAAATGTTATGTTATGTTAATGTCGCCTTCCATGAAAGATAAAAAAAACGCATCATTGAAGTTATAATGTAATAAACGACATACCAAAATAAGTTCGAACAGTGTGCCCTGGTCGACCTTGAGGAACTCGACATCCCAGCTGGGAATGTCATCGGTCCTCTTTTCCCTGTTGTCAGAGTCCTCAGGTGCTGGGGGATCATCCTTGTGGTAAGTGCACCAAGCAACGACCTGGAATGAAGAAAAACCATAAAAGATAATTAAGATTAACAAAATAATAAATTAATACCTTATAATCTTATACAATATAATTAATGAAATAATTAGAACTAGTACATAGTACAAACAAAGTTCAGCATCACTATTATTATTATTTTCGCTAATTGGTATAATTATTATATAGCACCGAAGAACGATTTACACGGAAACATGCTGAATGATCACGTAAGTGAAGTTTCACTATCGGGGAATAATGTGGCGGGCGGCGCAAAACGCAAAATTGATATTGAAGATTTGCCAGGAAGAAAACTAAGATGAGTCCGGTATATATACCTTCTTCAAAATGTTGCCATTGACATTCTGGATTGGAATCGGGTCATTGCTCTCGACTTCTCCGTTCTCTCCGTCAATTCCCAAGTCCTGAAATTAATTGTTAAATGAATAAAAATTCTGCTTATGTTTATACATCTGATTCTCTTTCACTCTTCAAGGACATTCCTAGCTTTAATCCTTTAATCCAAGGGCATCGCAGGGATAAGCCCCTTTTTAAGAGTACCGGAGACACATGTAGAGAGACGAGACTGACCTACACAATTAGAAACAAAGGAACTTTCAAGCAAGGTTTTCAAACATATATTGGACAACTACATTCTCAATAAAATCTCGCGCAGTGCACATCCATGGAAATAATGCCTCAAGCATGCGTTTCAAAAACCGACTGTTATATCGCTTTCGAACTGTTTGAACTCAAAAAGTTAATACATTCTTCATTGAGGAAAGGACAAACAATCTGACAAGGACAGCATAGCGCACCTGGAGCAAGGTATTGATAGTAGTGGAGAGGCGAATCACATCGCGAGGAACATGGAACTGTTCACCGTCCGAGCTGCTAAGAACAACCTCGTTCTTCTTGGCCTCAGTCATCTGCAAAACAAGTGGATTATTGAAATCAGATCATTAGATAAAGATATAAAACAAATATGACTCTCAAGGACGCATCAAAGGACTGCTATTGCACAACACAGACATCAAAAGGCTAGGGTGGAAACAGGGAGATCCTGCCTCATACATATTATAATGAAACTCAAACTATGTTAGCTCTACGAAGTAGCAAAGGATACGTCACAACACGAGGATAATGTGAATTTACTCGATTTATGAAGTTAAACAAAAGGGAAGCTAAACATTTGATCAAATGCAATTTACGCCTTTTCAAGTACAGAACTATCTACAGCAAGTTCACATAACGTAATACGGAAATCACGCTTCTAACTGGAGTATTATTACGTACAATGAAGCAACGAGCACAGGTAACAATATAAATACACACAATTTTTATTGCAAAACGAAATTGGCTCGCAATTTCGCTCAGCTGACCGAAAAATCAGTAAAACGCGCCCGCAACAAGCAACGCCTTAAACTAAGAGAGGGAACTTCAAAAATTCTTATAATTACAGTATGTTTACTTGCTCATTGGAATGTTTCCTTTTGTATGGTAAATTTAGGGCGCGTTCGGGATTGATTTTCCGAAAGGAAACTCGGCCAAATCCTCGTTCGGGATGGACTTTTTGGAAACGTTCCAATGCTTGGAGAAAACAAAAAATACAGTATGAATTAGCTTGCGAAAAACGTTTCCCGCGCATATTTTTCAAATTTTCCATGCTAATTCATACTGTATTTTTGGTTTTCTCCAAGCATTGGAACGTTTCCAAAAAGTCCATCCCGAACGAGGATTTGGCCGAGTTTCCTTTCGGAAAATCAATCCCGAACGCGCCCTTATGAATGCTTTTTTTGTTTCTAAGAGTACAATAGTAAAATGCAAGATAAAAATCCAAGAAAGTTCCCTACTGTACAGGAAACTACCTCTTCATGCATTTATCTTTTTTACTATTTTTTTTGTTTTAAATATGTTTTACACACCGCACACTTATGTAGATTTATTGACAATGAAAATCTGCGCCAGGGCACGGTAACCGTGTGTAAATTTACGCGACCTTCACATATTAGTCAAATCGTAGATTGTCAACATATTTTAAAGCGGTGACAGCCGGTTTTTGAAACGGTTTTGGGTAACTGCATTCCCATGCATCATATGCAAATTAATATGATTAGGATAAAAATCTAGCTTAATTCGAGCTCGCTCAGCATAAGTATATAGGAATGCAGCAGTCCATCATGCGTTTCAAAAAGAGCTCGTTATTTCGCTTTAAATATTCGTGTGCAAATCAGTCTCACCGTTGGCTCAGCTTCCTTGGTCTCAGATCGGGCTCACATAAGGCTAATAAGCCCGGCTATAAAGCTAATGTGCTAATGTTTTTAATACGCTTCAGTTACGCCATAATTTCTGCATAGTGCTCTAATAAATAAACTGTAATTAAATTGTTCTCATATAACTCGAATATGCAATATGAAATACAATACCCAACTGTTTACTCAAAACTGCACATATCAACAGCGTAGAGACTCGCTTGGACATTTTATCAAACAAAAACACAACATACAATCAAATAAATATCAAATGTTTATATGAAAAATAGATGGTCCCACTTCACCGAAAGAAACGACAAACCCGTGCATAAGAAATTGAACTAATCACAAGGAATAAGGAAAAACAGCTTTCATAAAACAGTAGTCTATACATATAATAATAATTTCGGATTGGTAATAAACTAGAAGGATTTACTGAATCCGTGGGAAGTGGTTAGATACGAATTTTTCATGTAATAAACACAAATGTGAAAGAAACTAGAAACATCGTTCGGCATTATTTTTTTTTAACGAAGGAAACAAAATATTATCACATTATGTTTACTACATCGTATAAGGGTATAAACGATGGCATGTGTACTACAGTGCAATTAGTGTTTTCCTATGATTCGGATCAGTAATTATCTTGAGTTATAGTGTGATAGTTACATGTGTGGTTATTGGATGAACTCTGATTATGATTCATCACACATGATTACATGATGTACTCGCTCATTATATAAATCTCGTGGGTAACTTGACCCGATGTTATATTCACCTAAAAACTAATCGTCGAGCGGTATAATAGTGTGTTTGTGAGGCTCATACTGGGCAACCATATCCCATGCATAAAAGCGTATCGTGTGCCACTTTGCACCGGAAAGTTACAAACCACATGCCATACCGCGTTGAAGAAATCTCGGTGGTAAGATATACAAGATTTTACCTATCAAGACCAGATCTTCCTTCTAATTAAAATGTAAAGCACAAAGTCCATTATTCAGTTATTCACGATGTCTTTCCTGTGAATAAAAGTAGTACATCAACGATGTCAACCACATTGCCATCGATAAGATTAGATAGAAGACACAGAAGCCCTCAACCTGAAAAAAGGACAATCATTGAGCAGACACCGATATTGCGCGGCGCACCTTTGGCGCAGTATTGGCACTATCCTCGCACACATCTGGCGAAGTTAGCTACTGACGTTCGCCAACAGTGAGCCAGCCGTTTTGTTGTCCCGAGTAGTTGGGATCATTAGTACACTCGCATTTTCGGAGCGTACACGGTAATATAAGTTTCCCAGTATTAACGCGGTATAACAACCAGTTGTTGAAACTCCTTTGCATACGACACATGGAAATGTTGGTGTCCGACATAGGTTTCAAAAACCGGCTGTTATATCGCTTCAAGCCACCTAGTTTAGTAAATTTTATATGTGGCTCCCTCAATTACCAAACGTTGGTCATAAAATCCAGTTGGTTGTTTGCTGTTTCGTGCCAGTGCTCTATTTACACAAATCTCAGGGAAAGCTCTCTGGAGATCGGTCGGCTAGGGATACGATGGTATCGATAATAAATTGACTGAAATCTCGCTTTCTAGGTAAATTTTCTCCGAGTCGGCTAGGGATACGATGGTATCGATAATAAATTGACTGAAATCTCGCTTTCTGAAATAATTTTCTCCGAGAACAGTTTTCTCCAGGGGTAAACGGAGTGGTGAATACGGCCTTAGAACGATCCAAAAGCAAAAGCCATATTTTTTTACAAACTTGAATTTGACATACTCAAGTGTCAACAAATCAAAATGTACAGCCAGTTTATCATGGGTAACTATTGTGTACAAGCCATGAATACTACAACGATGCGGTGAATTTAGAAATTGTGTGTTACAAAAAATACGACAAACTGTGAAGGACACACAGTTTACAAAATATATTCAGCCAACCTTCTTCCAGCGTTCAATGTGCATTTCGCTAAGATTTCTTTCCATGTCGCACTCGTTATCGTCATCTAAAGATATGAATTTGCGATGAGAGCATTGACATACTAAAGTGTACTTAGTAAATTATTCGGACGGTAAACCTACGAACATTTTAAGTACGGTAAACCTACGAACATTTTAAAGCGGTATCATATCCGTTTTTGAAAAGGATTTTGGAACACGGCACTCCCACGCAATATATGCGAATTATTATTAGAATAAAAAACCGAGCTCACGCAGGTACTCATCATACATTTCAAAAACCGGCTGTTGTAATGCTTTATTGTCGCACTTATGGCCATGGGAACATCAACGAAGTGTCTGTGGTGACTCCGCTTCATATAATGATGATATGTTTTTGAAGTTCAATGCCGGCCGGTTTTTTGAAACGCATCGTGGACAACTGAGTTCTTGCGTATTTATGCTAATTTACTCGAATTTAGATTGATTTCGTACTCTAATTTATGCTGATTTGCATAAGCTGTATGAGAATGCGGGTGTACCCGATGCGTTTCAAAAACCGGCTGGTATTTCGCTTTAATACCACTACCCTCGTCAAAACCAATGTTTCAGGGGAGCATATCACCGAGTACTTATCCGCAAAACATAAAATCACCTTGAATTTGAATCCGTTGTTGACCGGCAATTGGTACCAGAGCTTTTGAACCCTTCACATTCAGTGGTGTGTACTGTACCATATCGTTCTATATTTCTAAATACAAAATTATTATCTTATTATATAAAGGAGAAGAGTTTGTCACGGGTTTGTTTTTATGTGCACAACGAAATCCCTTCATAAAGAAAATTCTTCGATCGAAAGAGAATACAAAATCTATGTCGCTGGCGAGATTCGAGCCCACAGCAGCACACAACCTCTCGATTCACAGTCCGACGCTCTACCGGTTGAGCTATGCTATCTTTTATAGGGGTAGCAATATGCTCTACATAAGCACCGTCAATGGCAAATTTGCATGGTAGCATTAGTCGAGTGGAGATCCAAACTGATTATTATACGTTTCCACAATCAGAGACGTGTGAATGTAAGTGGCACGGAAGAGAAAGAGACGAGAGTTAACTTTTTACATTGTAGCAATTCTTTTTTCAAATAGGGAAACAATCGGCCGAAGGCCGATTCCTCCAGTCGGAGAAGAGCCCGTAGGGCTCTTCGAACGGCTGGTAAACATATAAAGAAACGATTAGAAATGAAACTACATTGAAATTGGATGCTATAATAAAATCCATAAAATACAGTCCAACTACTGGAGGGGATGTGAAGGAGGAATATGCAGGAAATAAACGGTTTAGAAAGTCAAATAGGTAAAGTTGTAAGCGAAAACCGCGCGGAGGATAGAACCCGGTGAGCGAGCGTGACGCCGCGCAACTTGTTTTTCTCTTTAAAGGGACGCAGTCACTACAAATTCAACTTTTTTATTCGATTTTTATTCAATGCAAGAAGATTTATAAAACAATATGCAGCCAGTAAAAAGCCACATAAAAGCGAACTCAGGGAGAGAAATCAATGAAAATGGGTTTTGGTAAATGACTGTCGCCGGTGCATGCAATTGCCATGGGTACTTGGAGAGTGAGCAGCCTGCAGTGTTACACCTGGCGTGTGGTTTATCACTGCAGGTATTTATTAGGAACCGCTATACGGGCAATTATAAACTACGGTATATTAGTAAAACTCATACGCAGTGATTTCTCTCCCTAGTTCGTTTTGCTGTACTTTGATGCTGGGACCGTATTTTTCTTCACATATTTGAATATTTAATGAAAAGCAAATAAAAAAGACGAATTTGTAGTGACTGCGATCCTTTAAAGCGAAATGCCAGCCGCTTTGCAAAATTTGCATATGATAAGCAAATCCTATGTATCCTATGCTAATTTTGCGCGATTGCCGTGGACGATCGCGCAAAATTAGCATAGGATACATAGGATTTGCTTATCATATGCACATTTTCCAAAGGGGCTAGCATTTCGCTTTAACTAGGAACATAAGTTTCAGTGCACGTCGTAAGCCATAAGAATATCACATTTGGACGCAATAAACACCTATACTTACAGAAACAAGGAAGAGCAGAAAGCGTGAAAATAGTTCAACAAATACTGACGAATTTGTATTCTTTGCCCCCCTCGTCACACCCACGAAATAAAACCCATGTACAGATAAGAATGTAGCGGAAATAAAAAAATAATCAAACTTGCAAAAGTGAGAAAGTGTATTTTATTCTCTTTCTCTCTAAAAGCCGGCCATATAATTATCATTAAAAAAGCACACTGGTCTGCAATTATGATAAACTTGTCATACTTCATAGTACAGCCTCCAAGCTTTTTTATATGCAACAAACTATTAGCCATAAATTCATAAATGTGTGCGTGTACTTTTGTAGCATATATTCCATTAGTTTATAGGAAAACCCTAAGAATACTTGTCGAACTTGGAATGGAGGAATGCCCTGAACATCAAAGGAACTCTCAAGTATACACCTGTTTCTGATAAAATAGGCGCCATTTCCGCGATAAGATGATTCGTCAACAATGAATTTCTTTGGGAAGGAAGGTGAAAAACATAGACACGTTGTCGATAAAAGAGCAGTCATGTTAAGTGGTAAGAGATGTAAGGTGAGTGGTAAATGGTAGAAGTAAGAGAGAGCGTAACAATCAAAAAGTAAAGGTATTATAAGCCGGAACCTTAGTATTCGCCTAAGATCCCGCTGTCAAAGGAACGAGGTTCTGTGACCCAATAGCCTGCAGTCAAAGTAGGTCTGCACAGAAGTGCGTGACACGCTTACCACCCTCTTTGATGCTTTTTTTCTTTTCCTATCTCTCTCAATCTGACTGACCAGTCTCTCTCTCTCTCCCTCTCAGTCTCGCCCTTTCAGTCTCGGTTTGCGGCCGTCACAGCTGACCAGTCTTTACTTCCCTCTCTCTCTCTGGCTTCCTTCTTCTCCCACCCCCTAATCTCTCTCTCTCTCTCTCTCTCGCTCGACTCACCCGTTTACCCAGTTCCTTCGCGACAAAAATCTTCACCCGAAAAGGACGACGAGAACTCCTCTAAACAAACAAAAACTGACCAGTTCAGTGGCTGGTCAAGGACAGGACAAGTGCCAGGAATTAAGAAAAATAAATAAAAAAGCTCCCAATGCCTCCCAGGATAATTTCCCGGGAAGCAGGAAAATATGGATTCGAACTATGACAGCAGCAGCACATGAAATTCTGCTTGTCTAATAGGAAGGTACACAAGTATGGGTTAGCACCAGATTTTTGGTTTTCGCTAGCTGAACGCTGCGGTAGGTCTCCTAACCGTGAGCTGAACGCTGTGGTAGGTCTCCTTAGCGTGAGATGAACGCTGCGGTAGGTCTCCTTTTCTATAAGTCAGTCTTTGAGCAAATCTACGTGCTTTTGAAAAAAAAACTCAATTAGGCATACAACTACTAGTTTTGTAAAGAATAACATCATGAATACATTAACTATGTATTTCTTTTAACAGCATGCAAAGAATAAAATAACCAAACAAATCCTAATAATTAATCAAGACCTTTATAAACATTCTTATCTCTTTATTCTCTTATCAAGGTTGAGCAATATGATGCTTTAATGAAAATCTTTCCGCGTAATCTTTTCTGAACTTAATTTTCATAGACACCCATTGCTACCACCAAAATAACACAAACTCGTCACAATTTATTCAAAGTATTCAACAAATTTAACAAAATTTAATGAGATCCTATGGGGAATATTACAGATTTTAACACAGAACCCACAGTACACCCAAAGCCAGTTGCTGTACATTCGCTACCGTATCAAACGTTTACTGAACTTCGACAAGGATTATAAAAATATTTCCAATACCACCAATAGCGAATTCACCAGAGTCCGTATTCACCAACATGCAGGGAGCCCTCCCCGGCCTCCCCAGGGAGCTAAAGAGTGCGTAGAGAGTGCGAAAGCAGAA
The DNA here is from genome assembly GCA_036852015.1 of Pelodera strongyloides. Taxonomy (NCBI): domain Eukaryota; kingdom Metazoa; phylum Nematoda; class Chromadorea; order Rhabditida; family Rhabditidae; genus Pelodera; species Pelodera strongyloides. Next base: position 155,549 of record JAANDG010000242.1, read on the forward strand.
GAGATTCAGAGCACTCACGCGCCTAGGGAGTACTTCACTTTATATAGCATTCATAAATAGTTTCATATATAAAACGACACACGCATACAAAATTCAAAGAGGTCATCCTAAAAGGTTGCGCTTTACAAAGCGGGCCCTAAATACCAATGCTATACTGTACTGTTCAATCGGAAATCATAATGGAAGTTAGAATCGGGACACAATTTGGAGCTTTTCTAAGAAACCTTGTTAATCAATAAAACTGAATCGTGTGCAATATATTCCTGCGTGGATTCTTTCCTTCAAAATCCGCTAGCACTTCATCAATCTCATTGTCCAAATCGTCGCACTTTTCCAGCTGAAGCAGTTTCAAAGTTTGTTTCTGACTGATGCAATTCTGCGCAGCCGCCGCGCACAAGAAAAAAAGAAGAAGTGTCCGCCATATCGGAGCGGTGAGCCTCCTCTAGGGTGTGCAAAAAGGCGGGCACTTATGACGAAATTTTTGGCTTGTTCGCGACAGGTGCGCCATGCATGCGCTAACTGGAATTGTGCAAATTTCGCGCGCTTTTGTCGCGCCCGAGGGGTTGACATCAAAAAACAACGTTACGCCGTGAGTTCGGCGCGCACAATTGCACGCCAATCCCACTCCGCGTGCATTTCGCACGCCTTTCTCACGCCGCTTGCACGCCAAGTACACGTACCTTTTCGCATAGATCCCTAACCAACCAGGCTCCGATGGTCGCCTCCTCGTGATTATCTTCAATGTCAATGTTAATAATGTGCACCGGGGCGATACTCTTCTGCAGTCTATTGTGCATGTGCTCCAGAACCTGTAACGTAAAACTTCATATTTTCACAAACTACAAAGTCATATCTTTCCGTAATATTCAAAAATTATCAAGAAAAGCTTTGTATCAAACTTAAACCGACCAGCCCCCACCTATAGGAAGCGCCGGGGGTGCGCGGAAAGGCATCCCATTCCAGTTGGCGCAACTGTGGCGCACCATTTGGAGGAAGCGCGGCAGGAGCGCCATGCACTCTATAGAGGGGTGTGCCCCCTTTTTGTGCACGGCCACGACGCGGCGTTTCACGTTGGCAGCCTGACTCGTTTTCAACAGTAGCCGACAAGGTTCCTTTCCACTGTCCAATGGTATTACAAAGCTCACAGACTACGCGCTTCAAATATCTATCAAACAACATTAATATATTAATCAATATAATAATATATTAATATAAAATTACCTGATCGTAAACCCTTTCTTCCAGCGCAATCACCACGTCATACTGTCCCAAATCATTCTGTAGTTTTTGTGGGGCTTCTTTGATCCGCCGGTTCCTGTCGACCATATTCAGAAGACCGTTTTGAGTGTAGCTAAACAACATAAGAAGGTGAAAACCGATTTCGCCTCCCGATTTTTTGAGGGTCTTGACCGGACCGGGGCGAAATCGGGGTTTTAGTTTCCCATGAAAGTGTCAATACTTTGGTTACGTATCCTTGTATGCATTTGATTAGTAATCAAATTAAAGTTTTACAAAAACATCGAACATAAAACAAGATTATCTCGATTGCATCTCTCATCTGGGAGACGCACTGTAAGCATTGTATGCTGACAAGTACTAATGTTAGAGAAACGGTATATAGATAACTTGTCTTTCTTTTAACTAATCCGAGAATCCGAGAAGTGTGTTACTTAGATAATCTCTAAACACAAAAACACATATAAGTGCATCTTCAATTTCTACAGTACTCACAAAGGCATGTCCTTTTGCCGCAGATCATTATAGATAAACTCATATGGGGTTCCGAAATCGTAGCAATTTGGCTGATTTGCAGCCGGTCCAGGCAGCTTCACCTAAAATCAGTTTCAATCAGACATTTTCAAAAGTGCGCCAATTGAAGTACCAGGTAATTACTCAACGACTACCATACTCGGATCACTTAGCAACCTAATAGATTAATGCATACGGTAACTAACTTCAATGTACCCAATTTAAACAGTATACGAAACAAACTAGACAAGAAGTATCGCCTAAAAACACAAACCTGATTTCCGGTACCAAACGAGCACACATCAAATCCCTTCTTTCTAAAAAATGACTCCATTGGTTACGGTAATATGATAAACCACATTTCTCATATATACCTTACAGTATAATAGAATTGCGGCAATAACATAATGTACATTTGCTACTACACAGGAAACAGTGGAACCCAATCGGCGACGGTTCCCGGACTCGTGATCTTTTGATGACCAAGTTTGCCGGTTTTTTCTGTGCAATTAGTCCGCTTTTCTGTGCCTCAGACCAATATCAATGAGGCTCCAGCTCATTCGATTAGTTAAGGTATATGGTATACGGTAACAAATTTATACGTTACGGTAACACATTTTACGTCACGGCATACGGTAGGAAATTCGCCCATAGATCAATAAGGTCAAGTCTTACTGTAAAAAGCTATGCGCCTCCATCGATCGATTCATATTCGACGAACATGTGACTGCGAATTTGATCTTTGCCATCTGAAAAAAATTAATTGATTAATTAAATTAATAGTTCCCTCAAAATTCCCTAATTAGCTACAACTTCGTAATATAAGTATGCGTTCATAAGGTGTACCTGGGCGTATTCGGATAAAACTACACAACTTGTCTATGATGATGAATGAAACATTCAATGAAACTTCAACGGATTGAAATAAGTCAATAGTATCGTACTCTGGCAAGACAACCAATTGTAACATCTTCCAGCAGAAAGCAAACAATCAACAGCAATAATACGAAGAAAAAAAATTTATTAGTGAAAAAAAAATTGGTTTACTGTACAACATTAGTATAGGGAAATATTCTTGAGTAGTATAATTAAGTAGAAACATTAATGCCGCAACTAATCCCAGTCTTCGCGGCATACATCTCATATGGCGCCGCGAAAACTTACTATCTGAAGTCATATTGACCCCTCAGATTCCCTCGGATAACTATTCCCTGGGGACAGAAATAGAGTTCTAGTGTGAGAGTCGCAGTGAAAAATACAGTGCTTCCCTCGGGGAATCGGAGGTGAATACGGCCTCTGAACTGAACTGTCAAAATCAATTGAACTATCACAGATGTATAATACACACACGCAACTCTCCCAAAACCTCTTACTAAATACAATACGAATAAGATCACTCTTTTAGACAAGGAAAAGTGCATTAAAACGGCAATGAAAAGGGAGACCAATACAGTATTAGAAATGCTAAAATGCGCGGTATTATCATGGCAAGACTTCTAACCGATCTGGGAATGGTAAACGACGAATGACAGGTTAAATTAAAAGAAAATATCACAGTGCAAACCCAAATATACCATAAATGCAATACTGTTCACATAAATGATAATAAATAATAAAGACGGTTAGTGCAATACTTTTCCACACTGGGACTTGGGACTGACAAACCAAAACGCCGTTGAAAAATGGCAGTGGTAAATATAATCAATAAATATATTTAAACGTACTTTACAGGATATACATGTAAGGGAAGACAGTGCCACAAACAAGGTCTAAAACAGGGTCCCAAGTCCCAACCATTGGAGAGCCAGAGTTAATAGACAAATCCCAACTAAGCAAACTCGTTCACAGATCATCGTGCAATCTCCTTTTGGCTGACAAAAGAGCCGACGACTCTAGCAGGAAGTCATTGGCGAGCAGTTCGTCCAGTGTGAGCTGCCCATCCGCGTTCATATCACAGAGGTCGATGATTTCAGAAACCTATAAAATCAAATTTAGGTCTTCATCTCTCCTCTTCGACATCTATCCAGGTCTATTCCTCTCTTTGTCCCTCTCTCTCTCTCTCTCTCTCTCTCTATATATATATATATATATATATATATATATATATATATATATATCTGAGGTATAGCCTTCCTACTTCCTACTACCATACCTTCTTATAAACAAAATACCACCGAGCAAAAGAATCAAAAACATACGGTAGAACTGTACGATAACCGATGCAACTACTCAGACTGATGGGGGTTACGGTAAAGCATGTACAAATGATTAAATTACCTCCTTCTTATATCTGGCCGGGTTTCCAGGGTCAACATAGGCAACAACCTCCTCGATAGTGGCCACTCCGTCGCCATTCACGTCAATATCTCGTTTGAACTCTTCCTGCCTGAATCAAGTTTCTCAAGAATTAACATCACCGTTACTTTAGTGATGGTTGGTACAGTGCATGCACATTTAGATTAGACCACGACTACCGATTATGAGCCGCAGCTTAGGGTACTCAACATATTGAAGCCACCGCGTGCATTCAAATACGGGACCCACATAGGGTTCCGTTCTCTACTTTCACACACTATGCGTATACTATAAGAATATCGCATCCAAGCCAGGTATTCACCTCACATACCTTTGCACTGTGTCGTCCTTCTCGGCGTACGGTCCCTCAATAGCCGCATCCGATTTCGCAGTGAATTCGGTCAATGTTATCTTTCCATCGTTATCAGTGTCTGCAACGTATCCACTATCCACGTCACGTCACGTCACTTACTTATGCGTACCGTAACGTAAACGTAACGTCATGTACTTAATGCGTTACAGTTGCGAATAAAAATGCCGCTCATGCTAGCGAATAAATCAATGATAAAAAAGGCTACATTAGTGCACGTCTTTCACCACTTACAAACTTGCCCTAGGGAGTTTACCGTTGCGAAAGGTCGAAACGGGGTTACTATATTATGTATGGTATATTCATGTTTGTTTGTTGAATTTATTCACTTATATCTTTCCAATTTGTTTCCTCTTTTATTTCAATCAGTAGTGGCAGAAAGGAGAAAACCCAAAGACATCGGATTCAACCGCCCGTCGACTTGTTCGATCACGGGCAAAACTAAAAGGAGCAAAGCCGGAAGTCTTACCGTAAGCGTTGACAATATCATCGGCCAGTTGTCGTAGTGTGGACACTGAATGTTCGGGATGGAGGAAACCAGTCCATTCGATTTCATTCAACATAACATTACTGTCGGAATCACTGCCTCGGAACGATTCTTCTTCATCTTTCAGTTTCAGAACATCTAAGAGAGAAAAATAAAAGAAACATTCCTTTGCATATTTCCCTCTTCCTTCTCTCTCTCTGTGCCTTCCGCACTTCCCCTTTCTCCATCCCTTCTATCTTTCTCTCTCTTTCTCTCTCTCTCTCCCTCTGGCTCTCTTTCTCTCTCTCTCTCACCGCCTTTAATATATTGTTTATCTTTAGATTCTGAATACCTTCTTTCTCCACTAGCTGCCCATTTCCATCCACATCCATCTTCTCATGGGACAGAAATCGTTGCTTGTATTCGGGCCAGGAAATCTAAAGAATAAAAAAAAAACTAACAGTTTATTTCTTATTCTGTTCGCTCATTTTTGGGCCACCCACGACGATCCGAATCGGACCACCCACGACGATCCGAATATTCCGAATCGGACCACCCACGACTATCCGTATCGGACCACCCACGACTATCCGAATCGGACCACCCACGACGATCCGAATCCGACGAATGCATCACATAACAACAAAAACTAAAATATTGCATCCGAAATACCTGTCCGTCTCCGTCTTCATCTACCAGTTTGAATTCGCTCAATGCCTCTTCCCGACTTTCCTTTAGGTGCGCCTGAAATAAGGGTTTATAAAAACTTCAAGGACTTTCCGACTCTGAAACATGCTTCGGGGTTAAAGAGAAATACCGGTCAGTTTTTGAAACACATCGAGTACACCATCATTCCTATGCAGCTTATGCAAATGAGCATGAATTAGAATATAAAATCGAGCTAAATTCTAGCAAATTAGCATAAACACGTAAGAATTGAGCTGTCCACAATGCGTTTCAAAAACCGGCAGGAATTTCGCTTTAAGGCAAAGCCTAGCAAATAAATAAACGCGAAATACGACAATACTAATGCACTCACATCTAAATTGTGCTTCACTTCATCTTCGAGTTCTTTTCTTGACAAAAATTTGTTCTCGTCTTTATCGGCCCTGAAAAGAGGAAACATTAGCCCATATATTCGATCACAAGGGTAAATCGCTAGCGGGTAATCAAAACCAATTCACTACCATAACCCACAGCGATAGGGTGGTTACACAGAACCCAGAACCGAAGTATTCATTCAGTATACGTATACGGCATTCCCTTCCGACTTCCGACAGACATCCATGTAAACAACCTTACCTCTTAAACATATTCTCAATCGCCTTTCGCACTTGCCATTTGTCATGCACGTCGACTTCACCACCGAGAAGAACCTTCAAACAAAGAATACGATAAGTTAAGCCTGCGCATCGTAGACGCTGGTGAGTAAAATCACTCCATCCTCACACCATCTCCGGAACAAATTAGCTGCATTTATAATGCTCAGTACACATAAAGGAGCGTCACTGACGAGTCAAACACGTGACAGTGCCTGAATGATTACCGTAATCAGGTATTCTTGTTGATTGCTGAACTTGACTCAGAGACGGTCACGGCTAACTTACAATTAGCTGCCGAGTCACTGACGAGTGTTAAACGTAGGTAGTTTACGAAAACGATGTATTCTTCTAAATCAAACAGCCAAAAGAAACTTGTAGAACGGACATTCCCACCGGATATTAATTATTAATAATAATCACTGTAACACTACCTCCTGTCTGAATTCCTTGTTTAGTTCTCCGTCCCTTTCCAAGGGCACTCCGTCGAGATGGTCGGGCCTGTTGATTGCCTTTTCTGCATTCGAATTCTTCGGCTAAACATGTTATACCAGTTGAAAGCGAAATACCGGCCGGTTTTTGAAACGCATCGCGGACAACTGAATTCTTATGCATGTATGCTAAATCGAATTTAGCTCGATTTTTTATTCTAATTTATTGCCATTTGCATAGGCTGCAAGAACACTGGTCACTCCATCACTCGATGTGTTTCAAAAACGGCCGGTATTTCGCTTTAATACCAACACTTGTATAAGCGCGGTCAGCACCGGCAACAGCCTTGACAGGTTCTAGTATATCGTTTCGCTTTCACAGTACAATCCTGCAATCTTCTTACATAGAGGTTGCCTACACCGAGGAAGAAATTCACATAAAAGTTCAAGTTAACTGTAATCATTCCAAAACATACCTTTTCTACTACTGTATAGACAACATCCTGATCCTTGTCCCGCTGTAGTGGTGGAGCACTGCTACCGTAGTCGAAAAGGAGACATAAGAGCACTAGCTTCATCTGAACATAAACACACCATAACAAAGTGAGCATCAGCTGCATACTAAGTTGAAATACATCATCGCTACGCAATATACGGAAACCAACCCCTGTGCCACAAACAACTTGTTCGAATAAAAACTGGCCTACTCAGCTACCGTAATCCACACTGAAACCTGTAACCGTACTAGGGAAAGTCAACACAATCCACCAATCAAATATCGATTGGTACATGACCATATTCAGACGTCCATCAAGAACCTCGATTCAAGAAATACAAAAATAAATGAGGTAAAACGTTTATATCTTCATTATATTTGTTACTTGCAAATCTCGATCACACAATAAACAATGTATAATAATACTCAATATAAAACATAAGTATATAAAAACTGAAAAGAATTTCACAGACTAGCAACTTCCACAGATATATGGGAACAGAAAGATAACGTAGGATAAAACATAAATAGGATTGAAAAAATACAATCACAATCATAAAACGATATATTTACAGATCTACAGAAATTGGAGCTAAAACAAGACTCCTTACAGTTTACAGGTCAAAAGTGACTAGATGATAAAGGGAATATAAATCAATAATATGTACAATACAACGTATCTTACGATACAACGATAATAAAAATAATAATAAATCGAACAATCGTGTTCGCTCTATAAAAATAACAGTAAATAAGATATAATTCTATGCTTAAACACCCAATATTAGTTAAATTAGTAGGTTTAACAGTATGATAATAGTAAAGCTCTCAAATATAGATTTTCAATGCAATACACCACCAACAACACTACTAGAAAATTCAATTCACTATAACTCCAATAGGAAAAATATGAATCTGCGGCATTGACTAGTACAGGGAATGAAAGAAATCACAATACATTGGCGAATGGCAAGTGCAAATCGTATAACATTGAAAAGTTCAACTCTTGCTTCCTCAGTACAGCGATTTAACATACGGGTTTTGAAACGTATGAAATTAAACCAAAACAACCATAGAGTAGTTTCGTTTTCCTACACTACACGGGAATGCACCGTTCAACAGATACGTTTCAAAAACCGGCCGTTATATAACTTTAAAGGCAGCGTGCACAGGTTAATCAGTAAGAAACACCTGCACAAAATACGAGATCTGGCCAAAAGCTGAACACAGAACCTACGGCCACAGAAAGCCAACCTACGCATCCGAAACCAGCGCTTTCATCATATTCTTTGCCGTGTTCTTCGAACTTTTCTCCTTTTCCGCTCGTTTTCGTTTGACGGTTTCGCGTCCCGCCAACACTAGTTTCTCAGACGATGGGTGGATCGATAACAAAGTGTCCAGATCAGCCGACGCCTGAACAATTAGCTAATTAACCTTTTTACCACCAATGCTGTTAGTGTGACAGTAGATCGGAAACGGACGAACAAGAAGCACCGGTCGTGAAAATAGATAGTCTGTTAATTGCTGGCTGAAACATGACGCCTAAATTACACCCGAAAAAAAATGGCTTGAGCCAGTCCGGACGTGTTAGTATTTTGATTTTGACGCCTAAATTACACTCAAAAGTGCACAACTTTATGTCGAGGAGGCACACAGCATATAAGCACACAAGTCAGTACTTTAATTTCAAACTTTAAAAAGCAGCACACTGAACTTGAAAGTGCGTAAATCTAAAGTTCAACCCCCGTAAGCCATCCAAAAATCACCATCGACCAATTTTCATGGGCCTGGGTCTGGCCCCATCCATAAGTTTAAACTCTCCCTCTTTATCTCGTCATAGACCCTGACATCCCCCGTAACTTTAAAACTATCTCCTTACCTCGTCAAGCTGCCAGATTTCCATCCGAGCCCTCGCCCGTCTATACAACGCCTTTTCATTGGCCGCGTCGCGTGACAGTGCCTGAATGATTACCGTAATCAGGTATTATTGCTGATTGCTGGACTTGATTCAGAGAGACGGTCATAGCCAACTCACAATTAGCTGGCTGTATAACGTCGCATTCTTATATGTAATGGAGTATTCAGAAGGCACATATACAAACATCCATGAACAGTTACTTTCATGGTGACTGCTATGTTCTCAGGCGCGCAGCGCGCACAGTTACTTCCATGGTGACTGCTGTTCTCAGGCGCGCAGCGCGCAAATGCGCAACCGCGTCCGCGTAAAAGTTTAATATGGGAAAGGCGGAGTCACAGAAAAGTGGCTTCTCTGTGTTTCGCATTTTTCAATGCAAATTTGCAATCCTTTCCCGCGGACGCGGCTACGCATTTCCGCGCTGCGCGCCTGAGGACCAGAGTAAACAAACCTCATCAGCTGCAGCGACTGCCTCGTAGAAGTTTCCAATTTGAAGGTAGCATTGTGACAGGTTCAGGTAGAGCGAGATGTTCTACAAAGAGAACAACAATTAGAAAAAAGACGATTCGTAATACTGTTCGGTTCGGTATAAACATCCGTGATGCTTAGGCTTAGGCTACTTTTTCTGTGGTCAACCTCAACCCTGTAAAGAAAGCTTTCTTGCTCCTTATACATTAATACTAGTATCATCACACCTCCCCACCTTCTGATCCAGTTCATTCCATTCAGGATCTCCCGGCTTCTCCCTCAAAATGAGACCATCTAGCCGGGTAAGAGCCTCACGGTATTTATTGATCGCAGACTCGAACTTTTCCTACAAAAAGAATCGCGTTTATACGACGTAATAGTAGAACAATATAAAGAACCACACATATTAACCATACCCTACACACTTCATTATGTTACCTGGTTCCATTTTTACGAATGAATATGTTACCCTGGGCAAACCTATGTCGTAACGTTGACACTTGCACCTACACCTTGCTCAAAATGTCACACGTAACGTTGACACTTACACCTACACCTCGCTCAAAATGTATAGTCGTCCACTCCACTCCTCTAATAAAAGCTCTCCCACAAATGGTTCCCACAAATGGTATAGAAGCAACAAACAATTCGCTAATCAACTATTCTATTACTCCGTCGTACTCTTGGCGCTCAGATCTGTTTGTATCCCTATATGTACACGTAACACTATCATATCCGACCGTTTCCAACCTGTTTATAATCTTCATTTCCACTTATCCGTAATTCGTCTACACTCTTCAGTTTGTCCTCCACAGAAAGTTGCCAGCCTTCGTGCTCGTAATCATCAGGCTGCTGGACCTGGAAGGGAAACAAGGGATAAAGCGAACTTTCCAATGTCTCTGTTTAGGAAAAAGAAAGAAAGTGTAAAATGAAAACAAAAACCATTTTTAGAAGCAGAGTAGTTGAGAACCCAGAAAATCACAAGCAAATGTGGCAGAATACATTGTAAGCTGATTCACAATATGAGAACTGAGGCCGTATTCACCAACACACGGGAGCCCTCCCTTAGGTTCACGAGCGATCTGAATCTCTTCTGCTCTCGCACTCTCTATGCACTATTTAGCTTCCTGGGGAGGCCAGGGAGGGCTCCCTGCGAGTTGGTGAATACGGCCTCAGATGGATAGTTTCCTGTATCATAGAAAAAAAATCACACATCGTTTTTCGGGTGAATTCATTAACGAAATCATTTGAACTTCAAAACTCACATCCAGTAAATGAAAGATAAACCGCAGCGGTGTCGGACTCTTCATCAGTTCATCCAGTTCAGCGTAACCCGTTCTAAAACACAACATTCTGGATTTACTGTGTAATTGGTTTCAATTACCTTTCACCTGGTGTCACATGGGAAGGGATTGAACCCGGGTTACTTTCACAATAAGCAAGAACACTAACCCCTCGGCCATGGCTGCCGCACACATATGTCCGGAATGCGAGTGATGGTCGTGGCCGTCACTGTGCGAGTGTGAGATGTCCCTCAGCTTCTTGGACACCATCGGATACGTGTACAATTCACTGGCCTCAACGTCGAATTGTGAAATCTAAAGGGAAAGGGTGAATCAGTTGACTATTCAAATTACTACTAAATTTAGACCCACAGTAATGCCACAATATGCTTTCAGCTTTCAGAGCACTCTCAACTTTACGCTCAGCGTCGACAAGAAAGTCAATAACATTACACTACTAAGAAACGTGAGCTACAGAAGTATAAAGCCGCTACTCCCCTACTCCGCTACCGCTGCTCTTAGATGCTACTTCCATAGATGCTAGCAACTTGTCGGTGTATTGCTAAGGTAAAAACACCTCCCCAAAGTAAATCATACAATTCAGTGTCAGACCATGACGATAATCACCTAATCTTGAATAAAAGGAGCACCAGATTGCACAAAAGCATTCACACACAAGTAACAAACTCACAAACCTCATCCACTAGCATACTACGAAGTAACGTCTCGAAAATGGGCAATTGAAACTTCTTGCCGAAAATCAATTCCATTGGTTTTCCATAGCCCTTAGGCCATGGTTTTCGCGAGTCATCAATAGATTCATATTTATCCCTAAATATAATAGATGAATAAACTCCCGCTCTTCACCACACTTCTCACTATTTTGCCCACAGTTAACTCTTCGAATTTTAATGCAACATTGCTAGCTTCTAGCAATACCCTTCCGAACAAAACGCTCCAAACCGCCTCAGCGACTTCACACAACTGCTAGATTTTAAAATAACTCGTTGAAACATATCATTGGGCATCCTAGGCACCGTCGAAACTCGCAACTAACAAGTCCACTGCTTTAGACCTAGTCATTTCAACACTACATAAGAAAAAAGGCTGTCTTTTTAAAATCGACATTACATAGGTTTCCGCAAGTCACCGACCATACATGTGCTACACATGCTACAGTAAACTACAGTACATATAGAATTATGAATGGGGCGGCGGGCTTATTAGCAGTTCGTTGTTGACCCGAATTGATGTCTTGGGGCAACAACTGTATGTTCAACAACCAATACATACATAACTACCAAACAAAACCAATACCTCTCTGCTGGCATTCCCTGTGACACATCCAGTGGTCGTAGGCATTCATAATGAAAGAAGGCCTTGGTTCCCGTCACATATTCTGGTACCTTTCCTTGAAAAGGTTTATTTAAGAGGTAGGTCATGTGGTTTGAAATGCTTTCTTTATGACTGCATACCCGCATATTATGTGCAAATTTTACGTGCCAGTCTGAGTCTGAGCTAGAAGGACATGCATTATTCGCTTCACAAAATGTGCAATACCTTTAAAATTACACAAGCCATAAAAAAAGTAGAACTGGATTAAACAATTTCTGTAAACAACACAACGTCCGTAGACGTTTCTTATTTGCTAGTTTGAGTCTCATCTTATTGAAAACTAGAAAAGGAGCTCAAAATTATGCCTGATGCTAGGAAACGTGGACAATATTAATAGTTCCTGACTTTGTAAATTTATCAGACATATTTACCTTTTCCTGCGTGTAGCGTCCTTTTCACTGATTTCGGACGCGTATTTGATGTATCGGCCATTTATTATTGAAGTGTTACGGGAGAATATGTTAATAGATGATTAGTAGAAAATCTGAAATGAATAGTAAAACATCTGAAAACAATTTCAGATCAATTTGACTCCCGACTGCAGAACTGCAGATACTCCAGGTACATACAGTACTACATCCTTTAATAATAATAACAATACTAATAAATAGTTTCAAGGTAAAACAACCAAAATACCACAATTTTCCACTATATAAAAAAAAGTTTTATTATATATACAATCCTGAAAAAAAGTTTGAGAGACTCACGAAACTGGTTAGTAGCTGACATACACAATAGACATTGCACAATCAATAAGCTAATCAGGATAAGATAATAATAAAAAAGAAAAGCTGGTCTCTATTCCCTAGGTCTAGCGCCTTGGTAAGAAACTGAAATGGTGTTGAAGTCGTTGCAGCTCCAAAAAATCAATATTCAACCAAGCTATGGACATACAATTCCGAGATTCCATCATATTACACATCAAACCCTAAAAACGTAAAGACAAACCTATAGCACACCATGACAATTAAAAAAGATCAAGAAATTAACTGAAATAAAACACCACTGGCATAAGATGGGATAATTGTTAGGTTTACATTTAAAAAAAAGATAAACATCTGCATAATTAGCTAATTATCATAATGGGGACTCGGGGACTACAAACAACAACAAAAAATCCTAACATTCCCAAACCAAAGACATATGTGACAGTTGGAGCAAGAAAAAGTTGAATTACGTTAGACTAAGTATTCTCCTAGTCATGTTATTTATTGCTAATTGCTATGGTAAAACAAGACAGAAAGCTCTTTCAATTAGAAAATAAAACGAAAAATAAAGCAGCACATCAATATTAGTACACAATCTGTTCCCAGCTGAAAGCTGCTAGAATACCATATGGGACGAACTGAGATTGCAATTATGCTATTGCTATACAAATTATGCCTACATCAAATAGGCAAATCTCAAATGCGTAACTCTGATTGCTAGAAAAAAAAGTGAACAAACAAGTCAGGAGTCATGGGTACAGGGCAAACAGGGAAACTAGGTAGCAATAACATACGAGTGTGTAGCAAGTAGCAATCGAGTAAGCCATATAATTCCCATTAACACGAGTTATCGTCTTATTATAGACGAAAATCATCGTACCTCCTCTAGCTATGCTACCAACAAACCAATATACTAACTCATCTGTGCCCAAGTAGAAATCAGAAAGGTAAAGATAAACCAAATTCCCGAAATATCCAATATTGAGAGGAAATATTGAAGATTGAGAGTAAGTGTTCCAGGATGTTCAAGAAGACGTCCCTGGCAACCATGACAACGCTAATGACAACGGGGTATCATGTCACACTAAGCTACCAACATTTCCCTAATTGCAAATTTCACAATAAGCTAAGCAACCCAATCAACGAATTACAAACCAAAAAAAGACATTGTGTTTCTGTAGAAGAAGCATCAAGCAAGAGAAAATGACTAGAAAAAATGATAGATAAAAAGGTAAAAGCTGCGGTCCCTAAAGTGAAAGGGTATAGTTCGACATGAAGAAAACAAAGGTCAAGGAAATAAAGAAACAATAAGAGATTCAAAAAATAGCCCCCCAGAACCAAAGGAATCCAAACATAAACTTAGCGAATATTCTCCGGCCATTCTGGAATATAGTACCGCCGCATTGAGCCTAAAATAACATATCTTCTCTTTTATAGCTTTGCTAATTAGGAGTCTTAACAATCCGCGATACAGTGGAACAAACTACGTATACCCACTGCAAATAGTTCGCATACTATCGTAAATAGTCATAGCTAGGAACTAAGAACGCACATAAACTGGACTAAACTACGACAATACATGGCAACCACACCAACCCTTACTTTTCTATTAGAGCTAAGGTAAGGTTTGTTTCTTACAGACATGAAAAAAGCAAAACTATTCCGAAATTCCCTTACCTTCAAGCAAACGGTCCAGCCAGTTTCCAAATCCATTCAACACATTGTCCACATTGACACCCTTGAAACGACGACGCATCACCATTGCCTAAAATTTCTCAAATATTTTCAAAATAACAAATAAACGGCTATTCTCTTTTCTTCCATCGAAGTATGCGAATGGAATTATTCCACAACCGACCACTGCATAACCGTTACGTTTGCCCACGACTCCTTTTATTATTATTATTGAGGATAAAAAAGAGAAATAATCGAGTAAGCATTGGTACACCCTTATATCATCCTTAAAGGGACAGGCCCATCAAAATAAACCTATATTTACGATACGTTCATAATGACTATCAAGCATTTTTATTACAATATATACAAACTAAATTTCACCATTATTCGCCCTGGAAAACTTTTTTCCAATGCGCTCAACGCATATGTATACCATAAAACTGCAGATTTCAAAGCTATATATGCAAATTTTAATCGCATTATAATTTCACGATAAATTTGCATAGACGACAAGGATATTTGCGGCTTTATGGTATACATTTAAGCTGAGCGCATCGTAAAAAAGTTTTCCATGGCAAATAAATGTGAAATTTAGTTTGTATATATTGTAGTAAAAATGCTTGATAGTCATTATGAACGTATCGTAAATATAGGTTTACTTTGATGAGCCTGTTCCTTTAAGCCGAAATATTAACATGTTACATGGACTAACAACACACAGAGGCTACAAAGTAACACGCAACACGCACAACCTTTATCTCGTTACACCGAAACATAACATTTTAAAGGGATTCACAACACACAGGAAATACAAAACAACATCAAAACCCCCGTTCGGATGGTCTATACAAAAGAGGCGGTGCCTTCTAACTCTTAACTGTCACGTCTACCCACTTGGTCAATGTCTATAGTCTATAACATGAACTACAATGGAAAATGAATTTTCAGGGTTTTATACAGCTACGTCTTTGTACAAACGTAGCGTCAATTTCGATCAATACAATGTGATGTCCCAATAAAATATGATCACAAAAACAGGGAGGATCACTGGTGTCCATCTAGAAATACTCAACCATCCTTACCTCTTCTTCCCCACTGTCCGATGCATCCGAAGCTTCTTCACCGTCGTCATCAAAACCTGAAAAGAAGTCAACGTATGGTTCCGTTCTGACCACTTACAAACTAAAGACAGACCTACTTGGTTAATGTTTTACAAGCTTTTTCCGAGAAACTTGGAGCGTTTTCGAGCTTTTTCCAACTGTTCTCCCAGCTTTTTCCAAAAACATTCTCGGAAAAACCTCGGAAATCCCGCGCTTCTCGGAAAATACTCGGGTAAAAGTGGGCGCGGTTTGCAAATGTACGCAATGCAATGCATGCAATGTACGTATAACGTACGCAATGCACATAGTTCTCAGCTCTCAGGAACAAGTTAGTCTGTTGTGAAAAAAACTACGACGTGGAGCGATTCCGGACAGCTCCGTCATTAGGCTGGAGCAAGCACTTTTCCATAATTTCATGCGTCAATGTGTCACGTAATCCACACTTCCCTACCGCAACGGTTACAGTTAAAATAGTTTTCCATCTTCCAAATTTCGTTCTCGCGTCTCTCGCGTTAATCTTATAAAATAAAAGCTTTAAATCCAGTCAATTAAACATCAATACCAAACACAGTTCGTAGGGACACACACTTATTTCAGAGGTGAAACATCGCGTTCCCCCCCCCCTGAATTTCCATTTTATAGCTCTTTTGCAACAAAGCACAACTGCCTCCCACTTACCTAGGAAATGCTTCTTGTTGGGCGTCGTGTGCATCGGGTGATAGATCGAAAAGTACAATTTCCAGCCACAGAGAACTAGCACAGTTCCGATCGTTTGTCGAGGGTTGATTGCCTACAAGTGACACGTTAAAAGAAAGTATGAGCAGTTTTACTCCAAAGTGCTATCTCTCTCTCTTTCTCTCTCGCTCTCCTCGTTTTCACAAAAAGATCAATAAGCGTTTCACGGTTTCACATGTATGAGGAACGAGTTTCCGAGATATACAGTGGCTTCAGGGCATAAACGTCGCCGATGAGACCGGATATGGTTCGTGAATCCGACCTTTCTCATGTCTATTATTCTAATCGGAAGGCGGTTCGCTTCCGGCGAGCTTAGGCTACGAGTAGCTGCGATGCAACTTTGCCACTCTTGTGTTACACAGGAGATATGTATGTTACTACCTCTCACCAACATTAACCTCTTTACCTCTTTCCGACCGCGTCCACCACCCACCAACATCTTGCACAGACCTACAACTGATAGAACCACAATAACATGGAACATACCTTCAGTCGTTCATACATCGACGGTCCCTCCACTGGAACATCGTCTCCTCCGGGAAGTGTGTGTTCGAGAAGTTTACGGAACCACGGTAGGTTCTTCTCCACCATCAGGTATCCAAAGGAGAAGGTCTTGTTGCTAAACAACCAGAGAAGTAACATTTTAACACCAGAATAATTCTGAGTCTTACCCCACGACTACGACAACATACGGTACAACGTACAACGGTACTGATCAATCTACATATACAGTGGACGATGGCGATATCCATTATTTGTGAAACGAACAACGACTTGAAAATTCGAATTCGCTGTAGTACTGTAGTACAGAGTGCATAAAAGACCCAACCACGTACTTGAATATCAGAATATCTCAATCCCAGTAAACCCCCAAACCACCCACTTTCTCAGAGGGAACACAGTGCACGCAAACTGTTCCAACAGTCGCTCCTTGCTCTCCGCGTCAACCAAAACGATTATCGACCGACAGCCGGGCTTCAGAAGACGTACCATTCCTAAAATAACGAAGTTTATTTTGATATCAGTGCATCATAAATGACGAACGCTTAGTCGCAGCATAAAGCGGTGCCTAAGTCACGTCACTAACAGTTATGTAAATGGACAATTGTGCTATCATATTCTATCACGCAAAGTTTGCGTTAAAACTCACACGTACCGACTATAAACAAAACAAACTCACATGCACCGACTAGAAACACAAGAAACCCGAAATACGGTTCAGCAGGAGTACAGTTGCTTACAAATCAATACCTTGGTAACAGGAGAGACTGTCAATACAGGTAAACTGCGATGTAACAGATGAAGACAAAAAGAAAAACATACCAAAAATTGACTCGGCTCTCAGTTCGTGCATGATTGGCTCCATCACTGACATGACTCTGAAAAAGTACATTCCCATTGTCAGACTGGATATACAACACCTTTATTTAATAATAGTTAACTCGAATATAAACGGTCGGTCAGCAAAATTCTTGGACTCACTTGCTTTAATAAACCTGTGATATTGGAACAGATGCACAATATTCATTTATTTCCGAATAAAAAAAAGTTGAAAAACGTATTCTTTATTATTACAACCTAACCGTTAAATCATCACCAAGCACATTGTTAAAAATTCTCAACCCACTTCTTACCTGCGAAAAAAATACACCACTTATATCACGGTTTATTGGTGAAATATAAAATGACGCACAATACGAATTATTAAACCAAGGACCCACTACACAACCACAAAGTAAAGGGATCAAGTGCTTAACTTTACTACTTTACAAATTGAGAAAAAAAAACATAAAAGACCACATGCACCATGCAATTAGGCAATTACCCGCATTCTCACACTCACACACAAAACAGAAGTTTCTTTACACAAGCAATAAATAAATAAATTAGTAAATCCACACAAAAGAAATGATAACACGATACAGTGCACCCCATAATATCAACCTAATTCCAAAGAAACGATGCAGAAAATCTTGCACATCAAGACATCACGGCCAAATTTAAGCCTCCCTTTGGCCAAGCATCTCGACCTCGGGAAACCGAAAAAATAAATGAGTAAATGGGGAAAGGGTAATCGTAGCAAGCGGAAGCGTATCATACGAGGTTCCATTTAACCTAGCGCGGGGAAAGTAATATTATATCATACGCTGCTAAACACAAGCTCCGTTTTAATCGTTGTTGTTACAATTCTCTCCTCTTTTTCTGAACATTTGCTGACAACAAATGATCAAACTCATCAACTGAGTCAGCGCGGGACCTAGGTGAAACTGAAACCGTGAAACACATGAATTTGAACGCCACAAGACACATGCGCGTTCCCGCTTCTCTATATAAGGGCGCGTTCGGGATGCGCTTTCCGAAAGGTTCTCGTTCATCGTTCGGGATGGACATTTTGGAAACGTTCTAATGGTTGGAGACAGGAAAAATACAGTGTGAATTAGCATGGAAAAGTACAAATTAGCATGGTTTGTCCATCCCGAATCCCGAACGATGAATTTGCATGAGAACCTTTCGGAAAGAGCATCCCGAACGAGCCCTAAGTTTTTTTCTGATTCAGTTTCGTTCGTCAGAAACCACCAGAAAAGACTCTGCGTCTAAATGGACACAAAAAGACTGATGCAATTGCACCTAATGTTACATGATACAACTCTGACAGAGACCAGAAACTTGCATGCACATGCATCACAATCACACATAACTAGCACAAATATTAATAAATTCTACCTCTTTATATTCTGTTTCGGGTCCTTTTTCGCTAATGGATCCTTGCTCGCATCGTTTCTGTTCTTCGTCTGAGTCTGAGGGTCTTCGGGATGCCATTCGTCAGAATATCGACGAGCATTAGCATTGTTCTGGAAAGATGAGGAGTTGGAACTCCACTGACATTCAATTAGATGCTTAGTGTTTACTGACTGTCCTTTGTCAGTGCTGAGGCCATGCCATATTCATCACTCAATTCCCCATGGGAAATTACATTACCCGTCTTTTTCTCTGCGTCTCTCACATTAGAATGCCATTTTCTGTCCTCAGGGACTATTTCCCCGAGGGAATCGGAGTGGTGATGTGGCCTCTCTTCTCTTATTATTAAAGGGGCAAACGATTAAATGAATTAAAAATAATAATAACAAGTATAGTAAAGCTCACCGCAAATCGTTTCTTCTCCTCGCGACTCAAGTACGAAAGACCATAGCCAACGAGCAAGATCACCATAAATGTGGCTAGAGCCGACAGGATTGGATACGCCTTAAATATTACTGGTTTGATTAGAGTCATGACCTTCGAGTAAAAGCAGCAGAATTCGTTATAGATTGTAACTAACGAAAACAATGGATGAACAAATATTACACTCTATAGTCCAAGAAGCTCATGATGAAGCTATACAAAATAGCAGGGCTGGAATAATATATCACTCACACGTAAATATATTACTCACATGTAGGTTGTTCAATAAAAGGAAGAAAGTGAAACAAATATATTCCAATTTCAATTCAAGTCTAATTTCAGTGCTTCGGGCAAAGCAGAACTAGGATTCGGCTTCTTAAAGCGAAATACCGGCCGGCTTTTGAAACACATCGTTGACAACCGACTTCATACGTATGTATGCTAATTTGCTCGAATTTAGCTCGATTTTTTATTCTAATTTATGTCCATTTGCTATGCTACATAAGAATGCTGGTCTACACGATGCGTTTCAAAAACCGGCCGGCATTTCGCTTTAATACTAATACAAAAGAATAAGTTCACCTCTTCCTTGGTGACATTGAACCAAATATTCTCGGCCATTCGCACAGCGCTTCTGCATAGTCGGGTCCACATCGATGGGGCGCTCTCATCAATCTAAACATGTAAATGAATAATATAATATTATATATTTTTTGGTAATTGAATGGGGTACATCCAAAGCAAATACACTCCTTTTCCTATTCATTTACTACTTATGGGTCGAAATGACGTACCCTAAATTCTACCCACATATTCAATGAAAAACATTTTTTCTTTTCCTATTATATTCCTATCGATTGTATATTATAATTATACCCTAAATTCTACCCACATATTCAATGAAAAACATTTTTTCTTTTCCGATTATACTCCTATCGATTGTATTTTATAATTATATGTCAATTTTTTTCGATTACTACGTATTGTTGGTCTTGCAGTATTCCACTGTACTCATTTTCGCAGAAAACTATTTCATTTAACTTGAAACTATTTCATTTAACTTGAAGTATTGAATGAAACCACTTATTCAACGAGGTCTAGAGCTGCATATCTTCAAACTAATACTACGTACATTCATACTTAAACCTGTTTATTCAATAGTACAAACAGTAACAGTGAAATAAAAACAATTGAATTCAAAAAAATCAAAAGTTTTGCTCACCAAGTTTCCGACGGACGCAATTTCGTCGAGTTTAATTGCATTCTGCACAACAAGCGACATCTTGGAACCAAATTCACCATTACCACCTTTCGACCATGCGCCTAAATAAACATAGTTTATAACTTTATCCTAACTAGCCTAAATAAACATAGTTTATAACTTTATCCTAACTAGCCTAAATAAACATAGTTTATAACTTTATCCTAACTAGCCTAAATAAACATAGTTTATAACTTTATCCTAACTAGCCTAAATAAACATAGTTTTTAACTTTATCCTAAATAGCCTAAATAAACATAGTTTATAACTTTATCCTTTACAGTAAACACACGAATGGACGGAATGAAGGATAAAGTATTAGCCCTTCTGGGAACAAAAATGCCGAAAACTCAAATATGGCCCTATTGGGAACAAAAACGCCGAAAACTCAAATATGGCCCTTCTTGGGACAAAAACGCCGAAAACTCAAATCTTATATCTTAAAATGAACACCAAGGATAGGTCACTAAAACTACACAAAGTGCACGAGCGTGGGGGAATGCAAATTACAGTACATAAATTAAATAACAAACTCTAGAAAATTATAAACCTACCCTTCATCCAAGTGAATCGCGCCTTCACGTGCTCGTATCGCCAAATAACCAGAATGTCACGTGCTTCGGACTAAATTATATTCAAAATTACTGCAATACTAATAATCATTCCCACTCAGAGGATCCTGATACTGAGAACATTTCGTGAAGAACACCTAGATATAAGATATGCATGTATTCTACACCCTTCTGCGCTTCTACTCATCTAAATTTAATTCCTGAATAGAGAAAAATCGTCCGTTGAACAGATTTATGAATAAACGCCGTCCGTCTTTCGCGAGTCGTAAACGCGACGATGCTTCAAATTTTAAGGAGACCAATTGTTTAATAAACATTTGTCAATGGTCACATGAATAATAATAATAATAATAACATAAAAACTCACATCAACATCACCAGTCCTCTTCTCCAAGAACGGCTTCAGCCAATCCTTCTGTTTATTGGCGTAGAGATAAGTCAAGCGCACCTTAATGAAAAACTTAATGGAAGTGAAGCAACCCACTCAAAATATCAGCTGCTAATGAAACATAGAGTTGCCTAATGCCCAATAATGCTATGTGCTATGCTACGCTAATAGTTCGCTTCTAACATACCAGTAAAAGCGACGCAACGCAACCCGGCTTCGATTCTCACCCACGACTCCTCTGTAAAACCCACACTCCACTCTACAGCACTGAGCCAAGATTTCACAAATAAGCACGCTCATCAATAGCAAAACATGTAACAAACCAAATAATTGTAAAATCACAATTTAGCAACATTAAAATAAAAACTACCTTATCATTCTCCATATTATTCGCATTTTCCACTGCGAATTGACGGAACGAATCCACAAATGGTGTTTCCGTAGAACTGTCGCCCATAACAACTAAAATCAACAAAATATATTTACAAAATAAATAAATAATATTAGATATGAGTGATAACTGATTGACATACAGTTGTTCATATCCAAAGTGCAAGCACATGCTCATAAAATCATGAACCACCACAAAGGCAGTAAATATACTTTTGTTAGTACTTTCACTCACACAGACAATTATCTTCTACACATTATTTCCATATTTGCTTGCGAATTCGCAATGTTTCTTAGTATTTTGAAAGGAGAAGTAGATTAATATTAGGTCAATGTTTCGAGTACCATAGATGTAGGACGAAGGTTTCCATAGTAATATGATTGTAAAGAAAAACGTCGCAAAAAAAATTACCCAAGATGGCACATAATCTCCTAGGATTCCTCGAAGAAACAGGGCACAGATCGTCCAAATAAATCGCGGATGAAAGCTAAAATCATGTTTTTTACGAAACACTATGTTTCACACACTTGGAATAACACTAATATAGGGTGTGAAAATGAAAAAGCGACATCCTATGCTGATAAGCAGATATAATAATTTCACTTATTTCTAAACTGAATGTAGGAAGGACACATTTTCTTCAAAAACCGAGAATTCAAATAAACTAATTGTGAGCTTCAATTAAAAGAAACAAAACTCTTTAGGGGGCGATATACTAAAGAACAGGACTAGAAAACCTAAATACACAATTTAAGCAGCTGAAAGAAATACATCACTCACCCTTGGCAGTGTGAGGTACTTATTCGCATCCAGCAAATTGTTCAGCGTATCAACTGTCAGCTGGTTTGCATTCGAAATGGAGAGGCGGGCGATAGGACCATTCTAAAACGATCGGTACAACGTACAAATTAGCAAAAAAGTTTCGATGCTCAGGATATACCGCTACTTAAACATTGTTAGTTAAGTAAGCTAAAGCCAGTAAACTTCTAAAGCAAATTTTTATAAACTTTTTACACCATATGTTTTGCAACAAAGAATATCAGACAACAAAAAAAATGAAAAGTAAACAAACCTCCGGGTAATCATTGAATACGAGTATATTCTCGCAGTGTGTGCACTTGATGTCTAGCGCTTTTCGCATTTCCTGCACTTCTGGGGCTAAACAATTCATCAAATCATAATTCATTACAAAATAAGCGATTTTGCAGCAGAGTGCCGAAAGACCTAGTATGTGTACAGTATGTGTACATAGCTATGCCAAGATAAAGATTAAAGGGTTAAAAACAACCGAATTAAGAGTAAACGTACTCTGATCTCCAAGATGCACATATGCAAATCTGGCAGTATTTGAGTACTTCATCGCAGTGAGTGTATACCGTAGTCTTGGCTCCGGCGCAGCACCAAGAATGAGAACGGAAACCTGAACAACTTTTTCATATATTTTTTCGGGGAGACTACAAGTAGAAGTGGTGAAGCAACATGTTTCATAGCTGTGTGAAAACTGTTTCTTAATATATTCGTAGGGTTAACAATTTTTTCCACTTCAGGCAGTAGTATATGATGAATGAGTTACATCAATAAAGTCATGAATAACAATGTTTAAATATGCAGTATATTGTTAACATTTTAGAATAACTTAATGTTTATAATTCTAAAGCAAACCTTATTAGTCCCACTCCACTGATCCACAAATCGCTTCAACTTGTCACGTGTGTTAATCGGAAGCATAAAGGTCGAAGGAATCACATCACGAGCGAATACACGCACTGCTCTGGAGAAAGATAAAGCATAGTTTGGATAATTGTGTAATTCGGTCCCCAGACCGAAGAAGTCGAGCAAGTTGTAATTTGGAACTCGTATCTTCACACATAGATTTATAGCCAGTTCATGTCTGCGATTCGCACTTGCGAAAATGAAAAATGCCTGTCCATGTACAGGCAATTTTACACGAAAGTCAAACCCCTACCGTAACCAGTGCGAATAACGCATTTGACATGGTCCTGCAGCGAAAGTGTATCAGATCCGCACTATTTGAAATAGATCCACATTATTTTGAAATAGATCCGTACTAGATTCAAAGTCGCTGCGGGACCTTGTCATTTACATTGACTCGAACTCTCGAACATGTGGACAGGCAAGGCATCTGTCATTTTCGCAAATGCGAATCGCATACATGGACACGCCACTAGAGATAAAGCCTTTCTCAAAAAGAGCATAAAATTGATAACTCCAAGACACTCCAATTGCGCAAGAAAATAATACAGTAAATCAACAAAAATCTCACTTTGCATTCAAATTGGGCATATTTCCTCGGAAGTGGACCACGCGACCCTCAACGAGGACCATAATCGAAGGCAAGTGGGTGACACGCAATCTCTCCAATAGATTTCCGTCGGTCATCGCGTTGATTGTACCAATTCCGTAGCCTGAATTATTATTATTAATTATTTTTTTAAATAACGGAGCATTTATGCAGATCAAAAGTTTAAACTGCGGAACAAAAATGGAAAATAACGAGGAAACTGATACAAATGTTATTAGCTGAGGAGTAGTGGTCGATGACGTGAGCATACGTGTACAACATCCGAGATTAAAGATTAAAGTGAAATACCGGCCGGTTTTTGAAACGTATAGTGGACAACTGAATTCCTACGTATTTGTGCTAAATTGCTGGAATTTACCTCGATGTTTTATTCTAATTTATGCTCATTTGCATACGCTGCATAATAATGCTGGTTTACTCGATGTGTTTCAAAAACTGGCCGGTATTCCGCTCTAAAGAATATAATTGAATGAAAAACCCAACCGAGAGGTTCGAGGTCTTCTACAATGCTCTTCCACACTGGTTCGAGATGGAAGCACAACTGGCAGTATCCAGAATAGGCAAAGAGAATGAATGGTTGTTGGTTACTCTAAACATTTATTATTAATATAGAAGTTTAGAAAAGCTTATTATATATAGAGAATATTACTTTGTAGATAATTCGTATGTTGACTGGTGGCCATCATTTCCCCAACATTTGCTATCAAAGGCAAATAAGGTACCCTATTCAACTACCATATATATCACTATTGTGCAACGCAACAGGATTATGAACTGGTATATTTGAGTGAAACGAAACATGTCGATTTAGGAAATGAATCGACTACATTCATCTGCAGATAAAAATTTAAATGAGAGCTGACCTTTTCCAGTATAGTATGCGAGTACAACCTCATGCTTATCCTATGTTTTTGGAAGAATGAGTCCGATCGATCGTAACCGCCGAAGCCTCCACCGAATCCGAACTAAAAATACAAATTTATTGTTTATCAATAACACTTGTCAATTTTTGCTCCATTCCATCCATAAACATTATGGAATTACGGCAATAAAAAGAATGGGGGGGGGGGGGTTCCATGTATGCCAAAAACAACTGTGCGTTCCCTTCCAAATATAGAAAAATTTACCGTATTTTCCCTAAATTGAATATTTGACATGAGAAATTAATACATGGGTCTCGCGAAGTCGTAAAATACGGTAAATTTGTCCGGATACTTGGAAACCCCAGAAAACAATAATACAAATATGCAAAAAAAAACACATACGAAGTTATCGAATCCTCCATGTGGATGATGACCGCCTTGTGGTGAGTCGTCCATGGCTCCAAACTTATCGTATCTATGAGAAAAAATTAAATGATTCTTTGAGAAAGCAAAAATACAGTATTAATTAGCATGCAAAATTTGAAACATATGCGCGGGTAACGTTTTCTCAAGCTAATTCATAATGTATTTTTTGCTTTCTCAAAGCATTAAATCTTTCGGAAAGGTCCAACCCGAACGGGGTTTTTTGCCGAAGTTTTGCCGAAAGAGTTCGGCAAAAACTTGGAACTTCGAAAAGAAAACGGAACCAAAAAAATACCTTTCTTTTTTCAGTGGATCAGAAAGTATCTCATAGGCCTTGGAAATAGCCATAAAGCGGTCAGCAGCACCAGGGCTATCATTCTTGTCAGGATGCCTAAATAAAAAATACATGGAAAGAAATATTCAAATGAATGCTTGCAAGTATTATTGTATTTCCCGCCTCTCTCGGGAGCAAAAATAAAGAGAGTTCCTCTCATAGTTGTTCATAAAGTGAAACAAACAAACCATTCACGAGCCAACGATTTATATGCACGCTTCGCATCCTTAACTGAGGCACCTTTGCGAATTCCCAGCGTAGCATATGGATCCTAAAATACAATGATATTAGGGCGCGTTCGGGATTGACCGAAAAGAAAGAAAAGAAAGTCTCTGCTTGTCTGGTATCTCTCACACCAGCAGCATATTTCAGTTTTGAAACATTTCTTTTCGTCCATCCCGAATTCCCGAACGACATTTTTTGATTTCTTTTCTTTCTTTTCGCAATCCCGAACGCGCCCTTAGAATATTGACGAAAACTGATGCTCTATTTTTATAGACTAGTTATATAATACTTTATTCAGTTCCATCGAAAGCCACTGGTCGCTAAGGAAACAAACTCAAATAAAAACAGCGACAACACAACTACACAAAATATATGGAACAACACAGAACAATGGAAGCATCGAAGGCTTCAGGATAACGTCAATTAATCGGAAGGCAAGTGAAACCAGTCACATACCTGAGGAAACTCCGCGACAACGAGTAAAAAGACTGGTAGCAGTAGGAAAATGAGGAATAAACGCATCTTGAAGAGATGCTAACACAAGCCTGAGCTTCTGAAATGAAGTACAAATTCTTAACGGCTACCGAACCGAACATTTTCGGCGCAGGGAACAAGGGCCAATAGTAGCAACAACATAAATAGTATTAAATAATAAATATCATAAAAAATGACTACAATATGTGAATTCGCGCTCCGAATCCGGTGAACCGAGAAAACTCGATTCATCGGACGCACAGTATAGAAGGCGTGGTCTTTAGTAACAGGATGCACACGGGCCCAAATCGTAATTAGGACTTCTTCGTCTATTATGCTGACTGAAGCCTACCCGAAGGTCCAAACGACGAAAATTAGGGCTTCAGTTTACAAATATTTTTTGCAGTTCTGCCAATAAAAAATAGGAGCTGAGCACGAAATTCCCACACATATTTTCGAGTATTTACCGTTTTAACCAAATGACTTTTCTACCAAACCACTATCCTAAATCAGATGAAGAATACTCACTAATCAGGGATCGCTTGCCTCTAACCGCGCGTATGCTTTCTCGAAAACGCATAGTGCGGGTAGCCAGAAGTCCCACCCCCGGTATCCTCCGCCTAAAAGTTTATACCATAAGAAAAAATGTATTCACCCCAATGATGTATTTTATATGAATCAAGTATATGAATATATGAACTCAATGATGATGTATATACATGCAAGACAGAACCACTTGGGTGGAATCGAACCTGCCGTCATGATTTGACATTTCCTCAATATTTGGCTTTAGCCCCAACCACATGCTTAGGGGTAACCGCGTCGCGCAGATAGCGAATAATATAAGCGCAGCGCGCGCTCATTTTATAGGGGTCTGACTCCCGCAGCCGGATTACAATCAGCCGCTTCTTGCTGTTGAGTCGATGAGACTTCCAACTTTTTTGTTTTCACCCTTTTATGCACATAATTCTACTTTGGGACTGAAGAAGAGCTCTAGATCAAAAGTACGACTATTATAATTACCAGCAACGTTGTCTGTAACCGCAGTCCATAAGCAACGCTACCTATCTGTCCCTTTTTAGCCTAATTATCATTAAAGATAATGACAGTGTCAAACTTTGATCGCGCAGGTGAAATGTGAAATTGCATAATTGAATTCGTAGAATGGACAAGGCGTGAATAATACTGAAAACAGAAAACACACCGCGTCTAAAACTATAGTGTATTTCCTTGCCAATACATTATCCACACATTCGACACACACAAGGAATGAAACCAGTGAAGCCTATACCATCTTCGAGCATTTTATATTGTCAAAAGGTTTCTTATCGGAGAATAAAACCCCCCATGTGTAGCCTGGGTTCATATTCAAGCCATGCCCTATCCCTCTACTGATGTAACTCGGAAGGCGCACGTTGTGTACCTGGCTAGAGCCCAGGTGTAGAGTCGGCTGGGCTAGGTGCGCGGCGAGAGGTAGGCGCCCTCATGCACACAAAAGGTGTACGTTGCCGGCCACTGGAACATTTTGCTCCAAAAATACCGCGGTTTTGCCACAAAAATGCCAGTGCACAAAAACCGCCTTGCCGTGCAGCAATTTTGGGGAAATATTGAGGCACACATTTCTGCCGTGCGGCATTTTTGAGGCTACTTCGCGGCACACATAGCTGCCGTGCGGTAATTTTGGTGCAACGTTGTAAAACCGTGGCATTTTTGGGGCAAAATGTTCCAGTGGCTGTCTCGTTCGCTTTCCTCTCTCCTTCAACTCAACCAACGTTCCATGTTTAGGCGACCTCTTCTGTTAAGCCTGCAGCAGAGCATCAAATTCAATTAAACCTCGACTAATTAAATTCATCAAAAATGTTTAGTGGCCACCTCGATAAGATTAATATTCTGAGTGCAAACATGTCATATTTGAGTACACGGAAAGTTTCTAGCGATCAAAAACGTGTGCATTATTCAGTTCAGTTCGTTGATTGCACAATATTTCACGAAGTCTCTGAATCTTGGTTCTAATTGAATATTCAGTTCTTTCTCAAATTTTTATGAGTAATCCTTTCATTTGACAGGTGAAACCTGCACTGCATGTTTCAAGAAAATATACAAAAAGTTAAAAGTGCCTTTGGGAACTACACTATAGAATACTACAGTACACAGTCACGTGCCGCAAACCTCTGAATTTCTGAAATCAGTTTATCAGTAGCAATATATTGTAGCTTTACAGAAGCACTCCCTGTACAGTGAATATGGACGAATTTCACACGGCGGCTTTAATTTGGACTCTAGCGGTAAGATGCCTATTTTTATTTAACCAATAGCAAGAAAATACAGAGGCGGAAACCCTTTTTAAACAGTCGTAAATAAATAAGTCAATATATACACATTCTGCGCTCGCTCTAACTAAGGTCCACGAGTGCATTGATACTGCGCGCTGATAATGCAAGGATGCGCAGAGCGCGGGTAACACATGATGCGTAACGGCAGAGCGCGTTCGAGAACGCAGCATGCGCGTTCCTATTGCGGCCTCAATACGGTGCTCAAAGCTAATAACTTGTTCCGCAGAGAAACTGAGCAGAGTAGTAGAGTAGACAGTAGACGCTGAGTTCCACTAATTGTAAAATTCTCACCAAGTGGTGATATATCCTTTGTTAGCGCGATAGCGCTAACATAGTTTGGGTTTCATCCGACCCCTCTTTTTTTCTCTTTCCACCCCAAATTTTATTACACTATTTAGAGCACGACTACCTCAACAATTTTTATCAGTTGGGCGCTTCATGTTATCCTTATCAACGATCGTATTTCAACCATAGTGAAAATCTTCTTTGCTGGAGAATATTTCGTCCGACTGGCAATTCTGATTGTTCATTTTGTCTGGGCGGCACCATGTATCTTGTGGTAGGTGTTCTCATAATGCTGAACGTAAATTTTTGGACGCAACGTAACCATGAGAGTGGGACCTCAGACCACCTTATTTTTCGGAGTAGACGCTCAAAATTTCTCCAAATGAACCCCGCTGTTTCTTTTATGTATTGGGACAATAAAATGGTAATAGAAAAAATAACCAAAGCCAGGAATGAAGAAAATAAATAAATAAAAACAATGAACGTTTAGAACACAGGTTGAATTACAATTAGGGCACCTCGTTTCGACCCCTAAGTCATAGACGAGGATTTTTGCCACCGGGGCGAAAACATCATTTTTCTTTGTTTTCTTAGGTTTGCTAGCTAATAACTAGATGGTTATGGAATAATTTATAGCAAATTTATATAATTTCAGGCAATGGAACGAACACTTCCCAATAATAAATGATATTGTTGGTTTCATATTCAATATTTCAACGTTTATAATATTCCTAGCACAAGTCGGCCTATCAGTCAATCGATTTTTTGCTCTCTATTTTGATGGTCGTTATTATTCGAAAATAACAAGTTACGAGCGCATACAAGCTGTATTCTACTTGTTCATTCCCATTGCTTTATTCGCTCCGACTCTGAGCAGTAAGTTGTCTTATTTATATTTTTAACACCAGACATGGCGGTGTCGTAGTGATTGTAACGGCTGTCCATGGCGAACATCCCGCGCACCCTAGAAAGGGGGTCTTTTTTTTAGCGCGGCGCCTGTGCCAAGTTTCAAGAGTGTATTTCACAGCTGTTTATGAATGACGTCTTGCGGTTAGTCAAGAGAATTAGACCATCACAGCAGAAAATACCCAGGGAACAACACTATATTTTCAGTGCAATCTTTTGATACCGGGTTCGACTCTAACGTTTTAACATTTAAATTCTTTGCCGCTGACGAGTTCGGACTATATTATTCCATGTTTGTCAATACCGTGTTACAAATCGGCCTCTGGATTGTATCCTTCGTTCTAGATATACTTATCCTTGTTCGTTTGAGAAAGAAATGGTGAGCACGTTTTTTTATGTTCATACTTAGAGCGTGAGCTGATGACATCGGAAGCTCAGAACCGCAAGCAACCGAAGCGTGGAAAAAATGGCACACCGTTGGGTTCTGGCGTGCATGTTGCCCCGCAGTAACGTTGCCGCTTGCATTACATTGTAGAAAACGTGCTAGTCTATAAACAAAAACGAGCAGTGAATGCAGCGTACATGCAGGGTTGAAAAACACAGTCCCGTGGCGTGGCTACTGCTGCTACAACTGTCTGTAAATATTCTGGTGTAGTTCCAAGATACGGCAAATTTTTCGATACTTGCAAGGAAATTCTGTCGTCTTACAAACCCCATCAAGTAATATTTTTTCATTGGGTTACCGATGGTAACCAAAATACTTGAATATTTTTTTAGAAAACTCGAATTTCTGTGGACACGAAGCAGGAACTCCGCATGACAATTCCTGTATGTTTTTCTCTCATTATTGAAAGGTTGCAGTGAACTCAACCGCGTAGTTTCACCAATAAGAGCGAAAATTGTGCGCGGCTAAAACATGGCACACAAGTGGCGCTAAAGACGCGTTCGAGATGGGCAGAAAACAGAAATTTCCGTGTCTGCGTCTCTCACTTTGCCACTGTCTATGCGCTAAAAAGTTGGCGTTGTTTCCGAATTTCTGCCTTTCTCGAACACGAGCTAAAGAGGCAGATTGCCACAAATGTGCCACAGTCGCACCGTCTGTACTCACCATTTGCACACCCTTGGCGCACACTCTCGTTTATTTCAGATGTGTTTGAATCACCTTGCTAACATCGAGACGCTGGTCGTCACTGCCGTCCTCGTAATCCAGGGAGAAACTGTGACCTATTTCGAGTATTTCTTCCTACTCACTCCACTTTACTTGTTTATTTTTACGTTATTCGGGTGAGCCAATCTTTACTTCAAACGCTCTTACGTCATCAAAGCTACCACACGGAATTACACGAAATCACCGAGTGTCCGCAATGAAATAAAGCAATGATGTGGCTGCGTGCGTGTGGGTGCGTGTCATTATACTCCTTTTCATTACTTATAACATCGCCAGCGGAGCAGTGAACAATACCAGTGAAGGGCAAACCCTAGTTGGTGCATGGAGAATTTCAGGCTCAATATTGTCGTATTTCTTCGGACAAAGGGAAAACACGGGACAGTGGCAACATCAAAAAGTTGGGCAAGTAAACGTTCGGACACCTTGGCTAAAAAGGAAATGCAATAAAATATTTTTGTTTTTAATGTTTGGGTTACTAGCTATAAAAAGGGAGCAGTCGGATTCTGACCTCGCGGGCTCTTCCCCGACTGGAGGGAAGGAAATAGGTTATATGATGGTGCTTGGCTTAGATGGTCTTCATCAAATCCCCAGAAATCCTACCTACATTTTTTATTTCCTTCTCAAATTGGTCTTATTTGGTTTTCAAACAATTTTATTAATTGTGTTGGCTTTTTGTGCACATCTTCTTGATGTAATAAAATAGTATTATATACCATATCTTTATATAAAGTTGGGGGCTCAGGCGGCGTAGCCAGATATATATGGCTTATTGGTAGGTTGTGGGTATTGGAACTCGTTCACTACCCTCATTTTTCTATAAAGGTAATTCTAAACATGTGTAATCGTTCAATACTATAAATCAAAAGCAGAAAACAATTTATTAATTTTTAGTTTACTTTTCCGATCGCCAAAATTTTTGCTGGAGCCGCCGTTCTATTTTTTCTGCTATCGTTGCGAAAAAATATGATGATATTGAGCCTGGAATTTTAAAGCGAAATACCGGCCGGTTTTTGAAACGCAGTATACCAGCATTCTTATGCATCTTATGCAAATGAACATAAATTAGAACAAAAAATCGAGCTAAATTCGAGCAACTTTGAAAAATACGTAAGAATACAGCTGTCCACGATGCGTTTCAAAAACCGGCCGGTATTTCGCTTTAATGCAAATATGTATACAATTTCTATCCAGCATACAGTTTGAAGTTATAAAATGTACACATTCAAATAGGGCATCCTGAGATACTGTATTTCATAGCACAAAGTGATAACCATTGGGTTTAACCGGTGATATACCGAAGTTTACCTCCCCCCCCCCCGGGACTTAGCGGTTACTTATGCAAAAAAAATAGAGACCGCCTCACCCGAATAACGTAAAAATAAACAGATTGAGGGGAGTGAATAGTATGAAGTAATTGAAATCACTGATTGTTTCTCCTTTTATTATCAGAACGGCGTTGGCAACAACCGCCTCGATGTTGGTGAGGTGATTCAAGCACATCTGCAAGGAGAGCTGTAGATAAACTGAGGCCATATTCACCATTCCGATTCCCTCAGGGAAAATTACCCTGGGGACAGAAAATAACACTCTAAAGTGAGACACTCAGAGAAAAAGACGGGGAATTCCCCATGGGGAATTGCGTGGTGAATATGGCGGCGAGAAGCAAAAACCTATGTTTGTGGTATAAATAGGGAAAAGAAAGAGAGGGGGAGAGAGATAGAGACTGAAAGAGAGAGAGAGATAGAGACTGAAAGAGAGAGCACGGAGCAAAAAGAGATAAGAGATAGAGGGAAAAGAAAGATAGAGGGAGAGAGACAGAAGATAGTTGCATTCCACAACAATACCTACAGGAATTGTCATCCGAAGCTCTTGTTTTATATCCACCGAACGAGTTTTCTAAAAAGAAAACGGTTGGCGTGGTTACGGTGCCGAAACAACAAAACAAAACGATGATTGCTGAGTTAGTATTTGGGGTAATCGCTTTGGAGTTACCGCGAGCGCCAAGAGCCAAAGCTAGTCCAGTCGAATCCATTTGTGTTTTATGGGCACGTACATGGGAAATGGGTCGGCCTGCCCATTTGGTGACTGTTCCCGGGTTTTTCGGCCTGCCCATTTGGTTACCACTTCGTGACCATGTGGTGACCAAGTTTCATCGAAAATCGTAATCAATTGGTCACCAAATGGTCGCTAACCAGTCATTAAATGGTTCTTTCGGTAAAAACCATTTGGTGACGGGTCAGCGACGGTCTACAAACAACTTAATACAAGTTCTGACTTTTCTCCCACCTCGCAACTCTCTGTATAAATATGCTTCGTGATAAAATAAACGCAAATCTTTTTTTTCAATGTGTTTACAAACTGACTATCGTTGTTAGCCACCACTAAGCCTAAGCCTAAGCATTAGGTAAAGTAAAGTATATACCATTTTTCGTTTCAATCGAATAAGAATAAGTATGTCCAGGAAAAATGATACGATCCAGAGTCCTATTTGCAACGCGGTGTTGAGAAAAATAGTATAATAAAGACCGAACAAGTCGTTGGCAAAGAATTTGAACGTTAGAACGTCGGAGTCGAAGCCTGTGTCGAAAGATGACACTGAAAGAAATGTGTTTTTTTTCCGATAATTCGCTCGTATTACGATCCTTACATTGGAAACGGATCAACCATTTGGGGACGGTTCACTGGTTTTTTTTCGTGGGCCGACCCTGATGACCACTCGGTGACTTTGTCATGACCAAGTTTCATCGAAAACCGGTCACCAAATGGTCAGAAACCAGTCACCAAATAGATTTTTCGGTGAATACCATTTGGCGATGGGTGTTACTTTTCTTTGTTTAAAAGATCCTTAACCTTAGGAGCGCGTGACAATCATAAACAGCCCGTTAGGGTCTAGCAACAATGAATTACGTGTCCTTTGTTGTAAGCCAAACGGCTATCGCCGCCTGAGGCGACTCAGGCGATTCTACTAAAATGAACATACTGCATACTTATATGAAACGTCTGAAACGTATCATCCAAGTTTATGTAACAAAACGCGATCGCGCTTATTTTGAAGAGTTGCGAAAAGGGATTACTTATGCCAAATGCCTGAAACGCAGAATTCCGTTACGTTCACAGAAACAAAAAAGAAAACTTTTCTCCTTTATATAATAACGTGGGTCGGTTTTGAAACGTAATGATGTGATGCACCACTGCATTATTATTCCCATGTATTATATGCAAATGTCTAATCCCAGGTGTCAGACGTCCAGCGTATGTTTCACAAAATTATGCTCCGTACTATAACTTACTGCTCAGCGTCGGACTGAATAAAACGATGGGAATGAGCGCGTAAAAGGCGACTTGTATGCGTTTATAGCTTGTAATTCTCGAATAATAACGTCCATCAAAGAATAGAGCAAAAAATCGGTTAACCGATAGACCGAGTTGGGCGAAGATAATTACAAAGGTTGCCGTATTGATTATTAAACCGAGGACATCGTTTAAAATTGGAAAAAGCTCGTTCCAACGCCTGGAATATATGTAACACAATATTTTACTTACGTTCTAAACATACACTAAGTAAGGAAACTTGTCCGTGCACAGCCTACACTGGGCCCGAAAAAGGTGGGCCGCCTACGCCTCGCCTACATCTAACCCATAAATGGGAAAGTGGCTCGAGAGACACAGAAAAGGTGGCCGGCTGGTGCGCCTGCCGTGGACCCGGTGTAGGCGTGGCTAGGCGAACAAAATACACACGAAAGTTGAAGATCGGCGTTCTCATCCCTACACGAGGCCCACCCTTGGCCGGTGTGCCGCCTACACCAGGCGCAGGCCCGAAATCGGTGGGCCACGCCTGGGCCCTTCTGTTTTTATGTAGGCGCACCAGCCGGCCAAAGTTTCGCTTTGTAAGTGTGGCGGTGCTGAGCGACACACCTACCATAATATGCTCGGCACGGCCCAGACTAAATGAATAATCAGAATTGCCAGTCGTACGCAATATTCTCCAGCGAAATAGATCTTCACTATAGCTGAGATGCGATCATTCACAAGTATAACGTGCAGCGCCCAACTGATAAATATGGTTGGTATCGTAGCGCTCTAAACTGGTGGTTAAAACCGTGTTGTAGCCACATTGGGAAATTTGCATGTGATACGAATTTCCTATGTATCATATGCAAATTTTTGGTACCCGTTCGAAGCTTCGGGCGCCAAATTAACTAGGATACATAGGATATTCGTATCATATGCGAATCCCAAAGTAGGTACAATACGGCTTAATATTGTCACGACGTATTTCCTTTTCCTGGTGACCTTACAATTAGCATTAGATTGTATATATCTTACCGATAAAGTCCAAATTAAGGCAGCTCTATGAAATTCGTCCATATGCACTGTTCAAGACGGGATTTCTGAAAAACTGGGCCATTATACGTAATCGAAAATAAATAAATAAATCTTACGCGTCAAGAGCGTGCACCTTTATTCAAGGGTGAAAATACAGTTTCAACGTTTGCCTATGACATCTTCCGCAGAGGTCCTGAGCAGTAGGCGACGAGTTCCAGATGAAAAATTGCTCGACGTCAAAACATGGAGTTGAACAAGTTGCGGGCAACTAGCTACTAACAATCATAAGTTTTGTGAAACACTGTCAATCGAAAAATGTTCGCAATTATGATAGATAGAAACTCTCTGTGTACGCAATATGACCTGACTACGTGCGCACAGTATATTAATGCTATGCCCGCTAAGTATTTTATTGGATTTATTTTAATTTAATTTGTCGGCCTGCTTCAGCAACAAGAGAGGAGAAGATCAAAAAGTGCAGGAAGGGAAATAGCAGAACAGAGTTTCATAAAAGACTAGTTAAACTTAAAGCGAAATACCGGCCGGTTTTTGAAACACAGCGAGTACACCAGGGTTCTCAGCTATGCAAATGCGCATAGATTGGAATAAAATCGAACTAAATTCACGTAGCTTAGCATAAATACGTAAGAATTCAGTTGTCCAGGATGCGCTTCAAACACCGGCCGGTATTTCACTTTAAAGACGTAATACACATGTAATGTATACGTACGTATCTCCGTCCTATTAGGTACACTTGAGGTGTTCATCAGGCAGACCGTCTCTTAGGCGCACGTGTTTTCCACCCTGTCTTTTATTCTCCATTGTCTTTCTATGGAACATCGACTCTTACAGGCTGAAAAATTCAATTACCTCTAGTCTAATTAAATCCTATAAAATATTTACAGGCTATAGAAATGAACTTAATATTCGAATTACACACGGCGTCAGATCGTATTTGAGTACACATAGAGTTTCTAACGAGCATTGATTGATTGATTCAGTTCGTCCTGCTTTACAGTGTGGCCCAAAAGTTTGTAAAATGAGTTAATTAAAGGGTCAGGACCATTTCAAATGACCCCTATCTTTGATGATTCCATCTGATTCTCCATGTCAAATATAGTAGGATGCAATAATTTTCTAACTTTCAAGCGCAAAAATCACTCATTATTCAGCAATTTACCGTGCGCAGTCATACACAGCTATCCATCGCAGTTGGCACGCCCATTCGCGCTGATTGGCCGATATCGCAATTACCACGCCCAATAGAGCATATTGCCCAATTAGCGCGAAGGGGCGTGACAAATGCGATAAATAGTTGGGTATGACTGGCAGTGGTAAATTGCTGAATACTGCGTGAATTTTGCGCTTGAAAATTAGAAAAATATTGCATCCTACTATATTTGACATGGAGAATCAGATGGAATCATCAAAAATAGGGGTCATTTGAAATGGGCCTGACCCTTTAAAGGGATAGATTCATCTCAAATCACCCCTCTTTTTATTGTTTTTATTGGTAATAGCACAAATATCATTCAGCTTCCGATCAACTAGTTTCCAATAAACGAAGCTTCTTCTGTGGGGCGTATTGTTCTGTGATTGATTTAATTCTCATTGTGAATGATATTTGTGCTATTATTAATAAAAACTATAAAAAGAGGGGTGATTTGAGATGAACCTATCCCTTTAACTACTTCTTATTCGGCACTGTGTTGTCTTATTTCATCTATAAAATACCGTAACGTATTACGTATTCTCTTGCGTGCTTGTAGTTTGAACTTGAACCAAAGCTAACTCAAGTTGTCGTGCATTGGATTCTGTTATCCATATGCACGTTGGGAGAATTTGTCTCTGCGTGTCGCTGATTCGTGTGATCCCTCTCTTTCTCTCACCTCCCACTGAGAAGCTGGGAGCATTCTCCCAGCGTTCGTGCAGCGTCGCTCGTGCTATAAGGTATAATGAGCTTAGATGCTTAGACCAGTTTTTCCAGAATTTTTTCTTTGAAAGTGAATATGGACGACTTTCATGCAACTGCTCTAATTTGGACACTCGCGGTAAGTATTTCACATGGCGAATTTCTAATTTTACTACAAAAGAGCTAACAATTTTAAAGCCGTATTGTACCTAATTTGGAAAATTTGTCCCATGATTCCTATGCAGATTTGGTTCTCGCGATCATATGCAAATTTGCCAAACTAGGTACAATACTGCTTTAACTATTCTGTCTAGAGCGCGACGATATCAACAGTATTTATCGGTTGGGCTCTGCTCGTTATTATTATCAACGACCGTGTCTCAACGACAGTGAAAATCTCCTTTGCTGGCGAATTTTTTGTCCGTCTGGCAATCTTGCTTATTCCTTTTGCATGGGCGGTACCGAGCATCTTATGGTACTGCCTTTTTATCATAAGTAACATGTGGAAACGTTAGCCGTTCTAATGGGGTTTCCAAGTATGGTGAAAATTTACAGTACTTTGGAACTACACGAGAATATTTTTTTAATTTTTCATATTGTATGCATGGTTAGTGCAGAAATACGGTAGTATTGACAGAATCACACCGAATTTTTGGGATACCTAGAAACCCCATAATGGACTGTTGCCAAGAGCGTGTGCACTTGGACAACTTACACACACACAACACAAATGATGTTAGTAGCAGCATGTGTTATAGTAAATAACAAGTGCAATATACCTAATCGGGTTTCCAAGTATCCCAAGAATTCGGTGTGATTCTGTCAATACTACCGTATTTCTGCACGAAGCTTGCGTATATAATATGAAAAAATTTAAGAAATATTTTCGTGTGGTTCCAAATTACTGTAGATTTTCGCCATACTTGGAAACCCACGAAGAATAGAGAACGGCTACCTATAAAGTAGCACAAACACATAAGTGCTCACTCATTAATTTCTTGTTACTAGGTTGTCAGGCGCGAAGCGCGGACATGCGAATCCTGTTCTGCGGACATGGGAAAGACGGAGGCGCTGAAAGGATGGTGGGGCCTATTTCTCTCTGTCTCGAGTTTTTCAATGCGAATTTGCAATCTTTTCCCGCGGACGCGGATTCGCACGTCCACGCTGCGCGCATGAGGACCAGTGTGCTTTTCCTCACTTACACTCCACCACATTGTGCTTTACTTGTAGCTGACTTTTTTTCCAGGAAATGAAACGAACGGTTTCCGATTATAAACGATGTGCTCGGCTTTATAATTAATACGGCTACCTTTGTCGCTCAATTCGGACTTTCTATCAACCGATTTTTTGCTCTTTTCTTCGCTTCGCTGTACGATCGCCCACGGCAATAGTACAAAATTAGCATAGGATACATAGGATTTGCTTATCATATGCAAATTTTTCAAAGGGGCTAGCATTTCGCTTTAAAAACAGAGGTTCTAATTTTAAATATTCTACACGCGACTTGTAAGACTGATATCTTACGTTTTTTTAATACACACACGTTTGGAGAAAAACCTTTGGGGGGCTTCTAATCTACGACAAAGAGGTGATTTTTCAGAAGGATTGATAATCTCAGAGCCGTATTCTAAGATGGGCCTTACGTAACAATTAAAAAGTTTAACATATGAAGCTTGTGGGAATGCTGATAACAAGTGCCGACTTCTCTGAAGTGCTAAGGCAGTTTTGATATGAATATGATGCGAGAAAGTCAACTTGTTATCAACATAAATACCTAAATCTCTTATCTGATCCACCGGCTCGATCCTCTGACGTTCAATATAGTAGACGCGTCCGGGACCGGTCTGTCCGAGGTGAAGAACATTGATTTTTTCAGCTACAAACGGCATCTGCCAGTCTCTTGACACGTGCTCACTGCATTGATCGCCTCCTGGAGGACGGGTCCGGCTTCACCATACAACTTGAGATCATCTGCAAATAATGCAAATTTAACACTTGATGGAATAACGGATTCAAGATCATTTATAAAAATCAAGAACAGTAAAG
Source organism: Pelodera strongyloides (assembly GCA_036852015.1). Classification (NCBI taxonomy): domain Eukaryota; kingdom Metazoa; phylum Nematoda; class Chromadorea; order Rhabditida; family Rhabditidae; genus Pelodera; species Pelodera strongyloides. Next base: position 195,347 of record JAANDG010000242.1, read on the forward strand.
GACCCAGGACCGTTCCTTGTGGAACACCTGAGATTGGAACAAATTCAGACGAAAAAGTATTACCAATTTTAACAACAGATATACGATTTTCTAAGAATTCCTTTAACCAACTAATAAGCATATTAGGAAAACCAAATTGTTTACATTTGTAAAGCAGCTTTGTGTGTACAACCTTATCGAAAGCTTTTCTGTAGTCAAAGTAAACGCAATCTACTTTTTTACTACACTTCAAGGATGTTTGTCATTCTGAAATTACTTCTAAAAGTTGAGTCGTACAGCTACCTTTAAATTTAAAAAACCATATTGACTTTTTGAAAAGAATTTTTAAAGCGAATATGTAGGCACTCAAAATGAGCAAAAAAAAAGCGAAACTAGCGTTTCCATACCAGACGTTAATTTAAATAGGCGACTGAATATGTAAATACGAAATTGGAATGCGCTGCATCTTGAATCTTGCTATTTGTCGATTTAAACTGAAATTTATTCAATCAGACCCAAATTTATGCAAGGGGTCCGAATTAGCGTTTACTATGGAAAAGGCGAGCTTTGTAATTGATTTTCTTTTAAGTGGGTAATTGTAGACAACTTTTGTTATTGTTTCCTTAATGGGCAACACGCATTCTATTAATACAGCTTAACTTCAAAAAGGGCCTACATATTCCCTTTAAAGACAATTCTTATACCAGACGCAAGTATGGTCTCCAATGGTCTCCACAAGTCTTCCGACAGGGGAGGTAAGGGTGACTGACCTGTAGTTTTCAGGATTGCTTTTGCTTCCTTTCTTGTAAATTGGAACTATGCACCCGTACTTCCACTGCCAGAGAATATGTGAATAAACAAAAGACGATGAAAAAATTATAGACAGGGGCGAGCACAGTGTAACACCGCATTTTTTGCTAAAAAATTGGTTTAGGCCTTCAATACTGTACGAGAACTTATTTGGTAACTTTTTAATAAAAGAATAAACAGAGTTGCAATCAAAATTAAACATAGGTATCTTTTCGTTAGCACAGGGTATCGAGGGTAGCAAATTATTGTCAATAGCATAATTACCATCAAAAAAGTTACGAAAAGCATCAGCCTTATCTAGGTCACAAAACAGTACTTTATTAGCATTTATTTTCAAGGTTGGAATTGAATTGTTTGCTTTTAATTTAAGCCGAACAAATTTGTGGATACTTGAATAGGACTCAGATTTTATAGCACTGTTTTTTTCTATGTGCTTTTTTCAGGTATTTAACCTTCTTTTGCAAGTTACGGTATAGTTGCCGTAATAATAAATCTTTGCCGCATTTGACAAGCTTCCACAAGTTTGTCAGTTTTTTTCTAATTTCTTAATATTAGATGGAAATCTTATACGATACTTATTTCTTTCAGAACGTTCAACCATAGGACAGAATTGACTGATAGCCAACCGACACATTTCCACAAAATTGTCATAAAAATTTTGTAGGTTTGGACAATCTTATTATATAAAGTTGGGAGCTTTGTTTGTTTGTTTGTTTGATTGATTGATTGTGTGTTTGGATGATGTGCGTTACGCCAGGAAGTGTGTTCCCATGCCTGATCTCACATCCTGAGCGCCCTCTCACAACGAACTTATTATATAAGTTGGGAGCTTTGTTTGTTTGTTTGTTTGTTGATTGATTGATTGTGTGTTTGGATGATGTGCGTTACGCTCAGGGAGTAAGATTGGTTCAGTAGTTCATGTTCCCATGCACTGAGCCATCTCACATCCTGAGCGCCCCTCTCACAAACGTCCAAATAAGGCTGCATATACGGAATATATGTGGTGTATCGTCGGGCGTTTCCGCGGCGCTCAAAGTACTTCGATTAAAATACAAGGAACATGCAAATCTAGAGCAACAAAAGAAGCAATAACGCGAGGATTTTACATATGCAAACTTTTTTAATCACTTTTGAATCCACGTTTCACGTATGTATGAAATAAAAATGTACTGGAAGGTCGCCTCAGGCGGCGCAGCCGTCTGGTTGTCGGATATTTGTCTCCAATTGAACATTCGGAAAAAGTCATTGATTTTCTCATAATCAGCCTTTCTGTAGTAAATGTACTTATACCTGGAAGGTTTTTGGGGAATGGTTGGGAAATCATAATAAATATCAACAGCAAAATGATCGGAAGTGACTGGGTTTTCAATGACAGAGACAGAAAGAACTCGATCACTGTCCGTTAACAAAACATCAAGAATTGTGTGGGTACCACGATTTGTAATTCTAGTAGGCTCAGTAACTAGCTGTTGCACACTATGGATAATAGTAAAATCTAAGAATATTTGACTGATATTGCAGTTTTTAGATAGTGACTGAAACTGCCAGTTAATAACAGGAAAGTTTAAGTCGCCCAAAATTGAGGTATTTTTGGGCTCGAAATATTTAGTGAGTATCTGAATAAGATGGGTCGTGCCGTCAATACTCAAATTTGGAGGTCTATAAACCAATATAAACCGATGGTGTTCATTAGAATTCATATATAGATCAGATACGAGTATTTCAAAACGATATAAGTAATGAGAGCCTTGAGGAGCTGTACGAGAATAAGAACATGAATAAACTTCACAGAAATTATGAATATTCTTGTAAATGAGGCAGATTCCGCCTCCCTGTCCGTGAAGTCTATCTACACGAAAAGACGAAAAATTACAATGTGATAAGTGTCCAACGGGTTGCTTTTCAGAAAGCCATGATTCATTAATAAAACAAAAATCATAATTACACGAAATCAATTTGTCATATAAAGATGTGACTTCGCTGGGCAAAATCAATGATCTCACGTAAAGTAACAAAGCCCTGTGTGAATGACCCTCGCTGGTCTTTGGTGGCGAAATATCAGGTTGATACGTAGAGATCAAAGAAAGAGAAACAGATAACTCCCGAGGCGTTTGACTAGTTATTGGGGTACAATGATCAGAAAATGACACGGATTTTTTGTTTGGTCCCTCGAGTTCCTAAGCAACAAACACCTGACCTGGATTTTGATTGTGATTAGATTGTTTTTGGATAGGTCGGATCTTTTTGTTGATTAGGATCTCGAGATCATTGTTATACCAATACCTAGTTTCACCGAGTTTCTGATTCTCCTCGTAGGCCCACGTGCGCATCTGCCTGTGAATAACGAGTTCTGTACGTGTCATATCACGCCGAGCCGTGGTAAGTCTGAAATTGGGATGAGGCCAGTTGGAACGGAATGAGTTGAAGATTTTGTTGAAATTGTAATAACGTGGTCACGGGCAGCGTTATCTGTTACCTCAATCTTGAATGGACGAATGGCATTTGGATGCGAAGGCACACGCCAAGCTCTCACAAACTTGTTACCTATACCAGCCTTCTCGCATAGTTCCTTGGCCATTGCAATTTCGTCCGAATTTGGAGTTTTCTTGGTCGAGTTTCTATCCCTTTGTTTCGGGTAGTTGCTCGAGAACCAAGATATTCTTCTTTTCCGCGTATTGATCAAAATTGCGCATAGCTGTTGCACATACCAGGAGATCTCTAAAAGAACCATTTTGGCCACAAACCGTGCTGTCTCATTATTTTTAGAGACCTTGTTTTGGTTCATCCAGAAAGGTTCTGGGATGATTTGCGGGGGATTGTTTTTGACCTTTTTTAACTCGGACACCTCCTTAGCCAAACTATCGATCTGTCGCGATTGCTCCGAGATCTTTGTATTAAGGGATTGCAAGAGCGATTCTTGCATTTTAGCGAAAAAGGGTGAGAGGATGTCGAGAAGCGCGGATTCATTGGCTTCGACAAACGTCTTCACCAGATTGAGATTGAATAGTGAGAATTGAGAGAAAATGTCCGACTGAGAAGTGGGCTCAGTGGCCATTTTCAATAACTTGGAATTAGGAGAGGAACCGAGAGAATTAGAAAGAGAATTGGATTCGCGTAGTCTTCCCGGCAGCCTCTGAACCTGGCTCTGATTTTTGGGTAAACCCCGTTTCCGGCGAGTAACCATCTAAATCGATAGTGCAAGTCCAGGACAGAGAATTTTATTACGACTACTGTACCGCACAACGTTCATCAACTTGGCAAAGGGGGAGAGGAAAAGGGTAGTAAATATCGTAGTAAATAGTTTGGATCGTAGTAAATAGTTGATTTCCATAGTGGGCATTCAAATTTTTCGCCGGCTTGCAAAATGACTTGTAAATTTACATACCCACTATGGAAATAAACTATTTACTACGATCCAAAATTTTTATAGACTTAACAATCTTATATTGATTTACTGCTTCCAATTGAAAGCTTTTGCTTTGTAAAGAATGTCTTTCGGAATTTAATACCATCGTCTGTCGATAAAAGGAAACTATTCGAGCACTTCATTCTCGTGAGCATCCTCCTTTATGGGGTTTGCAAGTATGCCCGATTTTCCTTGCAAGTATCGAAAAATTTACCGTATCTTGGCACTACACGAGCATATCTACAGGCAGTTTTTACGACCGATCGCCACGGGACCAATTGTTCAACAAAAAATGTCTTTGATGACGGATTTTCTATAGTGCGGATGTGTCAAAGTTACGGTAAAGTTGTGTAAAAAGCACACGATTTTGCGAATTGATACTTGCAAGGAAAACTCGCAGTTTTTGGCATACTTGCAAACCCCATTAACGAAATTGCTCACTGGGCCATTAGTTTGTGGAGCCTACTTCCTGAGAGCATTGTACTTTCGAGCTCCGTTGGTTCTTTTAAAACCAGCATTTACGAGCTTGAATTAATAGAGCTTTATGAAGTAGCAAACATAAACATTCGCACTTAGTTACATACATATTGTTTTCGCTTGTTATACGCGCTTTATTACTCTTATTGTTATTTTTTATGATCGTTATTTGTTTTTGTCTTCCGCTTTACTTCGGTGTGCACTGAATAAAGAATTCATATATTTCTGCACAAAACTTACATATATAATATGAAAAACTAAAAAAATATTCTCGTGTCGTTCAAAATTTTCAAAATAGTAAAATGTTCTGTTTCGCCGTCTATTTTCTTGCCATGTAATTCGTAATTACGGAATGAATCGTAGTGTTAACTACATCTGCGTTCAAATCTGCAAGCACAGTATTCAGCAGCATGAGTACCGTACTTTTTTTTTTCAAACACAGGATCAATAATCGTAATCAACAACATGGTTTCATCAATCGATGGTACATATAAATACTTTATTGCGTTAAAAAAGGCAACAACAAAGCGGGTCGAGAAAAAAAGAAACAAAGAAAAGGAGAATAACAACAAAAACAGCAAAACAACAACTCAACAATAAACTTAACACGAATACACAACAACAACAAAAACGAACAGAAATTACGATGAACGAATGTTTCTAATAGACCTCTCATACAAATCTACCAGGTCCATTTTACCTATCCGTTCTTTAAAGGCATCAACAGTGCTCAATTTTACCAATTCGTCAGGCAACAAGTTCCACATACGAGTAACCCTAGGCTTAAAAAAGTATAAGACTGATTAGACCGAATAGACTCTTGAAGAAGCGCAAAGGAGTTACCATTTCTGCGTGACCTGCCATTCATTGTGACATGCCGTATAACATTGGATGTGAATGAAAACCTCGATCAATTTTAAAACACTCAACGAGATCAATCATAATACGGCGGTGTTGAAGATAAGTGAGACCAAAAATTTCAAGGCGTTCGGAATAGGGTAAATCAGTGTACATATATAATCTACCTTTCTAAAGCACGTTTAGTAAAACGACGTGAACCTTTTCTAATATATCAATTTCAGCCTTGATATAAGGAGACCAAACAATGGTAGCATACTCTAACAAAGGCCTACAAAACGAAATATACGATTTACGGTAACATCAATACTTGGATGTACAAAAGTACGCAAGACACGATTACAAGCTTGAGATGCATTTGAGACTATACGTTTAATATGGAGTTTAAGCTGAGATCGGGAGAAAAAGGACTCGAGATCACGTACACAATCAGAAACTTTTGGATGGGCACATTGTTTAAACGGGAGGAAAGTCCATAGAACTACCGGTATCTAGTCGCTGACATTGGATTCAGAAATAGTCATCTTCCATTTCGTTGCCCAGTTAGCGATGTTAACAAGCTCAGATTTGAAATTATTGAAGGCAACGAATGGTTCTGACTTCAACATACACGAGAAATTTTCACATCGTCTGCATACATAACAATTGAACTATCCCGAGAGAACATTCGTCAATGTCATTAATATAAATTAAGAAAAGTAAAGGTCCTAAAACGCTACCTTGCGGAACGCCACTATGACAAGAATAAATATCAGATAAAGTACTACGATACCGAACCTGGAATGTACGATTAGACAAATAAGAACAAATCCAGTTGCACATGAGTTCAGAGACACCGTAATTTCTAAGCTTGTGCAACAGGTAGCGATGATTTACAACGTCAAAAGCCTTAGCAAAATCAATGTAAACACACTCTACTTGTTCATGAGATTCTTTATCAGTCTGGTTTTGTGTGTGTTCGGGTCCATGCGTATCTTTGAAAAATTGCTTAGCTTCTATTATCGTTAGTGTATGTTGCTCTCGTGTTTTTCAACAGATGTTTCCTTTTCCCAAGTCTTCCTTTTATGATTCTCTCTTTCAGGTTCATGCAGATCCGGATATTTGGCCGGCGCACGCTGTGTCAACGACCCGATGCAGACAGGCGATGATGTTGGTTGAAGGAAGGAAACTACAATGCAAGGAGCACAAGATGGATTACTGTGGGAGGAACGAAACTACAGTGCAAGGAGCTCAAGCTGGATCAGTACTTTCACAGGGTAAGCTGCACGTGT